>OY992878.1:138212404-138234904 GCA_963921405.1 Cepaea hortensis
AGGCCAAGCATACCAACGTTTCGTATTGTCGTGGGGCTGGTACGGCAAAATTAATCAACGAGCCCCTATTCAAAAAGATGACCACACTGTCAGAGGATATATATGAAGTAGAAATGCTAAAGAAGAAGACGACCTGGGATCTCCCCCTCCAAACAGGTTATTTCGTTTACCAATATGCCAAGTTGCACATGTTACAGTTTTATTATGATTTTTTTGGATAGGTTTGTAGATAGGAAGGATTTCCAACTGTGTGAGTGGGACACCGAGAACCGAGGAAGTTGTTCACCGCCTATAGTCTGCGTCTGAAAGCCTATCTCCATCAGTGGATGGATTTGGCTGGGTTCGCGCATGACTATGAGAGTCTGGAAGAGCTCAAGGTAGTCCACCAGATGCGAAAGCAAATGTCGAAACCTCTCAGGACATTCTTGGGAGAACAAGGGGCGGAACGTATCGACATCGTGACGAAATTGGCAGAACGGTTCGTCGAAGTACATGGGGAGGCAGCAGAAAACCTTTCTACAAACCCCAAAATTCAGGAAAAACATAACCTGAAGAAAGCCAAGAGCACGGGAACTAGGAAGGTGGAAACATATGTTAAAACTGCAGAGGAAAGTTTGGAGAAGACGAAGGAGGGAAGCAAGAGCACTTCAAGCACTACACAAAAACGACCGTGGTCGGAGAAGTGGTGCTCGATTTGTAAGTCACCCTCTCACAATACGAGGGACTGCAAGTCGAAGGCTAAGAGCCCTAACTTCGCGGCATGTCAAGTGACTTCAAAGGAGGTGGACACTGACAATGCCAAGGTCGACAAGGAAGCTCGCCACCAGGAGAGCTCACTAAAGTCCGGCACTAGAAAATCTAGGACAGGGAAATGGTGCAAACACTGCAGGTCGAATAGCCACGAGGCCGAGGAAGAGACTCCAGACCAGGATAAACCACCTGTGGTGGAATTGGTATTGGTTAACGGTCGTCAAGTGGAGTGTTTGTACGACACAGGTCTGGACGGGGAGGCCGTGATTTCTACGGATCTGGTACATCCAGAACAATTCACAGGTGAGACCATGGAGATACAGCCTGCACAGAAGAGTGCTGTAGCCATGAAATTGCCCATTGCCAGAGTGGAGATTCGGTCAAGATATGTCACCGGCACAATCAAGTCCGCTGAATTGACCGATCCCATTTCCCCCGTAATCCTCGGTTTCCAGTATGTCTTTCTGGGAATGCTCAGGGAGCCAATCCATATGGGAGCAATACAGACTCGCTCTCAGACGAGAACGGATGAGGCAGAAGTAAATGTGACTAACCTACTGCCAGGGGAGTTGCGAACTGCCCAGAGTGAGGATGCTACTCTACGTCCTTGCTACAAAAAGCTGCAGAAAAGTGCTGATCCACCCAAACGGGGGCAGTACTACATGAAGAATAGGATACTCTACAGGAGAGCCGAAAGGGGAGACAACCTACACGGTCAGTTGGTGGTCCCGAAGGCCCACCGTTCCCAGATTCTTCATATGGGGCATACCATCTCATTTAGTGGGCATATGGGTATTGCCGCCACGATGCAGCGGATTTCCTGCCATTACTATTGGCCGGGAATGACAGGTGATGTGCGTCGGTATGTAAAGTCATGCCCTGAGTGCCAGATGGTGGCACCGAAACACTGGACAGCCCCGGTGGTTTTGGGTGAAATGCCTATCATGAACTCTCCTTTCGAGAGGGTAGCCATCGATATTGTGGGTCCACTTCCTAGGACTAGGAAGAGGAACATGTACATACTCACCATGGTGGATTGCTGTACAATGTGGGGTGAAGCCATACCGTTGACCACGATTGACTCGAAACGAGTGGTGGGCGTACTGATGGAGGCCTTTACCAGATTAGGCTTCCCTGATCAAATTCTGACGGACAATGGGTCCCAGTTTTGTGGGAAACTCATGGAGGAGGTATTTAGAGTGTTCCACTCTAACCACATACATACCAGTCCTTGCAACCCTCAAGCCAATGGACAAGTAGAGCGTTTCAACGGCACGTTGATGACAATGCTTAGGAAATTGGCTCAGGAAAAACCTGATAGGTGGGATGAATATATCCCAGCAGCACTTTTTGCTTATCGGGAAGTACCTCATGGCTCAACAGGACTACCACCCGTTACGTTGTTGTTTGGTCGTTCAATCAAAGGACCGTTGGAAGCCAGGTTGAGGAGTTTGACTGAGGAGGGGACGTCGGGAGAAGTGATCTCTTCTTACAAATATGTGGAGGAACTGAAAGAAAAACTTCACAAGGGATGGACTCTGGCAAATCAAAACTTGAAAAAGGCCAGAAAAAGACATGCGGCTTACTACAACCGTAGGTCTAAAGACAGATCTCTAGAGGTGGGAGACAAAGTCTTGTTGCTACTCCCAACGGGAAACAACAAACTGGAGATAGGTTGGCGAGGACCATTTCCCGTGGAAATGGTGATATCCAGAACCAACTATCAGATCCGGATCCGGGGAAAGTCGAAGATGTTCCATATCAATCTCTTGCGGAAATACGAGGAGAGATCCGTAGACAAAGCAGCTCACCTCATGGCAACGGCAGTTGCAGTGGAGACAGAAGTGGGAACCACCGAGGGCAGGGAATATCCCTTAGTACACCAGGAAACCTACAAGGATGTGCAGGTGAACCCTGATCTGACCTCTCAGGAGAGGAAAAAGATAACCCAGGTTCTCGAGTCTCATAAGGAGATACTGACTGATAAAACAGGACGAACGAGGTTGGTGGAGTTCGAGATGACCTTGACCACACAATAGCCTGTTTGCCAAAAGGTTTACTCAGTGCCATTCTCTAAAGAAAAGGCCCTGGAAGAGGAAATACAGAAACTGCTGGAGGATGACGTGATTGCGCCATCCACATCCCCATACAATGCGGGGGTAGTTTTGTTACGCAAACCAAGTGGAGAACACCGGTTGTGTATAGACTACCGACTTCTGAACAGTCATACACAATTTCAGGTGGAACCTTTGCCGAATCCAACTCAGTTATTCGCGAGGCTCCATAAGGCAAGGTATTTCTCAAAGGTGGATCTGAGTCGCGGGTATTATCAGATTCCGGTCAAACCAGAGGTTCGACCACTGCTGGCTTTCAGTACCCCCAATGGACATTACGAATTCAAGGTCAGGCCCTTTGGACTCAGTAATGCACCTAGGGTGTTTACGCGCATGATGCGGACTTTACTTGATCCCTTACAGGATCCGTCCATCATCTCATTCATGGATGATATTCTATTTCCAGTGACAGCTTGGATGACCATTTACAATCCTTGGAACGAGTTTTCAATAGGCTCAATGAAGCAGGGCTTACTGCTCGCCCAACAAAGTGCATGATTGGTTACCAGACTGTGGAATTTCTAGGTCACACCATAACTCCAGGACACATTGTCCCAGAGGAAAAGAACCTAGAGAAAATCAGATGTGCTCCAAGGCCAAAATCGAAGAAGGATTGCGATCTTTTCTCTCGTTGTGTGGGTTCTACCACAAATTTATCCCACATTTCACTGAACTGGGAGCTCCATTAACGGAAACCTTGAAAAAGGGATTACCGGACCAAATCGTTTGGACACCAGAATGTGAGAGTGCCAGTTGAAGGAGGCCTTGGTCAGCAAACCTGTGTTACAGCTCCCTGACCTTTCCAAACCATTTGTGTTGAGAACGGATGCGAGTGGGATTGGGATTGGGGCAGCTTTGTTACAGGAAGGAAAAGACGATGCTTCGGTT
Source organism: Cepaea hortensis (assembly GCA_963921405.1). Classification (NCBI taxonomy): domain Eukaryota; kingdom Metazoa; phylum Mollusca; class Gastropoda; order Stylommatophora; family Helicidae; genus Cepaea; species Cepaea hortensis. The sequence continues at coordinate 138,216,157 of OY992878.1, forward strand.
TTGAAACCAGTAGCATAAGCAAGCTAGAAACTTCTCCCGGCTGAAAGGAATTATTCGACCGTAGAGAGAGAGTGTGTTTATCTCTCATATGGGCCGTACAAAAACTCCACCCCTATTTGTATGGAGTTCAGTTTCGCGTTCAGTCGGATCATCAACCCTTGATGTTCCTGACCACTTCTCAGAAGCTCAACGCCCGTTTGATGCGGTGGACGTTGCTACTTCAGCCATACCACTTTACAGTGGAGTATATACCTGGGAAGGAAAATTTTGGAGCTGATTTCCTGTCTAGACATCCAGCTCCTGAAGAAGAGGCATAGATCATCTGGATCGAACCTCCAAGAAGAAATAGTTGTTGCGGACTACTCTCTTAGGAGGGGGGCCTATGCCACGGAAAAAAACCTGATAGTTTCGATCGATGACAGAAAGACCCGACATTCGTCTACAAAAACAGGCAACCCTTTGATGAGTAGGGGACTGAGGAACAAAATAAGTCGCTTCAAATGTCTACACACAGTCGGCATTTTGTTAACAAGTTGTTGCTCGAGAAGGGAGAATAGCGCCATCCGTCTGCAAGGCGGTAGTCAGCCTTTGAAGTTGTAGACGGAATGTCTGGACAGACGTCGGATGGACAAAATACAATTGGACAAACGGCCAGTGCAGTAAAGCTGAAACAAATACAACATATGTCCAGGCAAATTAACAATTTGGCATGAACAAAAATCTGATTACCACTGATTGTTTGAAATCAAAGTAAGAAACATATTAATGAAGGAATGTGTAACGATAAAGAGATTGAATGAAAGCGTACACAAGCTATATGACAAGCTATATCATTATATATATACCATGTCAGGTCTTAATCAGATATGACTGAGCTACAGTATGACAATAGACGGTACTACCTGCTTTCTGTCAGCGCCGAATGTTGGGCGGCGCTTACCAAACCCGACACCCCACATTGTGCCAACGGCTTCGGGCGGAAGAGCGCAATTGGGAGGGTACTAGCTTTACTCTGGTGCGAGGAAATGCAACCTAAAGACAAAATGTCATGGCAGGGCAGACCAGGCCCTAAGCCTTGGGTGGCAGCTGGTCTAGGATCGAAGCTCCGATAGGCGGACGGTTAGAGCATTGCTTTGCTGATCCGGAAGCTTCTGCAGCTTGTCTTGTTCCAGATTATAGGTGTCAACTTTCCTCTGGAGTGAACTAGGCAGGCCGAGAGAGGGATCATGCTGCATGGGCAACACATGGTTTCTTTATTTTAGCCCAGGCTTTGTGCTATGGAGAGACAATAACTCCATCCCTGGTCTTAACCGGTCTCGGAATCAAAGCGAGAGGCAACTGTTACGGGTTATAAGTCCTTGTCAGTTGGCGTAGACATGGGGCGCCACGCGTTGCCTCTGACGGTGGGAGACACCTACAGGTGTCACTGATCAGCTACCGCCCGCCTCAAGCTGGGCATCCCCCAGCCAATTGGGTGCTGATCCGCAACAGCCTGCCTGCTTCAATGGGTGCTTGGGGCTAGGACAAAATCTGAATCGCAGGCTGTAAAACCAATGCACCAGGTATTAATAAAAAGAATAGAAATCTCAAGCTACGGCTTGTAACCTGGAACGTGAGAACCATGTGTCCAGGATCTTCCACGGACTTGACAAATATTGACGATGTGAGAATAACGGCTGTGATTGATGCTGAACTCAATCGTCTTAACATTGAAATTGCTGACCTGCAGGAGACTCGCCTCGCTGAGGAAGGGTCACTCAGGGAAAACAATTACACCTTTTTTTGGAAGGGAAGAGGGCAGACAGAAAAAAGGCAACATGGTGTGGGCTTTGCAGTGAAGAATTCGCTACTGGGAATGATTGATATCCCAGCTGGTGGTAATGAAAGATTATTATCACTGCGCTTGGCAGCCTCTTGTGGATTTGCCACCATTCTCACTGCATATGCACCGACACTCGCTTCCTCTGATGATGTGAAGGATACGTTCTATGAGCAGCTATACTCTGCGATCAAGGCAGTTCCAAAATCCGACTACATTTATATGCTCGGTGATTTCAATGCTCGTGTGGGCAAGGACTCGAGTTCATGGCCAGTGTGCCTTGGAAAATACAACATCGGTCGCATGAATGATAATGGGCAAAGGCTGCTGGAGCATTGCACTAGAAACGACCTATGTATTACAAACTCCTTTTTTAAAACAAAAGAGATGCATAAGGTCACATGGAAGCATCCAAGATCCAGCCATTGGCATCAGCTGGACTTCATCATCACACGGGGGCAACATCTGAACCATACATCATTAACTCGAAGGTACCACAGTGCTGACTGTGATACAAATCATTCTTTGGTTGTTGCAAGGGTTAGACTGAGACCAAAGAGAATCTACACAGCTAAACACAAGTATAGCCCCATGATTAATATTATTAACACTCACGATCCTGGAAAGTGCTTTGAATTTCAACAGCAACTTGAAGACGCTTTCAATGATACATCAGAAAATTGTATAGTAAATGATAAATGGAGTAAACTTAAGGAAACTGTTTATAAAACAGTGGTAGGGGTTTACGGCACTGTGGATCATAAGAGGCAGGACTGGTTTGCGGCAAACAGCCGGATACTGTAGCCTTTGATTGATAAAAAGAAGATAGCTCTCTTAAGAAACAAGGAAAGACCAACGCGTAACACTCTGAGTGAGCTGAAGCAAGCGAGGAAGGATGTACAAAAGGCTGCCAGGCAGTGTGCGAATGACTATTGGATCAAGTTATGTGAGTCCATTCAAATCGCAAGTGATAAGGGAAACATCAGAAGCATGTATGAAGGGATAAAGAAAGCCTGTGGTCCAATGATCAAAAGAAGTGCACCGCTGAAAACCTTGACTGGAGAAATCATCACTGATAAGAAACAGCAGATGGATAGATGGGTCGAGCACTATTTAGAGCTTTACTCAAGTGAGACCAACCTAGCGGATGATGCCCTCAACGCCATAGAGGCCCTGCCAACTCTTGACCACCTGGACACACTTCCCACTATAACAGAAGTTAAGTGTGCTATAAATGAGCTTGCATCTGGCAAGGCTCCAGGTAAGGATGGGATTCCAATAGAGGTAATCAGGAGTGGGCAAGACACACTCGCTCTACAGATCCACCAGCTAATAGAGCTATGCTGGCGAGAAGGACAAGTCCCACAGGATTTCAAAGATTCAAACATCATAACGCTGTACAAGAACAAGGGAGATCGGAGCGACTGTAACAACTATAGGGGTATCTCACTTTTGTGTATTGTTGGGAAAGTATTTGCCAGAATTGTCCTGCACAGACTTCAAGTCCTGGAAGATCAAGTCGACCCCGAATCACAGTGCGGCTTCCGTCAGAACCGGTCTACCATTGATATGATATTCTCATTGCGACAGATGCAAGAAAAATGCCGGGAACAAAATCAGCTACTGTTTATTGCCTTCATCGACCTCACAAAGGCATTCGATTTGGTCAGTCGTGAGGGTCTGTTCAAAGCACTAAAGAAGATTGGCTGCCCACCAGCTCTTCTGTCCATTGTGGAATCGTTCCACACAGGCATGAAGGGTATAATCAAGTTTGATGGCTCAACTTCAGAAGAGTTTGAAATCAAGAGTGGAGTTAAGCAAGGTTGTGTACTATCCCCCACCCTCTTTGGGATATACTTTTCACTTCTACTGAAATATGCCTTTCGTGATCAGGATGACGGTATATAAATTCACTCACGCTCAGATGGTGGCCTCTATAATGCTCAGAGATTGAAGGCCAAGACCAAAATTAGCAGGGTACTAATCAGAGAGTTGCTTTTTGCGGATGATGCTGCGATTACGACCCACTGTGAGGAAGAATTACAACATCTACTATCTGCATTCTCCAATGCTTGTTCTGAATTTGGTTTAACAATTAACAAAAAGAAGACACAGATTATGTCACAAGGTGCACATGGTCATCAATCTTTATTGACGACGCCGAACTGGAGATAGTAGACCATTTTACATATCTAGGATCAGAGGTAAATAGCAAATTATCCCTCGATCAGGAAATCAACATCAGGATTGGCAAGGCAGCAACAACAATGAACATGTTAGCACAAAGAGTCTGGGAGAACAGGAAGCTTACTGCCAAAACAAAAGTCCTCGTCTACCAAGCCTGTGTCCTTAGTACTCTTCTTTATGGCAGTGAAACCTGGACAACTTACTCACGCCAAGAGAAACGTTTAAACAGCTTTCATATGCGGTGTCCGCGAAGAATACTTGGTATTAAGTGGCAAGACAAAAAGTATTGGAAAGATCAGGTTTTGTGACGGTGTATTCCATGCTCAGTCTTCGTAGACTTAGATGGATAGGACATGTTAGGAGGATGGATGATGGTAGAATACCAAAGGACATCTTTTTTGGTGAATTACAGACGGGTAGGAGATCTTAGGGTCGGCCTCTACTACGATACAAAGATATGTGTAAGCGGGACATGATTGATACAGGCATTGATAATGCACATTGGAAGCACGTCGCCGCTGAACGTGTTGCATGGGGGGCAAACATCAGAAATGGAATAAAGACAAAGGAGAAAATGATTGCAGATAAAGCACACACAGAGCGTGAGAGACGTAAGATGGTGCAAAATGGTGGAAATTACCATGTTTTCACATGAACCTACTGTGGGCAAACATTTGCAGGAAGAATTGGCCTTACCAGCCATACTCGCCACCGCCATGGATCGTTGTTATTAAGCCTTTTTGAAGCACAATGTACCAAACTATCGTCTGTCAAGACGGAAAAGTGCCAATGATTATATATAACTGTAAAAAAGAGACAATGTTTTTCTTGTGTGTGTGTGTGTGTGTGTGTGTGTGTGTGCGCGTGCGTGCGTGCGTGCGTGTGTGCGTGCGTGCGTGTGTGTGTGTGTGACATAATGAGAAGAGAGACATTGGAGAACATTTTGACGACAGGGGAGATATGCGAGAGAAGAAACAGAGCGAGATAAATGATGCCTGATGGTCTGATGTGCTATGGAGGAATGTCAGCAGTAGAACTGATCCAGAAAACCACGGATCGAAATCTATGGAGAGACATGAGCGCCTACACCAGTTGACAGGGCATATGATGATGAGGAGTCAGTGTCGATGATGTTTTGCGATATTGATGCTATCTGTTCAATTAGAAGGTAAAATGTTGTGTCTGCTTACTTAGAAAGTAAGATGTGGTGTTTGTTCAATTAGAAAGTTAGATATGGTGTAATTAATCATCGAATATACGCAATTTTTGAATTGCGCTGCACATTTTCTTATCATACTGTCCCATGAATCCTAGGTCATACGCATAAAGCATGCAGGATGTACTTTTGACAATGCTAGCGTGTGAGTGTGGTTGATTGTTTGCTTAATTCCTTGTTTGCACACACAAACACAACCTGTATTCAACTTTATTAAGTATACTGCGTAATTGCAAACAAATATACATCTAGCTGTTTACACTACATAGAACATAACAATCACATAAAAGTGGCATCCGTTTACATATTTATCGAGATTCACCAAACTTTATTGTACTCAAAGCAATAAATCGCTGCGTATAAGAAACAAAATGTAATCAACACGAAATGTTGCAAACTATTTACTGTACGCGTGAACGTACTTCTCTCGAGGGCCTGGGGGAATATAGGGGACTTAACAGCGCTTCTATTGTGCCAGATATAGTGGTGACTTGCATTATGACATTGAAGATGAACAGAGAGGAAGAACTGTGGCAATAGATAGCAACTTGATGCATGGCGAATGTTTTCATTGTTCTTCTCGAATGCGGCTGCTGCAGTGGGGAATTGACTAATGGACTTGCCACACTGGCCACAGGTGAGGACGGTCCCGAAGCAGCTCGAATCAGGGGTTTATCACTTTAGCAGGATCTGGGAGACTGAAGAAATAGCAGCAGTCTGGAGAGACGGGTGAGTGCGAAGCTGCCAAAGACAGGGGACATACAGGAGTGTGCAAATTATAGAGGAGTAATATTAATCACAGTTCATATGAAAATATTTAGCAGGGTGATTTAGGGGAGCAAATAGATGCCATTGACACATAACTAAGCATTCCGGGATGGTTAACCCGGTCAACAAATGCCCGCAGAAGTCGGATGTGTCGGCCTAACGGCGCAAGAACGCAGCTTTGTTGTAAACAGGTACAACGCAATCACATCCGGAAAAAAAAAACTCTGGATGAACGAAGAAGAAGAAGAATAACTAAGGATTGAACATTCAGGCTTCCCACCAAATATGACCTGCTCTGACTAGAAAACACTATAACGCGAAATAACAAAGCAAAGCATCGAACTGAACTCATCACTTTAGCTGGACTTGTGAACTATGAAAAGGCCGCTGACAGCATTGACAGTATATCTCTATGGAAAGTGACAAGGCATTATGGGATCTCACAGCAAATCAATAACTTAAAGACAATATATTGAGATATGAGGTGCAGAGTAATGCATGAAGAAAACTAGCGGAGGCATTCGAAATAAGAACAACAGTGAGATTAATGTGCTATTTGTCACCTTTCTTGTTCTTACTGACAGTACTCTGGATTATGTAGACAACGAGAACGACTCCCAGGAGTGAAATTAAGTGGACTTCTCTGACAATACAGCTGGATTATCTGGGCCATGCTAATGTCATGCTGATGACAATGCCGCCCTATCCCACACACAAAATCAAATGCAATATAAACTAAACTTATTAGGCGTGACGTCACAACAATTAGTTTTAAAAATGCATAGATAAACAAAATAAGAACAAATCAAACAAATGATAATCCGATTCCCCTTTGGTGACACCACACTTTAAGATGAATAATCTATCCCTTGTTTAAGAAGCAATGTAGACGTAGATGGGGAGGGGAGCATATCGGTATAGTAAAATAGCAATGGGGAAAAAAAGGCGTAAATAGGTTAAACAGAATTGGGAAATTTATGGAACGTAAAATAAACTTAAAACTAGCACCACATTTAGAATATTTAGCTCTAATGTTAAATCCGTACTGCCGTACAGATAAGAAACACGGAGATCGACTAAAACAAATACTAGTAAACTACAAACATTCCTTAACGGTACCTGCGCAAAATAGGACTAAAGTAGTATGACAGAATCACTCAAGCGAAGCTTAAGAAGAGAACTAGACAGATTGCAGCGAATCAAGAGGCGAAGATAAGAGACCATGGATAGAACACACATGACAGACCTGATAATAATGGTTGATTGATTGATTGATTGATTGATTGATTGATTGATTTAGGAACCGACATCACAGCATTCGGGGCATTCCCATAAGCGCCCCGTCCCCATCATCAGAAGCCAGCGAAGAGTTCCAACAACATTAGTACCAGTAGCAATCTGATAATAATACAACTAGAAAGTCTGGCTTGTTGTAAGTTGGTTGAGGTTCCATCCTCCAGCAGGAGATAAAGGCAAAAGAAATAGAAGAACAAAAAACTATAATTGAGTTGTCAACATATAGTCTGGGTATTTATTCCGAAGAGAATATAATCAAATTGAAGTTTACGGTGTCAGGGACTTAGACATATATAAATGAGCTACCTTTTAACGGTAGACTGCTTTCTGTTAGCGACAAATGTTGACTGGTAGGGGGAGAGGGGGGCCTCAACAAATCCAAAACTTCACATTGTGCCAGTGGCTTCGGGTGGGGGAGCGCAGTTGGGAGGGTACAAGGCTTATCCTCGTGCGAGGAAATTCAACCCAAAGACTAAATGTCATGGTAGGGCAGACAAGGCCCTAAGCCTTGGTCAGAACCTGGTCTTGGATAGAAGCTCCGACAGGCGGTTAGATAGAGCTTTGCTGATCCGACAGCTTCTGCAGCTCATCTTATTCCAGATGTATTTGTGTTATGGTCTCTGCAATTCAGCCCAGACTGTGTGCTATGGAAAGGTATAACTTCATCCCTGATCTTACCTCCATGAACTGCAGTTATTATGCATTTTTAAAAGCACAGTGTAACAAACTATCATCTGTCAAGACCTCAAGGTGACAATAGTGATGAGTTTAAATCCACTGTTCAGTGTTGGTTATAATTAATTACTTCATGTGGCTACTCAGCAATAGAACATTGAACACTAATTGTACATTTGCTTTTTTGTTTACATTGTGATTCCCGCATCACTTTTGCTAGAACATTAATTGTGTTTTCTGTTTGCCCTGTTTGTGTGTGTCACGGTCCAAATGACAGGAAATAGTTATAAAAAAAAATATTGTAGCCAGATGATAAATCGATGTGTTCGTTGGGCATGAACCAGTCAGGTGTCTCAACCATCTATCGGTGAATCTGAGTGATTTTCGTGAGTAGAGGCTGGAGGCGCCAGATTAGTACCCAACCAAAGAGTTAGCTTCATATCCTTTACAGGTCGTCGCAATTAACGAGAGTTGGCTTCGGGCGGAGGAGCGCAACTGGAAGGGTACAAGCCTTATCCTACTGAGATTGGCTTAAATACTAAATCATAGCAGGGCAGACCAGACCCTAAGCCTTGGTATGCAACTGATCTAGGATCTAAGCTCTGAAAGGCGGACAGTTAGAGCATTGCTTTACTGATCCGGCAGTTTCAGCAGCTTGTCTTTTCCAGATGTTTTTGTGTTAGTAGTATACAATGTGCAATTTGATTATCATTTATGGATCCAGATCCGCCTGGTGACGTAGTATTTTACTATATAAAAAGTCATGATCCATCGTGATGACGTCAAAAATCGGATCCATCGGCGACTGCATTTTCAAGGGATGCAACCCATGAATAAATAATCGAACGTATTTTTGCACTGTTACTTCCCTTTTTGTGTGCTACATTTTATATGTTTAAAAATTTTATATTTGCTGGTATTATTGATTGTAGCAGGATGGGGCGTAAACAATCTATCATCATACTAGTGATGTTGTAAAGGTACAGTGCTCTTCCTAATCGTTTTTAAAAAATAAGCTAGGACTTAAGAATAGTTATAAGACCAGACTCTGGTGGGGACACTAACGTGTCCCACTTAGGACAACAGAGGGACCAACCCCGAGGATAGGGGATGGGGACACTAGGTCACGGAGAAGAGCCGTGACGACGTAAACAGTAGTAGAACTTTAGGGTTAACAAGTACGAGACAAGAGAACTACGTGACAGAACAGCACGCAGAGTTGCTGACCGCACGGGGAATTTTTACCATGTAGGCAAGCGACGGGCTGAGTTGGGGCAGACAGTGACGAGACGGCTTCCCTACAGGACTGGTGTTTTCCGAAAGACTATATCGAGTGTAGTGAACGCATGTTATATTAGCGAGAGAATTGATTGTGTTTATTTCTATATATGCTGTGGGAAGAGAGGCGACCATTGTATTCATTTGACAGGCCGATAACGCCTTGTCGCAATGTGTATTTATCAGGCTTTGCTTGTAATAAAATCCTTGAAACCATCTGTACAAGTGAAGTTATCTGTGAGGTATAGATGAAGGCGCGAGAATGCCTGTGCGTGTAACGTAAGACTGTGACACCTATACACTATCATCATACGATTTCAGAGCTTCAAATGAAAACATTAAAAAGGTAAAGATGGTCGGTATTAACAGATTTAGCGAGTGTGGCTTAGTGAAATTCGTTGGTAAGGGGTGAGTGAGTGGAGGGGTAGGTAGATAAGTGCATCTGATCGCTATTAAGGGGTGAGCTAGTGGAGAAGTGGCTAGATAAATACGGCCGGTCCTTGATAAGAGCCGGAGGAGATGCTAGATAAAGACTCTCGGTCGATGGTAAAATTTCAGACTTTTCATACATGTGGCCGATGTATTTCGTTACTTGGTCAATATTGTTTTCCCATTTGGCTAACAAATTGTCTTACTTGGCCAAGATGTTCCCCTTTGGTTAACAAATGTTCCTACTTTTCGTAAGTTTTGATGAGATATTTTCCTATTTTGATCACTATTTTTCCTATTTGGTTAACAAATGTCCCTACTTTTTATAAGTTTGCCTGTGATATTTCTTTACTTTACCAATCTTGTTACTTCTGTTCATAGGTTTGGCAGCGCTTTTTCTGTGTTTGGTCGACTTTTTTTCCATTTTGCTGACACATTTTCCTACTTTTTTATAACTTTAGTTGAAATATTTCTCTCTTTGACCGATGTTTTTTTTCACCTTTCATTAACAAAATTTTCCGACTTTTCATACATGTGGCCGATGTATTTCGTTACTTGGTCAATATTGTTTTCCCATTTGGCTAACAAATTGTCTTACTTGGCCAAGATTTCCCCCTTTGGTTAACAAATTTTCCCACTTTTCATCAGTTTGGCTGAGATATTTCTGTATTTGGCCTAACATTTTCCAATCTGCCTGACAATTTTCTTTCTTTTCATAAGTTAGGCTGATCTATTTATAAGTTTACTTGAAATATTTCTCTCTTTGGACGATATTTTTCAAATGCGGTTAACAAATTTTCCTACTTTTCATAAGTTTTGTTGAAATTTGGCCAAACTTTGTCACATTTGATTAACAAATTTTCTACTTTTCATAAGTTTGGTTGAAATTTGGCGAAACTTTTCACATTTTGTTAACAAAGTTTCCTACTTTTTATAAATTTGGTTGAAATTTGGTCAACATTTTCACCTTTGTTTAACAAATTTTCCGACTTTTCATAAGTTTGGCTGAGATATTTATAAGTTTGGTTGTAATTTGGTTAAAATTTTTTTCACTTTGGTTAACAAACTGTCCTACTTTTTATAAGTCTCGTTGAGATAATTATACGTTTGGCTGAACATTCTTGTGTGATGTTGTATGTGCCTCTCTGTTCTAATGTGTCATTGTTCTTGTGTGACTTTGGTCTTGTCTCATTGATCCAGTGTGTGTGGGCGTGTGTGTGTTTGTGAATTGTTCCACAGCAACATGAAAACCAAGCTCGCATAGCCGTCAACATGAAAACAATGAAAGACTAGAAAGACGAAAACGAAAAGAAAACAACAACAACAACAACAACAACAACAACCAACAAACAAGAAATTTTCGTTTTCATAACTTTTATTTTTTCCATCAAAAGCAGTATTTTCATATGCACAACATTCAATATTTTTTATTTTTTTATTTTCAATACAAATAACATTTTAATGATCGGTGAAATTGTGACAGACAGTTACACACAAGATTGAGTCTTTTATTTTCGATTATATAGACAGTTCACTGTACCACACATGTAAGGATATCACACATATGACCACTTTAATTTTTAATAGAGCCTATTATAGACAGCAATCAACCTAGCGGGTGTTCAGTGATGTGGTATATATAGAAACTAGTCGCAGGGATTGTCTCTACCAGGTACTTAGTGTCAGATCTGTTGTGTATGGTGTAATTAAACATGTCACTGTCCTGAACTATTTCTATAAAATCGTTAAAGTCTTGTTCGTTTGTAATTAGGTGGGGGAATTCAAGCTGACATGCATTATTTGAGGATGAATGGAAAAAACCTAAGTTCTCTTGTCTCCTTATGTCGTAAAATCATGTGATGGGAATAATTTACCTTAAACCTGCATGCCTGACTAGCAAATATTGGTTTTAATGTCTCTGTCCAGTCAATTGGTTGTGTTGAGTCTGGTCGATGAAAAAGATTGTAGGTCGATATATGTTTGTTGATGTTCTGATGTGTCCTAAGTTAGGGCCAGATGTCTCTATATTTCTGCTGGACTTCGTCGTCGGAGATTTTGTATTAAATTCCTCATCTATCTCTTCTTCCTCAGCTATCTCTATGTATGCTTCCTCTGCTTCCACTTGGTCAAGTTTCTGTTTTTTAGATGTCTGTGTGTCTGCTGGTGGTTTCCTTTTACGCGCTGTAGTGTCTGCTGCTGAAGTGTCCATGTTTGATTGTGTAGTGGTCACTTGTGTTGGTGCAGTTGATGTCTGGTGATCAGTTTTTATGTGTCGTTGTAGGATGTCATTCCGTTTGTATAGATTGCCACAGATGTGGAATGCGTGAGCTGTGGTTTTGTATACGGTATTAATATGTCGTGTAAGATTCTTTTTTTTTCGGTGAATTCTTTACTACAGATATAGCAGAGATAGATATTTTTCTGACTAGTGGCCATAATGATAGAGAAAAAAAGTAGTGTTGAAAAGACAATAAGTAGCTTCTGGTGTTAGATAATGGCTTGATAGTAACTCAGTAATATTGTTCAACCCGTTTGTAGCTTCGAGTATTAAATAATGAGTCGATATTCAACGAAATAAGCTCGAGTAGCTCCACTGGATAAGGTATAGTGACCCCTATAAAATTGTGAATTCTTCCACGCTTCTTTTATAGTTGTTGTAAATACTGGACGCCAAACAGCTGTGAAGAAAGACCAAAAAAGCATTACAGATAAAAAGCCCAACAGATGGGGCTGGTTACAAACATGTAACAACCATAAGCCGGACAGGTCAAAGGGTAGAGAACAGACAAAGAGAAACACCCTGGTCCTCCAGGTTGGGGGGGGGGGGTTGAAGCGTGGGGTTAACATCCCCACCTTTGTAAAAACCTTTTTTTTGTTACGGAACAGATACATGAGACTCGATATCGGACTGACTTATCTGGATAACGACCTTGGAACGTTAAAGGACTTTTGAGATTTGGAACATGGAATGTACGGACACTATATCGAGCTGGAGCGGCCGAAGAACTAACCCGGGAGCTGGTTGAATATCAAATGGATATAACAGCAATTCAAGAAATAAGGTCGCCAGGAGAGGGTACTTTAGAGCAAAATGGAATGATTATAATATATGGAGGAAACACCCAAAATAAACATGAATTAGGAACAGGATTTGTCATCAAAAAAGAGTTATGGGGGAACGTTTTAAACTTTAAAGCTGTTATTGACAGGATTAGTAAATTACGAATAAAAGGTAAATGGAAAAATATAACGATGATTAATGCACATGCACCTACTGAAGAAAAAAGAAGATGATATTAAAGAAGACTTTTATAATGATCTGGAAGATGTCATAAAAGAAACCCCCAAACAGGACATCCTGATTGTGCTGGGAGACTTCAATGCAAAAATAGGTAGAGAGCAAAGTAATAAAAAAGTGGCCGGTATGGAAAGCCTACATACAACTTCAAATGATAATGGATGGAGAGTCATCAACCTGGCAGAAGCCAAAGGACTACAGATTAGCAGTACCAGACTACAAAGAAAAGATATGCACAAACAAACTTGGAAATCATGTGACAAGAGAACCTATAATCAAATAGATCATATTTTAATTAACAACAGAAATGCATCAAACATACAGCAAGTCAGAAGTTATAGAGGAGCTGAGTGCCACAGTGACCACTTCCTCGTTGGGGCAAAATTTAAAATAAACCTTAAGAGAGCTTTCTAAACTAAATTACAAAGATTACACCCAACATATAACAGAAAAAAACTACAAGAAATTACAGTCAAAGAGAAATTTACAGATGAAATAAAATGTACACTTGAAACTCTGCAAAACCCTTTGGAGGAAAGCGTTGACCAAACTTGGTTGAACATCAAGAATACAATTCAATCTACCGCAGAAGAATGTCTCGGTGTGTTAACCACGCATAGAAAGAACAGATGGTTCAATCAAAAATGTGAAAAAGCAGTCATTAGGAAAAAGAATGCCAGACATTTATGGTTAAATGACATCAACAACATCCAAAAAGAAGAGCATTATAGAAATGAATGTAAAGAGGCTACAAAAATAGTCCGACAGCAGAAGAGAGAATATATGAGTAATATAATTAAAGATATGGAAACTAATCACCAGAAAAATGAATCCAGAAATTTTTTTTAAAGAACTGAAGTCAATGAAACGAGGGCACCAACAAAACATATATGGTTTAAAAGACAAAAATGGGAATATGATAAATACCAATGAGGAAATGTGCAACACATGGAAAGAATATTTTGTTGAATTACTAAATTGTGAAGCTCCAAGTAACATTTTCCCACAGGAAGAGGTTCTAACATGCGAACCACAAATTGAAGAACCTACATTTGAAGAAATCCTATATGTAATCACACGACTTAAAAACAATAAGGCAACTGGGACTGATGGAATTGCTGCTGAATTTATAAAGGCAGGTGGCCAAGCATTACATCTAAAGCTATACGAACTAATAATAAAAATCTGGAGAACAGAAGAATTACCCCATGACTGGAAAGAGTCATTATTGATACCTATCTTTAAGAAAGGAGACAAGTTCCAATGTGGAAATAATAGAGGAATATCACTACTGTCTACAAGCTATAAGATACTATCCGCAGTATTACTAAATAGACTAAAACCATATTCAGAAGACTTATTAGGTGACTACCAGGCGGGTTTTAGACAAAATAGATCAACAATAGATCAGAGATTTATCTTACAACAAATAGCCGAGAAAAATTGGGAATATAAAAGAGATCTCCATAACATTTTTGTGGATTTTAAAAAGGCTTATGATAGTGTCCATAGGAATAGTCTATGGAATGCTATGCAGGAATTTGGAATACCAAGGAAGTTAATCAACATGACCAGACTATGCATGGAAGATACTTATAATATAGTAACATATAAAGGCAGGAAATCAGACCCTTTCCAAATAACATCTGGCTTGAAACAGGGTGATGCACTATCACCGCTACTCTTCAATCTGGCTCTAGAGAAAGTTGTAAGGAAGGTAACGGTGGAATGTGATATTGGAAAAACATCCAAGCTGCTTGGTTATGCAGATGATATAGATATTATAGGGCAAAGTGAACAAAAGACATTGGAAATATTGACTCACTTAAAGGAAAAAGCCCAACAGATGGGGCTGGTTATCAACCAAGATAAGACAGAATATATGGTAATTTCAAGAGACGGAATGGCTAAAAACTCTGGCCACATACAAATAGATAATATGACCATTAAAAGAACGGAAGCATACAAATACTTGGGTACAATCTTCAACTGCTCCAACATCATAAGGGAAGAAATACAAACTAGAATCAACACTGGAAATAAGATATACTATGCACTACAACATCTACTAAAATCAAAGGCGCTATCTCGTAACACCAAAATCACAATATACAAAACACTGATCAGACCAGTTGTGCTGTATGGCTCTGAAACCTGGAGTACAACGAAAGGAGACGAAGACTTGTTACAAACCTTTGAGAACAAAATTTTAAGACGCATCTTTGGACCCATTAGGGGTGCACAAAGTGGAGAGTGGAAAAGTAGATGTAACAAAGACATTTATGATCTGTTTAAGTCCCCGCTAATCACTGGTATCATGAAGGCCAATAGACTACAATGGCTGGGGCATATAGAAAGAATGGAAGATAATAGGGAAACAAATCTCGCTTACATTCAGGAAATAAATGACCGTAGACCCCGAGGTAGACCAAGAAGACGGTGGAGAGATAATACATATACAGACATACAAGCACATGGAATCAACGACTGGCAAGAGAAGGTCCACCAGAGAGACAAATGGAGACGGATTGTATCTGCAGCAAAGAACCTCAATGGCTCGGAACGCTGAAGAAGAAGATGTAACAACCATGATGATAGCCTATCGACAGAACATATTTCATATCATATAAATTGTTAGAAATATCAAACGAAAGAGGATTTGAGGCTTGTGATGTCCCACATAGTAAATTATTTCATTTTCATTTTATCCTTACAGAGGGTCTACTCCATGACTATATTTTTGTGGTGATGGTTAACAACGCCTTGGTTCGTAATTCTGTTCTTTGTGCTATTTTATATTGTATGACACAGAGTTGTACTATATTAGTGAGAAATGTTGAATATATTTAGTGATGCCAACCACTTTGGGTGAAAATATTTAGAGATGACCAATAGTTAATGAGCAATGATGAAAGCATACATACCAATATTTTGTGGTAGACCGTTCGTTGTCTTCCTTTCTTATACACAGCTCAATAACTTCGAGCTTTCATTTCTTGTAAGCAATAGCCTCAAGATTTCACTTCTTGTAAGCCAGTCAATAGTCTCGAGATTTGTCTGTGTCTGCAAATTTTCAGTCTGGAGAAAGAATAAAGATTATATAACAAGGGACAGTAAAAATCGCACATACTGAATTTTACACCACATAATTGAGTTTTATTAAGCTTTGACACATTTTGAAGAGACAGAGTATTTTGAGATCATGTACATTAGTGATATACATTCATTTATTACATTAGTTACCACAGAGCATGACTCTAGGTTCTCTTGTGTCAGCACATTTTTTTTCACTCTGGAGAGTGAATGGGATAATGATCAATACTAAATTGGTGAATAAGCATGTTTCCACACACTGCGCAGACAGAGGACATAGGTGTAAACGCATATATATTACACTACACTTAATGGAGACCTGATATATACACATACCTTTGTGCGTTCTAGAATCGATGTGGTCCACGTGTCAATGTGGGGTTGGTCGTCTTGGTTTGAATCTGTAGATGAACAAAAGCATATTACTTTTTAGTGATCAGAGAAAGCATACTTTAATGAAAAGCATGTTTCATATGTATACAATTGAAATGTACCACCGCAGCAACCCAAACGATTACAGCAGAGGACGCTTGAGAATAAAGACAATCACCCGGCCTGACACTATTCAGTGCCACCCATCGAGCGTTCAAGCGACATTTCTCCCCCACGTCACTTGACGGCAAAAGTGAAGGTGATGATGGTAATTTACTATGCTTTATTATATACGACCGTCATTAGTATTTGTATTAGTATTCCTATATCGGGCGGCTATATCTAGTGGTGTATTAATTGCCTCATGTAGCTTCTGAGATATACACTAGTGACAGCACTGTACCGACTTGACGACGTGTAAGGAGACAATACAGCATACACACAGTGCTACTTACCACAACAATTTCTTCGGTGAGCTGTTTTCGATAGGTTTTGTTGCAAATGTAGAGTCTTTAGGTCGTCTTTGCGATTTTTTTTATACAGACTGTGCGGCTAATGCAACATAGAAAACATGTCTAGACATGTTCAAGCAGGTTTATCGCGGTCAGTACGCTCTGAGTCATCCTCCGGTTTTCCCCAAAGGCATGTATGAACACGTTCACGTACGTTCACTCCCGCCGACATAGCCCCGTGTCACGCAGGCGGTCACCCTCAGATCAGCCCTCTACGAGTTCAGTGTTTAGACTTATTATGATACTTAACCTCTGGGTCTTATCAAGGACTGGACGTATTTATCTAGCCACCTCGCCACTCGACCATCACTTATCAGTGATCAGCAGCCCCTATCTAGCCTTTCCTCGATTCACCCACCCTTCACCATCGACCGAGAGTCTTTATCTAGCAACTCCTCCGGCTCTTATCAAGGACCGGCCGCATTTATCTAGCCACTCCTCCACTAGCTCACCCCTTAATAGCGATCAGATGCACTTATCTATCTACTCCACCACTCACTCACACCTTACCAACGAATTTCACTAAGCCACACTCGCTAAATCTGATAATACCGACCATCTTTACCTTTTTAATGTTTTCATTTGAAGCTCTGAAATCGTATGATGATAGTGTATAGGTCACTACGACCCTCTACGGACCACAAATAGCTGCTACCCACCCATACCAACGAATGTCACTAAGATATACCAGCTAAAATCAATAATATCGGCCATTTTTACTTTTTAAGGTTTTCATTTGTCACCCTATGATGATAGTGTATTGGCCACCGTGACCCTCTACAGATCACTAATATCCGCTACCCACCCCTTACCAAAGAATTTCACTAAGTTATACCAGCTACAATAAATACCACCGACCATTGTCACTTTTTAAGGTTTTCATTTGTAACCCGTATGATGGTAGTGTTACGCTACTACGACCCTCTACAGATAATATAAGTACCATATTTACATGTTTACCTATTACGATTTTCATATGACATCTGTCCCGACCCGAGATTCGAACCACCTAGCCCTACCCCACACGCCAACACCCCACACTCCACCCCTGAGCTCCCAAACCCACGCCCGCCGCCCCCTAGACCCCTCGAGGAAGTACACTGTAACCCTAAGCCTTACACAGCACCAATGGAATGATGATAGTTTTTATGCCCAATACATATTTTTAAAAAAATACGAAGAGGAAGAGCACTGTACCTTAACAACATCACTAGTATGATGATAGTTTTTTTTTTTTTTACGCCCCATCCCGCTACAATTAATAATACCAGCAAATATAAAATTTTTAAACATATAAAATTTAGCACACAAATTGGGAAGTAACAGTGCATAAATACGTTCGATTATTTATTCATGGGTTGCATCCCTTGAAAATGCGGTCGCCGATGGATCCGCTTTTTCACGTCATCACGATGGATCATGACTTTTTATATAGTAAAATACTACGTCACACAGGCGGATCTGGATCCATAAATGATAATCAAATTGCACATTGTATACTACTGGTGTTACCTTTACTCTTGAGTAAACTAGGCAGGCCGAGAGAGAGAGAGAGAGAGAGAGAGAGAGAGAGAGAGAGAGAGAGAGAGAGAGAGAGAGAGAGAGAGAGAGAGAGAGAGAGAGAGAGAGAGATCAGGCTGCGTTGGCAACACATGATCTCTACAATGCAACCCAGGGTTTGTGCTATAGAGAGGTATAATCCCCAAATCTGGTCCAAGCCATGGGTTGTAGTTATTATGCGTTTTTTTTTTAAAGCATGATGCAACAAATCATCGTCTGTCAAGGCAGCAGAGTCTCAGTAACAG
>OY992878.1:138239904-138442404 GCA_963921405.1 Cepaea hortensis
CCATCATGCTACCCGTCTGCCCGAGTGTAGCCATCATGCTACCTGTCTGCCCGAGTGTAGCCATCATGCTACCTGTCTGCCCGAGTGTAGCCATCATGCTACCCATCTGCCCGAGTGTAGCCATCATGCTACCCGACTGCACGAGTGTAGCCATCATGCTACCCATCTGCCCGAGTGTAGCCATCATGCTACCCGACTGCCCGAGTGTAGCCATCATGCTACCCATCTGCCCGAGTGTAGCCATCATGCTACCCGACTGCCCGAGTGTAGCCATCATGCTACCCATCTGCCCGAGTGTAGCCATCATGCTACCCGACTGCACGAGTGTAGCCATCTTGCTATCCGTCTGCCAGAGTGTAGCCATCTTGCTATCCGTCTGCCCGAGTGTAGCCATCATGCTACCCATCTGCCCGAGTGTAGCCATCATGCTACCCGTCTGCCCTAATGCATTTTACTAAATGGTGGCCATGTTTAACTGAATCCTTGCCGAAGGAGAATATATCGCCAAATGTGATCTCCCATGTGGAAATAAGGATGATATATCGCCATACTAGGGTCATTGTGTTATTTGTTTTGTTTCCTATGTAAAAGTTAGTTGCATATCCTTTACAGGACGTTGCAGTCAACACCAGCAGTCTTTGCTGTTATGATCTCTTGGCAAGATTACGTTCAGTAGTTGTTTGCCATTTCTATCTGAACGACCGGCACCCATACCATTTCGTAGAAAACCAACGCAACGCGGCCTTCTGCCAAATCACGCGCAGATATGTTTCGAACGTGGGTATGCGGGATCACTAACCCCGTCGTAATGTCATCGCCACGGAGCGGGCTTGTTTCCTAGTATCTTCCCCAATTTCAACACTCAGTGGGCGGACATTTACATGATAATACTTGAGCATTTGATGGTGTGCCATGTTTGTTCCCAACTTACATTTTGTTTGGCACTGAATCAGTTAACGGAGATTCTCATGATTGTCTTGAGGATCACAGGCACAACCCTGAGGGGAGAAGGGCTGAGAGGTCATGGCTGAGAGATTAACAGTGTCCACCTCAGGCTCAGATGGTGCCGGGTTTGATCCCATCATAGGGCCATAGAACCATTGGTATCTAATGATATCACACGACCCTCTGACCTCTTGGATAATGAGACCGGATACCAAGCCTTCTCGGATAAGGGCGTAAAAACAGCAGTTCCCGCGTGCACAGTAAAAATCCCAAAGTAGTTCATTCATTCAATATGTGCCATGCCGATAAGCGTGGGTGGTCACGCTCTGCCATCTCACTCGATCACCAGAGTCGTGGATCAGCTCCGTGTTTCTGTCTCGACCATGTCACGTGGCCAAGCCATCCAGGTATTTAATTCTTGGTCTTCCCCTTGGTCTGTTCCCTTCGATCTTGCTAGTTGTCACCAAGTTCTCTAATTCATTTCTTCTCATAACATGCCCAAAAATTTTGACTGTCTAAATCTAATGTCTCTAATCAGTTTACGATCTTCATTTGTTTCTTGAGGGACTTGTTCATTGGTTTTTCTATCTGTCCATAGTATTCTTTACATTTTCCTCAGAAACCACATTTCCACAGCCATCAGATGTTTTTCAGCTTGACTGCTTATTGTCCACGCCTCACATCCATACAAAAGTGTAGGTGCTATGTACCACTTCAACACTCTTTTTCTCGTTTCAGTTGACATCTTTTTATTGGTCAGTATGTTTTTCATCTTGCAAAAGGCTACCTTTGCCATGGCAATTCTTGTTCTAATCTCTTCAAGGCATCTCCCATCAGATGTTATGACTGTTTTGAGGTAGTTGGAAATAGCAAAAAGAAGTTCGTAAGGTCACCGCCCTGGCGAAAACTGTCAGATAAAGTAATCCTACCCACGGGTAGATATAGCCGGTTACTTTGGATGGAATCCGTCTAGACTCTAGAGAAAATAAACCTGACACATGCAAATAAGAAGCCGCACACACTGAACTTTGCGGTGCCAAACTTGTTGTGACCTCCTCTCCTCGAAAGAGGAAAACAGAAGAAGAGGAAGAAGAAGAACACAACCTTGCTTAACTCCACTTTTTATTTAAAATCTTCTGAAGATGCACCATCATCATCATCATCATCATCATCATCATCATCATCATCATCATCTTCCACTTCTGCCGTCAAGCGTCGTGGGGAGGAATAATTTGCGTTCCAGCGCCCGGTGGACGGCACTGTATATTGTCATTCCGTGTGGTTGTACAATGTCTCTGATGTCGTCAATCCATTTTTTCTTGGATTTTTTCTTGATTAATGTGATTAATTAATCAAACGTGATTAATGCCTTCATGCCTGTGTGGAACAGTTCCTCGATGGAAAAATTTTAAATCGCAATTTTATTGCGCAAGATGTAAGCTCGATACACGTTCTATACCTACCCTTTTGCCTACACCTAGCCTATACCTGTATAATAAGTGAAGCGAGTAATAAAATTGCGATTTATAATTTTTAAATTTTAATTAAAATGTAGTCACACAAATTTAACTTTTTCCACTACTAACACTGGTTTGTATCTATGTCTCTTTAAAAAAAAAAACAGTGTGTTGTATAGTTAAGATTAGTGTTATGGTTAGAGGTTAGGTTAGGGTTAGGGTTAAATGATGTATATTTAGGGTTAGTAAGAAAGATTTTGTTGTGTTTGATGTATATAATGGTCTATTTTCCTTAGGGTCTTTTAGGCGATCATCGTTAGTTACTATGGTTGTCAAAGGAATGCAACTCATTCGTCTCAGGTACCCAATCTCTGTTTGTTTTTTTTAAGTTCTTACTAGGGGTGCTGGTCGATGACCGTATCCGTTGTCTAGAATAGCGCCTAGTAGGTTAGGGGGACAGATGATTTATCTCCATTATGGTGGAAAATCTGCCTAGTCAGCAGATAATCGGTTGTTCTATAATCAAAGATAATATTAATGTTATTTCTTATGAAACGTTGAAAGTCTGTTAGAAGATGTGGTAGAGGGTATTCAAGGGCTCAATAAGGCAGATGTGGTTTTAAGAAAGGTCGACTTCATAACAGCCACTTGGATGTATGTAGACTTGCCGCTATTCAAGTTGTGAAATGACGTGTGAAATAGGTGGACAAAGTAAGAAATGTTATGTTAGCTAGCCTTGGAGAACACCTTTTTTATTGTTGAAAGCTGGAACAATTGGCAGGTTAGTGTAGCAAACATTGTGGTATAGAAAGTTGAAGACATCAGCCTTGGGAAATGGTTCTTTGGTGACGAATACTCAGATGATATCGAAACTATCCCCTGTGGATCACAGATTGCATTGCCATAAATGTTGTTATGTCTGTTTCATTAGACCTCATGCACAACGAAGGTTTGGCGTTCTTAGTGGTGTGACATGGAAAAATTTTGAAACTATCTATGAAAGACAGAGATACGTTGTGTTAGAAAGGAAAAACCAAGGGTGTGGAGAGATGAGTGATTAGTCTGTATAAGTGCTTCTTTACCAGATACACTGGAATGTTAAGTTAGAGCTTTCGGTACTGTAAAATCGGGAAAATGCTGACGTTGATGGTTATGTATTGTGAAATGTCTTTTCAGATAAAAGTTCAAGACACGTTTGCCATCACTACAGAAGTTACCCTTTTTCCTAATTTTGGTAACACATTTGTCTTAGTTTTGTGGACTTACTTTTCGATAGCTATTTCTTAGTTTGGCTGTCAGATTTTCCTAGTTTTTATTACTTTGGACGACATGTTTACAAGTTTGATTGAAATATGTCTGTACTTGGTCAATATTTTTTCATATTTGGTTAACAAAGTTTCCTACTTTTCATAAGTTTGGATTTATAACTTTGGTCAACATTTTATTTGTGTTGGTTAATATTTTTTTCCTAGTGTTTTATAAGTTTGGTCGAGCTATTTCTGTATTTGGCCAACATTTTTCCCATTTGACTAAAACATTTTTTCCACTTTTTATAATATTGGATGATATATTTATAAGTTTGGTTGAAACATGTCTTTACTTGGACAATATTTTTCACCTTTGGTTAATAAAGTTTCCTACTTTTCATAAGTTTGGACCAGATATTTATAAGTTTAGTTAACAGTTTTGTCAATTTGGCTAACAAATTTTCCTACATTTTATAAATTTGGATGCACTATTTCTTTACATGGCGCCTATTTTTCACCGTTGGCTAACACATTTTCCTGCTTAGGTAGACATATTTTTCTAAGTTTTGTAAGTTTGGTTGAGCTATTTCGTAACTCGGCCGTTATTTTTCCTACGTTGGGTACCCTATTTTCTTATATCAGTCGACATTTTTATAAATTTGTATGAGATATTTCTTTACTTAGTCAAAATTTTTACATTTGGCCAACAAATTTTCCTACTTTTTATAAGTTTGGTGGAGATATTTATAAGTTTGACCGATAATTTTCACATTTAGTTAACAAATTTGTCTACTTTTTATGAGTTTGGACAAGAAATGTCTTTATTGGTCATTAGTTTTCATTGTTGGCTAACACATTTTCATACATTTTATAAAATTTGGGTGTGATATTTCTGTACTGGGCCACTATTTTTCCTCTTTGGCTAACCAATTTTCTTACTTTGGTCGACATGTTTTCCTACTCTTTGTAAGTTTGGTCGAGCTATTTCATACGATGGCCAATATTTTTCCTAATATGGGTAACATTTTCTTATAACGGTCGACATATTTATAAGTTTGTCCATCGTTTTGCCTATTGCATTACTTCTGTCGACATATTTCTTGATGTTACTAGCATGTTTTCTTACTTATTATAAGTTCGGATGCGATATTTCATTACTTGGCCAATATTTTTCACCTTTGTCTAACAAATTTTCATACATGTTATAAGTTTAAACGAGACATCTATAAGTTTGACCGATACTTTTTCCTATTTGGCCAACAATTTTATTACTTTGGTTCACGTAATTTCCTACTTCGGTCGACATGTTTCTTAGTTTGAGCAATATTTTCCCCAGTTGGTTAAGCCAATTTTCTACCTTTTATAAGTTTAGACGAGATATTTCAGTATTTGACCTACATTTGTCGCATTTGGGTACCAAGGTTTCATACTTTTCATAACTTTGGAGGAGATATTTCTTTACTTGATCAATATTTGTTTTGTTTTTTCACATTTGGTTAACAAAGGTTCCTACTTTTTTATACGTTTCGACGAGATATTTCGTTACTTGGTCAATCTTTTCCTTCTTTTTATAAGTTTGGTTGTAATATTTCTGTATTTGGCCGACCTTTTCCCCATTTGGCTGACAAATGTTCCTACTTTTTTATAAGTTTAGTTGAAATATTTATAAGTTTGGTTGAAATTTGGCCAAAATTTTCACATTTAATTAACAAAGTTTCCTACTTTTCGTAGGTTTGAACGCTGTATTCCGTTACTTGGACAATATTTTCCCCATTTAGCTAACAAATTTTCCTATTTGGCCAAGATATTTTCCATTTTGTTAACATATGTTCCTACTTTTTATAAGTTTAGGTGATATATTTCTCTGTTTGGTCGATACATTTTCATACTTGCTTAACAAAGTTTCGTATTTTTCATAAGTTTGGTGGGGATATTTCGTTACTTGGTCAATCTTTTTTCTCATTTGACTAACACATTTCCCTACTTTTCATAAGTGTGGACAAGATATATCGTTACGTGGTCAATATTTCTTTTTTCAATTTGACTAACAAACTTTCCTACTTGCTTAAAATTTTTCCCAATAGGTTAACAAATGTTCCTACTTTTTATAAGTTTGGACGAGATATTTCTGTATTTGATCAATAATTTTAATATTTTGTCTAACATATTTTCTTATTTGACGGTTGAAGTGGTACATAGAAGGTGTACTTTTGTCTGGTTATGAAGTGTGGCACTGAGCAGGTACACTGAAAAAACATATATTGGTCTTGGAAATGTAGTTTCCCTCTTAACCACGTGTCTCGGGTGTGTCATTACCCCTGTGACGGGATGCGACACCGTCTTTGAACGATTGGGTTATTAGCCACGTGTTCCACGTGTATCGTTATGCGTGTCACTGGATGCATCGCCATCTTTGACCGGTTGAGTCATTAGCCACGTGTAGTGGCTGTACCCTTATGCATGTGATCGGAAGCAGGGAATTCTTTGACTGGTTTTTGCCAATGAACACTTGTCTGGGCTGTACCATTACATATGTGACCGGCTGTGACGCCATATTTGACCAGTTTAAGCGAATGAGACGTAGTCTGGATGTAGCAATAACCCATGTGTGATAGGGTGCGACGCCATCTTTTACCGGATGTAACTATTCTCCATGTGTGTCGACTGTACCACTAGTTGCTATTGATCAATGCAAAATCAGTGCTCGAGGCGCTCGTGGTGGGGAAATTACCAATACTAATGACACTACTTTCTGAACTTAGCAGCCGGCATAACGTCTTGATCATGTCATCGATCACTTTAACCATCATCATGTCACTACACGTACTATACCCTACAATTTAAGTGATCTTTCGACCACTTGACCACTACTTGACCACTACTTGACCACTATTTGACCATGTCATTACTTATTTTACAATCACCTTTTCACTACACGTACCATACCCTACAATTTAAGTGGTCATTCGACTACTTGACAACTACTTGATCACTACTTGACCACTATTTGAACACCACTTGACCACCTCTTGATCATCACCATGTCACTATACCTACTTTCACAGACAATTTAAGTAGTCACTTGACCATTTACCACTTTTTGACCACTACTTGACCACGTCATCGATCACTTTAACAAACACAGGTTCACTACACGTACTTTCCCCTACAATTTAAGTGGTCACTCGACCACTTAACCACTACTTGACCGCTACTTGGCCAGTACTTGACCACTACTTGACCATTGCTAGACTACTAATTTACCACCCTTTAATCATCACCATATCATTACAACCACTTTTCCCTAAAATTTCCTCAATTTACCACTACTTGACCACTGCTTGACCACTAATTTACCACCCTTTAATCATCACCATATCATTACAACCCCTTTCCCCTAAAAATTTCCTCACTTGACCACCACTTGACCACTGCTTGACAACTAATTTACCACCCTTTAATCATCACCATATCATTACAAACACTTTTCCCTAAAATTTCCTCACTTGACCACTGCTTGACCACTGGTTGACCACTAATTTACCACCCTTTAATCATCACCATATCATTACAACCACTTTCACCTAAAATTTTCCTCACTTGACCACCACTTGACCACTGCTTGACCACTGCTTGACCACTAATTTACCACCCTTTAATCATCACCATATCATTACAAACACTTTTCCCTAAAATTTTCCTCACTTGACCACTGCTTGACCACTAATTTACCACCCTTTAATCATCACCATATCATTACAACCACTTTCACCTAAAATTTTCCTCACTTGACCACTGCTTGACCACTAATTTACCACCCTTTAATTAACACCATATCATTACAACAATTTTCCCTAAAATTACCTCACTTGAACACCACTTGACCCCTACTTGACCATCTGTTGACCACTAATACCTGGTACCCACCCCTTACCACCGAATGACACTACACCCTATCCATTCCAATCAACGATCTTTAGCTTTCAAGGTTTCATTAGTAACATGTGTGATGTTAGTGAATAAGCTACTATGAACATCTACATAGCACTAATAACCACCCTTATCAACTAATTTCACTAACCCATACCCACTACTATCCCCACCGCACCTTGTTTTCGTACTAATGTACACCACCAATGCGCTAACAGTTCAAAATATTTTAACACACCACTCACCAATGTTTTTACAACCCGTTACTTAATGACTTTTCCATATGCACCCCTCCACACCCGCATGAGATTTTCCCACACTTTGCCGACCAAAAAAAAAAAACAAAAAAACTTTATAACTTTGTCTATACATAGTTTAATAAAAAAAAACGTTATATACCTTACTTGACTCGTTTGTTATTTTGAATGTTTCATGTTGTATTTTTTATGTTATACACTACACATACCTAGCGTCACTAGACCACACCTACTCAGATGAGTCAACTGAACACCTACTCTGACCACTTCTTCTTCTTCTTCAGCTTTCCGAGCCATTGAGGTTCTTTGCTGCAAATACAATCCGTCTCCATTCGTCTCTCTGGTGGACCTTCTCTTGCCAGTCGTTGATTCCAAGTGCTTGTAGGTCTGTACATGTATTATCTCTCCACCGTCTTCTTGGTCTACCTCGGGGTCTACGGTCATTTATTTCCTGAGTGTAAGCGAGTTTTGTTTCCCTATTATCTTCCATTCTTTCTATATGCCCCAGCCATTGTAGTCTATTAGCCTTCATGATACCAGTGATTAGCGGAGACTTAAACAGATCATAAATGTCTTTGTTACTTCTTCTTTTCCACTCTCCACTTTGTGTATCCCTAATGGGTCCAAAGATGCGTCTTAAAATTTTGTTCTCAAAGGTTTGTAACAAGGCTTTGTCTCCTTTCGTTGTACTCCAGGTTTCAGAGCCATACAGCACAACTGGTCTGATCAGTGTTTTGTATATTGTGATTTTGGTGTTACGAGATAGCGCCTTTGATTTTAGTAGATGTTGTAGTGCATAGTATATCTTATTTCCAGAGTTGATTCTAGTTTGTATTTCTTCCCTTATGATGTTGGAGCAGTTGAAGATTGTACCCAGGTATTTGTATGTTTCCGTTTTTTTAATGGTCATATTATCTATTTGTATGTGGCCAGAGTTTTTAGCCATTCCGTCTCTTGAAATTACCATATATTCTGTCTTATCTTGGTTGATAACCAGCCCCATCTGTTGGACTTTTTCCTTTAAGTGAGTCAATATTTCCAATGACTTTTGTTCACTTTGTCCTATAATATCTATATCATCTGCATAACCAAGCAGCTTGGATGTTCCTCCAATATCACATTCCTCCTTTATCTTCCTTACAACTTTCTCTAGAGCCAGATTGAAGAGTAGCGGCGATAGTGCATCACCCTGTTTCAAGCCAGATGTTATTTGGAAAGGGTCTGATTTCCTGCCTTTATATGTTACTATATTATAAGTATCTTCCATGCATAGTCTGGTCATGTTGATTAACTTCCTTGGTATTCCAAATTCCTGCATAGCATTCCATAGACTATTCCTATGGACACTATCATAAGCCTTTTTAAAATCCACAAAAATGTTATGGAGATCTCTTTTATATTCCCAATGTTTCTCGGCTATTTGTCGTAAGATAAATATCTGATCTATTGTTGATCTGTTTTGTCTAAAACCTGCCTGGTAGTCACCTAATATGTCTTCTGAATATGGTTTTAGTCTATTTAGTAATACTGCGGATAGTATCTTATAGCTTGTGGACAGTAGTGATATTCCTCTATAATTTCCACATTGGAACTTGTCTCCTTTCTTAAAGATAGGTATCAATAATGACTCTTTCCAGTCATGGGGTAATTCTTCTGTCCTCCAGATTTTTATTATTAGTTCGTATAGCTTTAGATGTAATGCATGGCCACCTGCCTTTATAAATTCAGCAGCAATTCCATCAGTCCCAGTTGCCTTATTGTTTTTAAGTCGTGTGATTACATATAGGATTTCTTCAAATGTAGGTTCTTCAATTTGTGGTTCGCATGTTAGAACCTCTTCCTGTGGGAAAATGTTACTTGGAGCTTCACAATTTAGTAATTCAATAAAATATTCTTTCCATGTGTTGCACATTTCCTCATTGGTATTTATCATATTCCCATTTTTGTCTTTTAAACCATATGTGTTTTGTTGGTGCCCTCGTTTCATTGACTTCAGTTCTTTAAAAAAATTTCTGGATTCATTTTTCTGGTGATTAGTTTCCATATCTTTCATTATATTACTCATATATTCTCGCTTCTGCTGTCTGACTATTTTTGTAGCCTCTTTACATTCATTTCTATAACCCTCTTCCTTTTGGATGTTATTGATGTCATTTAACCATACATGTCTGGCATTCTTCTTCCTAATGACTGCTTCTTCACATTTTTGATTGAACCATCTGTTCTTTCTATGCGTGGTTAACACACCGAGACATTCTTCTGCGGTAGATTGAATTGTATTCTTGATGTTCAACCAAGTTTGGTCAACGCTTTCCTCCGAAGGGTTTTGCAGAGTTTCAAGTTTACATTTTATTTCATCTGTAAATTTCTCTTTGACTGTAATGTCTTGTAGTTTTTCTCAGTTATATGTTGGGTGTAATCTTTGTAATTTAGTATAGAAAGCTCTCTTAAGTTTTGTTTTAAATTTTGCTCCAACGAGGAAGTGGTCACTGTGGCACTCAGCTCCTCTATAACTTCTGACTTGCTGTATGTTTGATGCATTTCTGTTGTTAATTAAAATGTGATCTATTTGATTATAGGTTCTCTTGTCACATGATTTCCAAGTTTGTTTGTGTATATCCTTTCTTTGTAGTCTGGTACTGCTAATCTGCAGTCCTTTGGCTTCTGCCAGGTTGATGACTCTCCATCCATTATCATTTGAAGTTGTATGTAGGCTTTCCATACCAGCCACTTTTTTTTTTATTAGTTTGCTCTCTACCTATTTTTGCATTGAAGTCTCCCAGCACAATCAGGATGTCCTACTCTGACCACGCCCACTAAAAATGAGTTATCGCCCTTTGCGGAGGAAATTTAAAAACCCGGAGAGTTATCACCCTTTGTGGTGCAAAAGCAATGTGCACCAGAAAAAAAGACATCCTGGAGCCCGACTTACACTACTCACACAATCAAATGAATTCTAAAAACACACACACACAATAAAAAAAAGTATTGTAAATTTCCGTTTACTGAGCATTGAAACCGGAAGATACCACGAAACAAAACAAATAACATGATGACCCTAGAAAGGCGATATATCGTCCTTCAGTCAAAGTGGTAGGTCACATGTGGCGATATATTATCCTTTGGCACTGAATCAGTTAAACAGCTGAGCAGCAAATAATAATATGAGCCATACTAACTTCATAAAAATAGCACATAACAGGGAGGCGCACCATCACCATCATCATCATCTTCCACTTTTCCCGTCAAGGGTCGTGGGGGGGGGGGGGATAATTGGCTCTCTAGCGCCCGATGGGCGGCCCTGGATAGTGCCCGCCGTGTAATTGTACAATGTTTTTGATGTCGTCAATCCATTTTCTTCAGGGGTTTCCTCTTGCTCTCGTAGCAGATGTTCTTTGAGTTAGGTTCAGTGCTGAAAGTTGAAGGTGTTGCATTCTAACGAGATAGCCAAACCATTTGATCTTCTGTCTTTCAGTATATGCGTCACGAGGTGTTAATCACACTGTCTGTGTGATAACATTATTTATTATTCGGTTTCGGATAATTAAGTTGGCAGCTCCCCTCAAGCATCTCATCTCACAGGTGTTGATTTTGTATACATGTGATTTGGATAATGTCCAAGTTTGACATTGGTAGCATAAGTAAATAGTCAACTATTTTAATTACTTTTCAGAAGAAAAGTGTATGCCGTTGAAAAGCAGACGATCTGCAACAACTGTTGGAGGCAGTAAAAATTATGAAAACAGAAAAAAATGGTTATGCCAAAGAGAAAATACCAATAAGTTATTTTTTATTTTTCTTTCAATAGAAAGGCAAATCCGTTAGCATAGTGGCTAACGCGGTTGCCTACTGGCCAGGTGGCCATGCGTTTCAATTCGCATCGAGGTGGATTTTGTCAAGTGACCTGGACACCCAGGTCATTAAATAAGGGTAAAGGATCCATTTACACACGTTAAGGCCCACTGGAATTATAATGCTAGACCCATACTTGTATCGACCGATTGTCACTCCATGGGTGATGTGGCCATAATCACCCCCCTCCCAGGTCGAACTAGTCTAAAATGGGTACCCGGCAATATACTGGGAAGTAAAGGCGACTGGTTTGTTACTGACCACATCATCCCTCGAATGCCTGTGGGTCTGTACAAGTGGGGCTAGCACCATATACCTAATACGACCCAAGACGTGTAGAAAGGACCCTTTAGTTTCTTACATTTTATGAGACAAGGTCGACCCCATATCGGGAAGAAAAAAAATTGTCACTGCTGGGGATTGAACTGGGAGACACGGTTTTGCCAAGCAAACGCACTAACTACTATGCAACTATCACCATCGTCGTCGTCGTCGTCATCATCATCATCATCATCATCATCATCATCATCATCATCATCATCATCATCATCATCATCATCATCAGGCGCCCTTCCAGCTAGAGTATGCGTTCATGTCTCACTGCAGATCGCGGTCTTTGGTGTTCTGGATCAACTCTGCTAATAATATTCCTCCATGCCACTGTCTCAGTCCATCCAGACCATTTCTCCTGGTCTTCCTCTGCCTCTCCTCCTCTTGATCTTTCCAGTTGTCACAGTGTTCTCCAATACCTCTCTTCTCATCACATGGCTGCAATGCAACTATAGCATTCTTGTACTCCGAAATCATCCTCATGTCCGTAGTTCAAATTCCAATCTCGGATCCACTGCCATGATATTATTCGTTAAATCTGAAGATGAAACACTATGAGGCTATTGTTATTTAATAACCAAATTCGATGCGTCTGTTTCTATTTGAATAGTCTCTTCAGTTAATTGCCAACATAATCTAAACTCCTAAGTTTACACCATAAATGACGCCATGAGAGCTAAAATAGCATAGTAATTAGCGCACTCGCCTGCCGGCTGGATGATCGTGGCTCAAATCTCACTTCCAAATGGGGCTTTTATTCATTACCACCTCATACGGCGTTCGAAACACATATGGGGGGATTTGAAAGCAACCGCATTGCGCTGGTTTTCATACAATGGTAAGAGCTCCGTACTTAAAAAAAAAAAGCAATGGCAAACTACTGAAGAGAAACTTTACAAGAAATTATCAATAACCAACAAATTCTGGGGTTAAATATGACGTCATGTAAAGGATATGCAGCTACCATTTATGGTATATATTCCCGGGGAGTGTCCTACTATCGTTTTTTTTTTGGGGGGGGGGGGGCATATCCTTTACAGGACATTGCAGTCAACACCAGCATTTTCCTACTGCTGTTGATGTCTTGGCAAGTTTTACGTTGAGTAGTTTGCCATTGCTTTCTGAACGACAGGTTCATATACCTCCATAAGTAATCAGCGCGACGCTATCCGCTGCCGAATCTCGCGCAGCTGTGTTTCGTACGAGATTATATGGGATTACGAACAACGTCCTTAACATCTTCGCCAGGGAGACGGCCCTGCTATCGTTAGTAAAGTAAAAGCCAGCCAGGTATAACTAGGACAACACAGGCGAACAACATGCAATTTATGATTGACTTCAAAAACTGCTACGTCTCAAACAGTACCTCAGTTATTAACGTGATGTATACGAAAATCGACGGTCTCCCTGGCCTGTGTTAACGTCTTCCTCCGTAATCCGGTATGTTCTCGTGAGTAACGTAACCTGCGCGAGAATCGGTAGCGATTCTCGCCGAGTTGGTAACTTACGGGGTATGTAAACCGGTCGCTCAGAAATCAATGGCAAACTACTGAGCGTAATCTTGCCTAGTACATTAACAACAGCTGAAAAATGCTGATGTTGACTGCAACATCCTTTAAGGGATATGAAAAAAAAAAAATTAAAAATACGAAAATCCTAAGAACATCTTGTCCTGGTTGCGCCAGGCATGAATACATCAAATACGGCTACTACAGCTTACTTGTTCAATTCATATTCTTGCTTAATAGTGGAATCCAGACCCGAGACGCCGGCATCCGAACCCACACAAAAGCTTACGTTCGTCTATAATAAGTAACAGTAACACCGGCACTCCCTAACTGTCACTACTCATAGCTTGCCACGTTAACCTACGCTACAACGAGTGTTTCTCGATTGTACTGTGGGGTGCACTGTTATATCAGACTAATATGTCCTCTTAGGGGCTCATGGCACTGGCACGGCATATTCAGAGATTGTTTGAAAGGTACAGCGTTTTGTGTGTGATGCTCACTAACTTTGACTGGCATTTATCCATCAAGTATGATGGTGACCAGAGCATCGCTACTTTTACCACTCGTCTGCCGGTCAGACACAGCAAATAGAAGTCTAGATTTCATATTTAAATGATCCCATAATGAGGTCTTCTTCATGCGCTTGCTTATTGAGATACCACCTTTTCGTCGCATCATTTCATCATTATCATCATCATCATCGTCGTCATCATCATCATCGTCATCATCATTATCATCATCACCACCACCACCATCATCATCATCATCATTATAACATACCATGAAGTGGACATAGAACATTAAAGACACAGCTTGAAAAATACGAGACAGGGGGGTGAGGAAGGCAAAAGATGATTGTATTTCTGGCGGACCGCGACTATATTGATGTTCTACAAAGGACTTGCTTAATTACGAGCCTTGGAATGTGATCAGCATCGTACAATTAGTATAATGAGTCACATCACGAAGATTTTGCTAAGAATTATGCAAAGAGTTAAAAAGAAAATACAACCTGAAATAGGAGAAGAACAATGTGGGTTTGTAAAAGGCAAGGGTACAGTAAATGTTGAGTATATACTGAGAACAGTAATTGAACGTTCTATAGAAGAAAACAAAGATATACATCTTTGCTTTATTGGCTACACAAAGACTGTCGGTAAAGTAAGACATGTCAGCATCGTAAAGATGCCTACAAATCTACAAATTGATGAGAAAGACCTTAGACTTGTAAAAAAAACATATATTGGAAACAAAAAGCTGCCATAAGAATTGATAATGAAGTAGGTCAATATCAGCCTATTAAGAGAGGCATGAGATATGGATGTGCAATGTCTCCAGATATTTTTTCCCTGTACAGTGAAAATATTTTCAGAAATATAGAAGATATGAAAGGAATCATCATTTGGGGACGAAACATCAATAATATTAGATATGCAGATGATACAGTATTGATTGCAGACAATGAGCAGGATCTGCAACATTCAGTAGATGCGGTTGTTGCACACAGTGAACAACTAGGGTTATAATTGAATTGTAAGAGACACAGATTATAGTCGTCACTAGGCCGAAGGAAATACCACAATGTAATATACAAGTAAATGGGAATATTCTTCAACAAGTGAATCGGTACAATTATCTTTGAACAGTCATAACATCTGTTGAGACTGCCTTGAAAAGATTAGAACAAGAATCGCCATGGCCAATGTAGCCTTTTGCAAGATGAAAAACATACTGACCAATAAAAACATGTCAATTGCTACGAGAAAAAGAGTGTTGAGGTGCTACATAGAGCCTATAGATGTGCACAGATGTGAAGCAGAGGCAATGAGCAGTCAAGCTGAAAAACATTTGATGGCGGTGGAAATGTGGTTTCTGAGGAGAAAACAAAGAATATCACGGACAGACAGAAAACCTAATTACCAAGTCCTATAAGAAACAAATGAAAATCGTAAACTGGTTAGAGAAATTAGACGTAGACATTCAACATTTGTTGGGCATGTTATGAGAAGAAATACATTGGAGAACTTGGTGACAACTCGCAAGATCGAGGGGAAGAGAACAAGGGGAAGACAGAGAAGTAAATACCTGGATGACGTGGTCACGTGACATAGTCGAGACAAGAACACGCAGCTGATCCACAACTCTGGTGATCGAGTGAAATGGCGAATCATGACCGCCCACGCTTATCAGTTTGGCACATGATGGATAGATGGATGGATGATGATGATGATGAAATGTATTCTAAATGATCGTACATGCAGTATCTTTTGATGTTGATGATGGTATAAGTTGCATTTCTTGATGTTGATGACGATGATTGTATATGCTATACCTCTTGATGCTGATGGTGGTGTATGTTGTATTTCTTTATGTTGATGATGGTGTATGCTGTACTTCTTGATTTTGATGATGGTATATTTTGTACAGCCGTTCTCTCTGGCCGAGGGGTTACAACACTTTCTCCGTAATCCCGTTTATCACGCAGAGTCTCGTAGCAGGGCGAGAGCTGGGAGCGGTTCGACCCCCGCTGGTGACTTGCGGGATAACTGAGCAGGCCGCTCAGAAAGCAATGGCAAACTACTGAGCGTAATCTTGCCAAGAAATCAACATACAGCTGAAAGATGCTGATGTTGACAGCAATGTCCTGTAAAGGATATGCAAAACATTTATGTATTTTATATTTTGTACATCTTGATACTGATGGTGGCGTATGCTGTATTTCTTGATGTAGTTGGTAGTGTATCCTGCACTTATTGATGTTGATGAAGCTGTAAGTTGTTCTTCTTGATGGTGATATTTGTATAAATTGTACTTTTTGATGTTGATGTTGATAAATGCTTTACTTTTTGATGTTGAAGGGGGTATAAATCGGAAGCTCCCCGCGTCTTCAATTGGTAGGCAGATTATCGAAAGCGGCCATGTGGTTGACAAAGACATTGCCTTTCGCGTGTTGTTTAACACACAAAACACTCGCTTGTTAAAGTTTGCAAAAGCAATTATGATCAATCAACGCAAGCCAGATTTGTGCAAATAGAAAGACATGTTAGTCAGCATAAAATTACCGTGGTAGACAATTGACATTACTGTGTGAACATGTGTATATTTCAACTTGAAGGGTTTATCTAGTTAATTTACTCTACGTTGTGT
The DNA here is from genome assembly GCA_963921405.1 of Cepaea hortensis. NCBI lineage: Eukaryota > Metazoa > Mollusca > Gastropoda > Stylommatophora > Helicidae > Cepaea > Cepaea hortensis. Next base: position 138,256,581 of record OY992878.1, read on the forward strand.
GATTTCTTTAATATGTACCTGACGAGATGGTTTGCCATTGTTTATGAACGACCGGCACTCATGCCATTGTATGAAAATACCCGCACAAAGCGGCCTGCTGCCAAATCGCCCGCAGCTATTTTTCGAACGTGGTATGCGGGATTGCGAACTGCATTCTTAACCATTTCGCCACATAGACGGCAAGTTGTGACGAAGGGAATGTTAAAATATTAAAATGAGGATCACAAGAAGCAAACAATCCAAAAAGGTAAGGGGAAAACGAGTTTACTGCCGCCGAGCTGTTGTAGGAATCCGACAGAATAAAACAAAAACAATAAAATAAAATATGATGGAGAAGCTCTACGGATTGAAATATACATACAAATACAAGCGAACGTTTCGGCCGAAGTGGTTGCCATCGGAATAAAAACAAATAACTCAAAATATTGTTAACAGACGGATGTCACAGAGGAATACTTACCTAGAGTCCAGTCGACTAAACTACCTTCGCCAGGAATTGACGAGACAGTTTCGTCGAGTGGACTCTAGATAAGTAATCTAGACACGTTGCCGTATCAGTTTTTGACATCTGGTTTTTTTGTTTTTAATTATTTTTTGTTATTGTTTAGTTGTTGTGTTCCTGTTGATAAAGACTTCGGTCGAAGCATTGCATTTGTGTGTGTGGTTGTTTTTCTGTCCATTCCGTTAAGTTGTCCCGAAGGGTCATAAGTATAAAATAACACTATATGTCCCCTGATCTCTCGGGTATGAGATCTGACACTTAGCTCTCTCGTATAAGGGCGAAAAACAGGAGGCTGCGCGTGCAAGTTGCGCACGTTAAAAATTCCACGGCGGTTAGAAATCGCAAAAAGCAGACATTTAAGCTAGTGCACTGGCAAAATTGTTAAGAAAGATAACCAACCCATAGATAGAGCCCGTTAGCTGGATGGAATGTCTAGAGGAAGCAAATCTTACACAAAAATGCACGCCGAAGACGGACACACTGACCTTTGAAGTGAATTTCTAGTTGTGATGTCCTCTCCTTCAAAAGAGGAACCACGACGACGACGACGAAGACGACGACACGGAGAAGAAGAAGAAGAAGAAGAAGAAGAAGAAGAAGAAGAAGAAGAAGAAGAAGAAGAAGAAGAAGAAGAAGAAGAAGAAGAAGAAGAAGAAGAAGAAGAAGAAATTTCGTCGAGCATCTCAGTCATATTTTGTGTTTTTAATCGGACTCCCTAAACGAAACAAAAGGTTCAACGTAAGTTATCCAATCACGAATGTTTTGAAATATTGACCCCGAATACTGACCTTATCACCTTTAAGAGTTAATATGTATGCTTAACAATATGCTGTATATATATATATATATATATATATATATATATATATATATATATATATATATATATATATATATATATATATATATATATATATATATATATATATATATTATGTCAAAAAGTTTCAATGTGTAATGTCTGTAACAGTTATACAATTAGTTTTTTGCAAAAGCTTTCCCGTTATTATTTAGGCATATGCGGTATATTCATATTGTTTCAGTAATAAGCCGGCTTCCTGGTCTAGAGGTTAGTGACTTTTCTCCGTAATCTCGTATACTCTCGTAAGTAACGTGACGACGGTGAAAATCAGCAGTGGTTCGAATCGCGTCGGTTACTTACGGGGTATGTGAGCCGGCCGCTCAGAAAGCAATGGTAAACTACTGAGCGTAATCTTGTCAAGAAATCAACAATCAGCTGAAAGATGCTGATGTTGACAACGATGCCCTGTAAAGGATATGCAAACATACATTCAGTAATAAAATAAAAACTAGAAGCGGAGACGACCAGATGTGCAAGAATATCTTGTAAACAATATAAAATGACACAAAGTAGTGCAGCTTTACATAACAGAATTACGACATTTTCACAGCTTTACCGCAGTTCCACAAAATTTTAAGAATATCTTGTGTATAGTACTGTGGGTTTCTGTCTTGTTTCTTACCCTTATTTTTCTTTCTTTCTGGAACAGCCCGTCACCAGGCTGAAAATCTTATATTTCACTTCATTTTTGTTTTAAATGTTATTATAACAGTTTACATAATAATATCACGAATTAATATAGTTATTTCTGGGAGCGGGGTGGCTGAGGCTCAGGGTATTCACCTCACATATCGTGGAACGCGTGTTCGATTCTCTGTAAGAATGGGGGATGTTCAAAATGACATATTAGCTTGTACATAACGTGGCGACAAATAGATCAAGCGGCATGCATCTCTCAACACGGGGAAACTAGTCTCCAAGAAAACAGCAATGACGGATGGTGCGGATGCCGTAACCAAAGCAAACAATCCTCTACATAGTTGTTTTTCACTGCCATTTCCACCTTTGTTTGTTGTTGATTTCGTCTCTTGATTCAATGCTTGTCGCCATGACCTACATTAAAATAATTTTAATGACTAATGTTAATTAAACACATATTTTTTCCCCGCCGAAAGAGAGTTTAGACGGACAGTTCGATTTTACAAGTCTTTTTTTTTATGTCAGTGTGATGTTCAACTTCCTAATCAGGTGTTATGTTATTTTGCTCCCCTCCTCGGTGCAGAAGGGGGAACATTGGTCACCGATAAGAAAGACATCCTTCAGCGCTAGACAGAACATTTCAGCAACATCTTAAATGCAACTTCCTTCTTCGATGATGAAACCATCAACTGCCTTCCTCAAGTTCCCATCAATGATACACTTGATAACCTGCCAACCATAGTGGAAGTAAACAAAGCCATCCAGCAACTCTCCAGCGGCACCTGGTCTGGACTCCATCCCGACAGAGATATACAAGGCAGGTGGGCCGGTCCTAACAGAGCAGCTTCGCCAAGTCTTTACAAACATATGGGTGAACGAGACCATGCCACAAGATTTCAAGGACGCGTCAATAGTCCACCTTTACAAACGTAAAGGAAACCGCCAATCCTGTGACAACCACCGAGGCATCTCCTTGCTTTCAATTGCAGGGAAGATACTCGCCAGAATTCTTCCCAATCGCCTCACGGCCCATCTCGATCAAGGTCTTCTTCCTGAGAGTCAACGTGGCTTCAGAAAAGAACGTGGAACTGTTGACATGATTTTCGCTGCAAGGCAGCTGCAAGAGAAATGTCAGGAACAGAACTGCGACATGTTCTCCACTTTCATTGACTTACAAAGGCTTTTGATACAGTCAGCAGAGAAGGACTGTGGAAGATTATGGCAAAATATGGCTATCCACGAAAGTTTGTCCAAATTGTGCGGCTATTTCATGATGGCATGCAGGCAAGAGTACAGGAAAATGGTGAACTGTCTGAGCCCTTTCCTGTCACCAATGGAGTGAAACAAGGATGTGTCCTGGCACCAACACTATTCAGCCTCATGTTTTCAGCTATGTTGACGAGTGCCTTCGAGAACAACGACATTGGAATAGATATCAACTACCGCATGGATGGAAAGTTATTCAATCTCAGAAGGCTAAAAGGTAAAACCAAAATTGACAGCGACACCGTCAGAGCGCTCCTGTTTGCTGATGATTGCTCTCTATACGCTAACTCAGAGGCGGACATGCAACATAATGTTTCAGCTTTCTTACATGCCTGTGTAACTTTGGCCTCAATATCAATTTGGAGAAGACTGTAGTTATGTACCAGCCAGCTCCAGGGAATAATCACACTGTGCCGAATATCAAAGTGAATGGCCATATTCTAAGTGGTGTGGACAAATTCACCTATCTTGGCAGCACTGTGTCACAAGCTGTCACAATTGATGATGAAGTCATTGCAAGAATCTCCAAGGCCAGAACGGCCTTTGGCAGACTGTACAAGAATGTATGGGGCAGAAATGGAATAAGCATGCAAACAAAGCTGAAAGTCTACGAAGCAGTTGTATTATCCACACTGCTATATGCTTGTGAAACCTGGACTGTTTATCAGCTATACGCTAGGAAATTAAACCACTTCCACACAGTCTGCCTTAGGAAGTTACTGAAGATTAAATGGCAAGACAAGATCCCAGACACTGAAGTCCTAGAAAGAGCGTCCATGCCCAGTATCCACACTCTACTAATGAAGAATCAGATTCGCTGGGCTGGTCACTTGACTCGCATGCCAGATCACAGGCTCCCTAAACGAATTTTTTACGGCGAGTTGCGTTGTGGTAAACGTTCCCAGGCGGCCAGAGGAAACGCTTTAAAGACACTCTGAAAATCTCACTGAATGCTTTTGGAATTCATCATGACACCTGGGAGACTGCAGTCAGAGACCGAAATTCGTGGCGTGCATCATTACGCAAGGGTGCAGTCACTTGTGAGGCAACCAGGACTGCAAGAGCTGTGAAGAAAAGACAGAACAGAAAAACCACTGCAAAAAATCCTCCTCCAGAAACGTCAAGCATTCTTTGTCCAAATTGTCAAAGAACATTTCGAGCCAAAATAGGCCTCATCAGCCATCTTAGAACTCACGGCTCCATTCTTTCAACCCCACTGGATGAAATGAATGGTCATCATCATTCTTGATGGACAAACAACAACAACATATGTTATTTTACCTTAGTCAACAAGTGTGGTTTATGCGTAGGAGGCTGTACATCACATACATACAGCTGTAAGTCACACACAACACATACCAAGCTGTTTTACACATGCACAGACAAGCTGCGCATTATCTGTTTCAGGGTTGGCTGGCAGTTGCATAGTGGATAATGTTTACAGAGTAGAGAATTGAACAACTGCAGCATGCCTGTTGTAACAGTACAGGCACAGAGGATTAATAACCAAGTCCTGGTGTAGTTATTTCAGAAGGTTTATTTAATCATAATAGGCTGATAATAATACAGAGGCCACGAGATATGATGTTGCCTTCTCTCGACTTTAGCTGTAACTAACCCAAAACAACCTACGTCACGACTTGAGCATCCTTATTCCTGTTCTACTAGGATGCTCAACCGTGCCCTAAGCTTGCACATCGAAGCCAATAATAAAGATGGTATTCATTCTGCTACACCTCCCTTTCTTTAAAAAGACTTTTCTTCTTCAAAGATCTTAACTCCTAACTCCCTTACCCTAACCCTTCTTTCCTTCCCCCAATATTTTTTCTACGCCGTTCCAAAGTAACTCTATCTTAAGTAACTACTTTCTTCTATTTGTCCCTCATCACCATCCCACATAGCAAACCGCTATGAAGTTATAGTTATACTTCTTCTTCGTTTCTGGCTCTTCAAAGTTTCATTACAAAACACAATTCATAAAATATCCACATAAGTATCACACATATAAATTCACATAACCAAACCAACATACTTAACCCATAACCTCTAAATTCACAGGCAAAAATCTAATTTCTCATCACCAGAGTCTTCCTGACTCTTACTATCTTCATAAGTTTCATAAATTGCTACCCTATCATTATAAGTAATCCGCCTAAATCCTCAACTCAAAAAATCTTCAACTTGAATCGACGTTTAATAAGTCGCTACGATTTCTCTTCAAATATAACCTACCCAACTACTCATGTTTCTTACAGCCTAGACCTCACAACCTCTATCAATTACTGTGCACTCATACTTCTTCTTCGTCTTATTTTCACCAACAATATTGCAGCATTATAATCCAACTAATCATGAAACCACTCACACGAGAAAAAAAGAAATAGAATCGGTGGCCACCGGAGAACAAAGAAGAACCAGAACTCTTCCTCACAGAAACCACACTCATACTTACCCCCCTATGTTACCTGAGACTTTATGTAATAAAGTCTAAAACAATTATATTTCTTCCATAGTTCCCTTATACCACTTATTATGGCAACAGTTTACGCTGCTATCTACAGCATCAAGCACCAACCATCAAAAATATTATTCACTCCCAAATGTCTATATATTACAGACAGTACACAAATCAAAAAGGTCCATTATTTCTCAAGACCTCCTCCAACATTATACACCTCACCTCATATAACTAATCTTCTCCTATACCTCACTCAGAATTCCCTCTTAATCTCGCCGAAAACTTCAGCAACCCACTAATGTCCTCCTGAACCTCAATTTATGCCGTTATCAACAGCAACAATATACCGCCACTGAACTCATGTCTGTGACTGCTTGCAATCAACGTTATTCTTTCTCAGTCCATATATTACGGATCCCCAAAACCTCATTCTCACACCACGATTTAGCTAATCATATTCTCTTGCTTGCCTCACTCATCTTTCATTGCTACTCCTATTTATCGGGACTCTTTCAGAAACAGTAAACAATACCGCATATGACTGACGACAGATCTCACTTCTCTCATTTCTCAGTATCAGGCATTCTTGCTTCGACATGTCTCTGACAACGATACTAAATCTGTTTTATGAAACGTCATTCAGAATGTTAACGCTCTTTTTGTCAGCCTGTCATAAAATTTTCATAAATTCCGTCCAAGATCACACATTCCAAACAAAAGACATCACACTTTTCTAATCACCTACTTTAACATTTTAGCACAAGCAAAACAGAGGCTACGACTATAACCAAAGAAGAACAAACAACAACAATTCAGCTAAACGAACATTTCTCGAAACAAGTAAAGAGTCTCAAGTGCCTAGGAAGTATAATATCATCAAATGGCAAACCAGAAGATGCGATTGAAAACAGGTGCAATAAGGCTAATCAACTCACTGGACAAATGGCACCAATACAAAAGAACAAACATGTATCAATAACTACTAAGCCTAAGCGTGTCGATCACTTCCACAGACAGTAACACCAGACATACTAAACGCCTCGTACATGCATGCGCTACTACTACTAATCATCTGACATGACGCATATGTTTGTCTACATTTTTACACATGCAAGAACAACGCATTACTAGACGAATTACTTCAACACTCAACAGGACTTTCAATTCAACTGTTTTCTTATTTCTACTTTTCTCAATCGTTCACTCCTTTTCCAAGATCAGAGCCTATACACTATCTCTCGCAAACTATATCTCTTTTACACACTAACCATCACTATCAACGATCTCTCAGTACACACCTCACTCCGACGAGCCACTAACCTCGTAACCATCATTCTATACTTCTCCACACAACAACTTTCTCAGATTTAATCGCCTCTTCTTTCTCCGCAAGCATCATGTAATTACGTCAACCCCCTCACCAAGAACTCGTATTCTTCAAGCATCAGCTTCTACAGTCTTTTACTCTTAATACTCTTGCTCTCCACTGGCTATTTTACATAGGATACTCAATTCCTCCTCAATCTATATCTCCTCATCAGACACTCTCGGTTCACCTGTCAACAATACTATACTTACTTCTCAAACCACCAAGCGAAACTATCTCAGACATCACGTCATAGCTCTGAGTCGAACCATCTCAAACAACTGTCTCTATATACCACCTTATGTTGTCTTCTGTTTTCATTGAATACTGTCTGTCTCCTATTATTCTTTACTATTTCATTGCACTCTACCTTAAATCTATGAGACTCTTGTCTAGTCGTTCTTCTCTGTAACGTTTCCACAAAATTCTCTACTTCACTAACTGCCAGTTTTAACTCTCCCAACCAAGTACTCACGCGTCTCAATTCTGCCTGTAGGTAGTTCATAATTATTCTTCTGTATGCAATCTCAACCACTATGCTTGGCCGCCAAACTTATCAATTGCTTTGCTGTTAGAAAACCTCTTCCTCTGCCCTGCTGAAATATTTTATTAAGCGATTTCAAAGCTATATCAATTCTACTATATAATAAGACAATACAATGCTTATCCTAGACTAAGCAAGTTCTTATAATTTTTCAGCAATTTAAACTATTAAGTCTGTAATTTGTTGCACTGTTGTTAATAGGGTTAAACTAATCAATTGCATAAATTAATTATTATACTTGCTGTAATTCCTCAGTTACACACTGTTCTGTTGTTTGCTCGATCATTTCGTAGCTTAACGAGCTGACCAGATGCCTGTCTTACGTTCCTGGATAAAAATGACGTTAACACTCACGAAGACGTGGCCCAATCGACAAAATAACGAAGCTTTTGCCTGTCGGTTCTCGGTAGATCTTCGGAAAGCATCTCTTCTCAGATTTAGCGCGAGGAGTACTTCCTACTTTCACCCTTGGATGGGCCCCACCAGTTTTGAATCTTCTTTTCACCCTAAACAGGGCCCTTCAAGGCGACGACTTGAAAACGGCTCTCGTGAACAACAGAGCCCAGAAATGATTCGAAAGCGGCTCTCATTTGCAACAGAGCCCAGAGATGATCTGGCAGCGTCTAAAAGACATGGCCCAATCGATAGATTAATAAACTATTCAACTGCCGTCCTGGTTGGCCCTTGATAAAAAATCCTTTTCTCTAAAACAATTTAGTTGCAACAGGACTCAAAAAACTTGTTGACGTTATTCAATTACCAGTTTCTTTACAGATCTTAGAGAAGATTTGATAAAACGGCTGTCCAAATTCATCGCCATTCTGAAAAAATTTTCTGATTCGAGATGATTTAGTCTTAAACTTTTGACTGAACCAAGGTAATAGCTGAACTTGATTGACCTCTAAAAATTTGAGTCCCTTGAGGCAACGGCTAAACTTGATTGACCTCTAAAAAATTGACTCACTTGAGGCAACGGCTAAACTTGATTGACCTCTCAAAAATTGACTCACTTGAGGCAACGGCTAAACTTGATTGTCCTCTAAAAAATTGACTCACTTGAGGCAACGGCTAAACTTGATTGTGGTTCAGCGCTGTCGTGGCTTCTAAGTTCGCCCCAGGCGATCAAGGTTAAATATAAGGAAGATAACGGCTCCTTCGAAACAAAATCTCCAGACATATTGACGTTCAAAAAGAAGCAATAGCAGGCATGTTCTCAAGGTTGTAGCATGACAATGGCAGTTCTGTCTCAGCAAATTGTACTTTGTGTGGCGGTTGTTTTCAAATTTTTAACGAACGTCCATCGAAAAAAAAAACTTGCCGATTCCGTTTTATTGAGTTATTAACAACACGGCTTCAAGTTTCCAGACATCATCTATTGTTCTGCCTTGTCATGATGACTTGTGTCCGCGACAAACCATGAGCCGTACCCTTGTCACGACACCAAAAATCCTCCTGTAACAGTACAGGCACAGAGGATTAATAACCAAGTCCTGGTGTAGTTATTTCAGAAGGTTTATTTAATCATAATAGGCTGATAATAATACAGAGGCCACGAGATATGATGTTGCCTTCTCTCGACTTTAGCTGTAACTAACCCAAAACAACCTACGTCACGACTTGAGCATCCTTATTCCTGTTCTACTAGGATGCTCAACCGTGCCCTAAGCTTGCATATCGAAGCCAATAATAAAGATGGTATTCATTCTGCTACACTGTCGTAGGATTCGTCTAGAGTGTAATTACTGTTTGTATAGCGTATCACTGTCATGAAATGCAGCCTTTACATCCCAGAACAATTTTCGGTTCACTTTTGATGGACCGTGTAGAGGAAGAACAGAAGATTGAACTGCGTTCTCTATAAGCCTGTATCAGACGTCTCACATGACGCATGATTACAAACCACCACAGATGGCTTTCTGTATGGGAAATTTAATTTGACACCAGTACAGGTCACCCCCAGAGGTTATCAATCCAACCAGACTGGAGGGCAGACTCAGTGGACGGTGTAATTAAACAAGACCAGACATGAAGCAAGCAAACCAGGTTCACCAACAGAGTTGTAAACTGGCAGTTGACCATGAGAACCTAATTGTTCCTTTGACACGACTCCATGCAGGAAAACCGATCAACCGAGACGGTTGACCGCCTTCTGAAACAGACTAGAGGTGTTGGGTGTCTGACAGAGGCAATTAACTGTGAAGTGTCAGAACTGGCCACACAAAGTAAATGTTGACTATTGAAACCGAAGTAGGAATGCTAGAGAGTGTGATGGCAAGCTTTGCAGTGAGAATAGCAATTAACGCCAGGGGGCGATAAGAAGAATTTATGACTGGAATTTCTGGGAGATAATAGGTCAACCGGACTCAGTATATATATATATTAGGCTGTTAGTCCTGGTCGTGTTAGATACGAAATCCAGTGAAACAGGTACTCAATGTTCTGTAGTCTTATGTCTGCTAATTTCACTAGGAAAGTTATTTCTTAGTAACTAGTCAAGTCTTTTAGTTGTATGTACTGATTCCCAGTCTATATCTGACCTAGGTTACTTCAAGAATTATCATTGCTTCAGGTTACTTGAGTGTATATCCTATTGCTATACGGGTTGTTCTTACTATACAAGTTGTTCTTACTATACCTTTTGTGAGGCAGACGTTTGACTTTCACTTATCATGTTAGATGTCTGTTACTCTATGGAAACTTAGTTTCTCAGGCGTTGTAGATAATCATGTTACTACATATTTTGCATTTTCAAACTATGAATGTAGGAATACTTTCATATGCCTAATGGTTAAGCATTTGTGGGATATAGGTATTTGTAACTTCACATGAATATACGATGCTAGGACTATGCTTCGTAATATTCTTTTAAGGTGTATACGTCTCATTTCGTATACATACAAACTAACTAGTGCATTATGCTCTTATATTCAAGTATCATAATATGTCTAGTTTAATTAATATATTTTATGTGTATTGGAAGTTTGATATAGTGATTTGTCATATGCAAACCTACCAATATGAAGTGTTATGCTATTGTGTGCGCATTGGCACACTGGCTATCGATTGTGTTGGAAGCAGAGGTGTAATGGTACAGACATTACCCACAATTGGTATAGGGTATATGGTGCTAAACCTTTTCAGTGTATTGTGGGCGTGCGATCACGGTAATTCACGAAAACCTGGCACAGCTACTGGTCACGGCTTGTAAGCCCGGATGATCAGGTACTATTATGATACAATTACCGAACCTGTGAGTTGCTAAACCAGCTTTGGACGGAGCGGCTGTACGACCCAGAATGTCAGTATTAGCGACATTGACATAGGACGGCAGAAATTAATAATTAAATGCGTGTGAAACAATTGAAAAGCCCGTCCCAGACTAAGACCGTAGGACAGAGATATGGAGGGAGAAGGAGATTGGTGAACGCAGTAGAGCTGGAAGATAAACTTGGCCAGACGGGTCATTGTATATGTGTGTATGTATTAATTAGGATTGTACTGATGTAGAACTAGATATAACACATTCTTGACTTTCTTTCAAGCTCTCAATAAGAGCGCCTATGTTTAGATCTCAAGAACTAGAGACGACTAGGTAGTGCTGGACTGACAGGCGTCAGAATACCAGCAAGCTGTTTTTTTGTTTCTACTGGAGAGAGGGGATCTGGATCACAGATCCAGATAGTGAAAAGTAAATTGAAGTTATGTAATGATTTTCATCACTATCAATATGGTATGTGATGTCATCATCATCATCTTGACTAACATCCGACGTCTAATATGATTAGTAAATGAATGTTGTAGTATTTTAACTCATAAGTTCAGTGTTATAGTTTTAATTCCAATTGTGCATAGTGTTATGTGTGTACATTGGTGGGGGTTCACTTACACACCAAGGAAGGGAGTAGTCAGGGAGAAAAACCTGTACTGTGATGGTTGTCAATTACACTTAAATTTAGACTTAAAAATCTATCCTAGCTAACCTTCCCTTTCCCATTCCTTGGCGAATATTCAGCACAGTTCATTTCAATTTTGTAACGAGCCAATTGGAGCTGTACGTTGGATATTCATGGGCTTAATCTGTAGTTCAGCCATATAGATTTTGTCCCTAGTCAATTTCTGACTATTTGGGGTTGCACGTCAGTAAATAATACTTTCATCTAGGCGGTGGCCACCCCGACTTCTGACAATCACACACCCACATAAAGTTATTAGTTACAGCGGCACCCGTCCACACACAGCTGTAAGTGACAGCTGCATGCATACAAATGAACACATTAATTGTGACGAGAGAACTAAAGTGCTAGGAGAAGAAGAAGAAGAAGAAGAAGAAGAAGAAGAAGAAGAAGAAGAAGAAGAAGAAGAAGAAGAAAAAGAAGAAATCATAACAAGAAGAAGTAGCAGTAATAGTTTTAGGAGTAGTTGTAATACTAGTAGCAACAGCAGCAGATGTATTAGTAGTAGTAGTAGTAGTAGTAGTAGTAGTAGTAGTAGTAGTAGTAGTAGTAGTAGTAGTAGTAGTAGTAGTAGTAGTAGTAGTAGTGGTGGTGGTGGTGGTGGTGGTGGTGGTAGTGGCGGTGGTAGTGGTGGTAGTAGTGATAGTAGTAGTAGTAGTAGTAGTAGTAGTAGTAGTAGTAGTAGTAGTAGTAGTAGTAGTAGTAGTAGTAGTAGTAGTAGTAGTAGTAGTAGTAGTAGTTGCCTCTCTGCCGTGCGTCTACCTTGACGAGGTAGAGGGGCTTGCGCGTTCCAATGACCACAAGAGCTATGCCGACGGTAGCACAGCTACTAGTAGGGTCACCCATGTCGGACAGGTCAAGGGAGAGGGAACAGACGAAGCGACGCACAAACCTGCTGCCTTGTAGGTAGACTGGGGACAGTCAAAGGCTAGGGAAAGCATCCCGAAAAATGCTTGTCGAAATCGGATGTACTGAGCCACACTATGACAAAGCAGTGCAACGTAACTTTATCATTTCATGATGCTACAGATGAAAATTAATCGTTATGGTGCTAATCCCGTGAAGTCCCATCAGACAGTGATAGTGCCGGGCCCCCTGCCTCGAGGGGTCCGCCAATGACTACTCGTGGTCACCTTCCCCTGTGCTGTGGAGTCAAGGCACAGAGGAGTAAGTTAAGAGCTATTGACCAAACACCCCGGACACTCAACATACTACAGTGGAATGCCGAAGGAGTTTATAACAAGAAAGTCTCCTTAACAAAGCGTCTTCATCAAGAAAGAATAGATGTGGCATGCATTCAAGAGACACACCTCAACGCTAATCACAAATTCTCAGTCAGAGGATATCAGGCTACACGTTTCGACCGCGAAGGACACACAGGAGGAGTTCTAATACTTACACGAAATATAATACCTTGCAGCGAAGTATCTGTGATCCCTGACAACCAAACGGAAATTATAGGTGTTGACATAATGATAAAGGACGTGAAAATAAGAATTTACAATCTGTATAGCCCGGCAGATAAGGATCTTACACTCTCAAACATGAAAATAACTGACACAAATTGCATTATTGTCGGAGACTTTAATAGCCGTTCAGAAAGATGGGGATACCCAGATACTGACAGAAGAGGAGATGAAGTGGAGGACTGGGAAATAGACTCAAATCTCCATGTACTCAACAAAGCGGATGACACACCGAGCTTCTACTCCAGAAGATGGATTACCACTTTTACTCCAGACTTAGCTTTCTGCACAGGAGACATCCTCCACAAAATCGATCGTCATGTGCTTGATCAATTAGCAAGTAGTGACCACAGACCAATCAAGCTTGTAATGAATATGGAGTATGTTCCACAGGAGCAAAAGCCTTTGCACCGTTGGAATTACAAACGAGCAGATTGGGACAGATTTGCCATACTAACAGACAAATATTGTGAAAATATAAATACACGATATGGCAACATGAAGCAAATGGTGGAAAGTCTAAACAGAGCAATAATACAGGCGGCCACTGAGTCCATTCCAAGAGGAGCGAGGAAAAATTACAAACCATACTGGACTGAAGAACTACAAATTTGGAGGACAAAGTTGAAGATGCCAGGAAGACCGCAGAGAGAGAACAAACAACTGAAGCGAATATCTCTCTCAAAGCCATCTCAGCAAAATATAAAAGAACAGTAAATCAAACAACAAGAGATTGTTGGAGGAAAAAAACAGAAAACCTGAATTTTGACAGGGATGGAAACAAACTATGGAAACTAGTGAAAGCCATGAACAATGAAGGACCTAGAAACAAACAAATAACAATTAAACAAGGAAATGCCTTGCTTACAGGAAAAAAGGCTGCAAATGCACTAATGGAACACTATGCCAGTGCAAACCACATTAATATTACAGCCGAACAGAAGAAAGCAATCAAAGATAAACAGATACATCATAGATATACAGAGACAGCAGCAGAATATATGATGGCAAATCTAACAATGGAAGAAATGGAACAGGCAATGAATACCCTAAACAAGAAGACATCACCAGGAAAGGATGGAATCACAAATGAAATGCTAATAGGACTAGGCACTAAGGCAAAAAAGAAACTACTAGCAGTCCTAAATTACAGCTGGAAGAGGGGAATAGTCCCACAGGCATGGAAGGAAGCTATACTAATACCAGTCCCAAAGAAAGGAAAAGACCTGGATGAACCAAATGGCTATCGACCTATCAGTCTACTTAGCTGTGCAGGAAAATTAATGGAACGCATTATCAATGGCAGGCTAACATTTCATCTGGAAGAAAACCAACTCTTAACACCACACCAAGCAGGATTCAGAAAGTACAGATCAACTGAAGATCAAATATCCTATATAGCTCAGGAAATAGAGGATGCCTTCCAAGAGAAAAAGCACACACTAGCGGTCTGGATAGATTTAGAAAAAGCATTTGATAAAGTATGGAAGGAAGGACTGAAAGTAAAACTGCAAAAAATGCATGTATGTGGGAAAATGTACACATGGATCAGCCACTACTGTCAAAGACTGAAATAGATAGGAGGGAAGACCACCCTGAATGAGTGGTCTACCTCAAGTAGAGTAGAGGTAACCCAGTGCCCCAACATGAGGGCAGGGTAGGTGTAGGAAGTAGATAGGGAGGGGAACTGTAAACAGTTCTCTCATGAGACACGGAAGTGTCAACCAGAGAGTAAGCACTCTGGTCACGGTATAATCACGCCAACGTGATAGACACGAAGAACTAGAATGGAACTCAAGAGTAGGCCACTACTCTAAGCGTGTTGAATGATGTAGCACGCAAAAGCCGAAGTGCGCCCGAGGTCCTTCCGCGTACTGTGTAATCAGCACGCGGAGAATCGTCAGACTGGGGACAGACTTCGTAAGGAACACATCGCTTAGCGTCGATGCGTATTTCTTTAGATGAGTAGATAGATTTAGCAGTAGGGCTAGGGACGACTAGTGATAGGAAATTCTGTGTATTCATGTGTGATGCATTAGAGACAGTTTTGTGCATTTATGTAATGTAAAGAGCCAGTGGCAATAACATGTGTAATCAATTCCTCTCGTACGACTGACAAATCTTTTTGTGTGGTGCGAGAGAAATTTATCCCGTAATGCCTGTAGCATCGCTTGATGACAGGCTAGGATAAAAGTGGTGTCAGAAGTGTGGCTTGGACAATTGTTCAAGCAAAAACACTCACCCACGGCTCTAAATAGTATTACTGTCTGTTAATCACAGGGTTTAATTTGTGTTAGTGTGAAAAAGCGTGTGCAGACTAGAACAAATTGCGAGCTGTGCCCATCGTGACCGATTAACGTTTATTTATGCTTATTGAAATGTTGTGTGCTTTATGAACATGTTTTCTTCTAATCTGTAAGTATTATTATTATAGTTTTGTATCATTTATTTCTATAATTATTGGTTTATTTATGAGTATTTATCAAACATGATTCACGGCGGAGCAATACACAAGAAATGAGCCGGCGACAATATAGATTTTTTCAATCTAAAAATAGCGCTGCGCCTGTGACGTATCGCGGTTGACAAACAGCTGCCCTACGCCATTTGCAATCAGCGACAGATTGTTTACAAATCGCCAAGCGGCTGCTCGCCTGAATCTTTGGCTTATATTGAATATTATTTGGTTATACAATCTATTTATTGAATATATTTATTTATTTAAACATTATTATTACCTTTATATTTATTTCAAAGCATTTATTTAATTATTTGTAGATTTTTTTTAGTTTCTACCGTCACGATGGCACTACCTTCTTTATGCAAATAAGATTCCGTCTGCACAGCACTTTCATAAATTAAACAGCAATAGTTAGGGAACGCAGAAGACATTAGAACGAAGACAGGACAGTGAAATTTACGTTAACTATACCACATTGTGTTGTCCGGGGGCATGTGATTGTGAATGTCAAACAAATGTCTAAAGTCATATGTCGTTTACAAATAGTTAATTATTGATGCTCTTATAAACCAGGTATAACAAGAGCGGTGTATAAGAGTAACGCAAGGTGTATGTCGAGGTGCCAAACGATTGTACCTGAGGTGCCAAACGAATGTACCTGAGTGTTCTGGATTGCTGAGATGAGTATACCCAAATTATTTTGAATGCAATATAATTAATAATGCATCTCTTTTTCAGAGTGTAATCTAATAGTATTTTTTGTACACCGACATTTAAAAACTCAACATATCAAATATAACTGAGTAAATATTTGAGTGCCTATCAACTCTAGCTAATTATCCAACAACATGTCAACGTTAGCTGATTTCATACAAGCAGGCAAGGAATTAGGACACACAGGAAAGGAATTAGAGCAATATGCAGATCAAAAATTTAGGGAGGTAAAAGATGCTGAGAGAGATGAACGTGCACGAGAAAGACAACATCAGAAGGACATTGGAGAACAAGAGAGACAACACCAGAAGGAGATTGTAGAACTAGCTGAGATAACAAAACAGAAACATTTAGAACAAGATAAGGAGATTAAACAGAAAGAATTAGAATTAAAGCAAAAACAATTAGATCAAGATAAGGAGATTAAACAAAAAGAATTAGAATTAAAGCAAAGAGAAATAGATGAAATGGCAAGAGTGAAAGAAAAACAAATACAGATTGAATCAGAGACACAGGTAAAGATGAAAGGTATGGATGTAGATTCACACGTAGAGATCTCCGCTACAAAACTAAAGAGTCAGCTAGAAGAGAATAAACTTAATAAATACAAACATATTATTAAGCCATTCTGTAAAGAAGATTCTATATCAGCTTGGACAGAAAATGTCGAGTATTAGCTTAAATACCATCAAGTACCAATCGATATGTGGGCCATGATCTACATGAAAAACCTCAGTGGGGAGCCCCTTAAAGTGATTGAATCAATACCAACTGATCTTAGATCTAACTATCAGTACATTCACGATAGGATAATGCAACATTTTTTACTTGATGCCCCTGGGTATCAAGTGCAATTTTCTAACTTGAAACCAAAACCAAATGAAACATTCATCGATTATGTCTCGAATGTCCAAAGTGTACTGAATAGATGGCTTAACGCAGCAAAAATAGGAAAGGACTTTGAAAAACTTAAAAATTTAATAGCCATGGATAAAGTCATATCCACAATCCCATCTCCTTTCGCTAAATTTCTTCAGCAGTCAGATATCGAAACAATAGAGCAATTCGAGAAGAAAGGCTCCGCATATTTTTCCTCGAATAGGGAAATTTTTAAAACATCAAACATCGACTCTGAAATAGTCTCTTTTGTTAAGGACCAACCTAAAAGCTATCGTAGCAATAAAAAACCATTTCAGAGAGTCCACAAGAAAGATCAAAAATTGCCTAAATGTGTGTATTGCCAACTTTTTCATGATACTTACTCTATGTGTGATAAATCACCAAACTATCCGGCACATCTTGAGATGGTCATTAAGAAACAACAAAACAAGAGAAGTGCATACAGGCGTGCAGTCAAATGTTTCTTCTGTTCTAGCTACGGGCATTATTCCAATAAGTGCCTAGGCCGACAAAGAATGAAGGCCAACAGTGCAATGTTGATTGATACATCTTCTGATAGTGGGAGTGAGACTGAGTGTGAGGTTGAAAATGAATTACCTGTTAATCAATCTGAAGATGTTTGTTCTGTAAACGATATTTTAAGCTTTGACAGTTGTGAACGATGTCACCAATTTCATGCAGACGGAAAATTAGAGTGTGGACATACAGTACCATTCTCCACTGAGAGTGTAAATGCAGCATTAGCCTCCAGAGGCAATTTGGTGTTCCACAATGCATTGGTCAACGAAATACCATGCCAATGTTTGCTTGACAGTGGGAGCACTCTTATCGGTCTTAGAAAGGAACTGGTGAATCCAAATGATTATACAGGTGACTCAGTCAAATGCCGAACCTTTTCTGGTAATATTGAAATTTACCCACTGGCAAGAGCCCGTATTAACACTCCTTTTCTTTCTGGTACCTTTACATGTGCTATTTTAGATAACCCTTGTACTGATTTAATTTTGGGATGCTTACCCCAAATGAAGCATTGCACTAACGAAGAAATAGCTGCATGGGAGCAATTAAATGCAGCTAATGCAACAACCAGAGCAGATACTATTAAGCACCAAGACACACTACAGGAGGAAAGACTACTGTTGCTATCACCAACTAGCACAGATGATACCAGCAGACAAAAGTTCATAGACCAGCAAAAAGCTGATCCAAGTGTGTCTCCATATCTAAAACTATTAAAAGAAAAAGCCAAAGTAACAAAAAACGCATCATGGTTCTTTAGACTTAATAATGGTATTCTTACTCGTTATTATACAACTGGCAACCATGAGATTCAGCAAACGGTGTTACCTGTACAACACCGCCATACTGTGCTAAAGATTGCACACGAGTCACCGTTTGCTGGTCACCTTGCATACGATAAAACCAGGGCCAGAATTCAGGCTCATTTTTACTGGCCGGGTTTTTGTAATGACATAAAAGTATTCTGTCGTTCATGTAATGTCTGTCAACAACTAGTACGTAAGGGTAAACATCCTACAGCTGAAGTACAACCAACAACACTGGCCTCTAGACCATTCGAGAGTGTGGCGGTGGATATTGTTGGACCCCTGAACCAGGTGTCCAGCAAAGGAAATCGCTTCATCTTAACGCTAGTAGACCTATGTTCAAGGTGGGTTGAGGCAGTAGCTTTGAAATACATCACCTCCAAAGATATTGCCAATGTATTTCTACATTTGTTCTCACGATTCGGATTTCCACGAACCATCTTATCCGATCGTGGAGCCCAATTCATATCGGCTGCAACGCAAGCCCTTACAAAAATGTTAGGAATTAAACAGCATTTTACAACAGCTTATCATCCAGCCAGCAATGGAATAGTAGAGAAATTTAACGGAGACCTAAAGCATATGCTGGCTAAGGTGACAGCAGAAAACCCAGCTGATTGGGATACACTGTTGCCAACAGTGCTGTTCGCCTATCGGGAGATTCCCCATTCAAGCACGGGTTTCTCACCGTTTGAATTAGTATACGGGGCTAACCCACGTGGACCCCTAACAATTTACCATCAGTTAGTAACTAATGCGATTGAAATTCCAACCCCTAAAACACCTTATGAGATGGTAACAGAAACACGAGATAAAATTATGAAATCGTGTATCATAGCTAAGGCAGCTTTGGAGAGGAAGGGTCAAATCTACCGCCAATACGCAAATAGAAGTGCGAGGACTATTAATCTTGAACCAGATCAAGACATACTGCTTCTACTCCCAGACAAACGGAATTTATTATTGACCTCATGGCAAGGGCCATTCAAAGTGGTACGAAAAATTTCAGATGTCGATTATGAAATATCGATAAACGGACACTTAAAGATATTTCATATCAACATGTTGAAACCCTACTTTTCACGACAAGAGACAGAACTAGAGACAGACGAACACAATGCACCCACACCTATTGATGAGACGACGGACATACATAACGCAACTACACTAGTTAGCGAGACTGGCAACGCCGACGATATGCATACACCTAGTGAGCATACAGAAAACGCACTTAGCACCACAACCGTACTGAATCAGGTAGACGACGACGAGATGGAACTACCTGTTCCAATTGTAGACAAGACTGCAACATTAGATTATATGAGAACAAAACTGCCAGGACAAAAGTACAAGGACAAACCAGCAAAATGATGCTGTTGGAGCAAGGTGTCCACCAAGGAGAAGTTCTTTCACCAACATTATTCCTAGCATATATAAATGACATCACAGAAAATGTTCCAGCCAGAGTACACACATCCTCCTTTGCAGATGACTAGCCATATGGACATCTGAAGAATATATTAGTACAGCTAATAGCAGAATACAGCAAGCCCTATTAGCGCTAGAGGACTGGTCAAAATCATGGCTAGTGAAGATAAGTGAGGAGAAAACAACATGCACAGTGTTCTCCCTCTCAAATAAAACTCAGCAACCTAAGCTGGTATTGAATGGAAAAATATTGCGCCATGAAGAAAATCCAAACTATCTAGGAGTTACCTTTGATCGTCGCTTGACATGGAAAACACAGGTTGAGAAAAATCGAACAAGAGCAAGGCAAAGAATGGAGATCATGAAAAAGATTGCTGGTACAACGTGGGGAGCAGATGAGAAAGTTCTCAAGAAGTTATATACTGGACGGGTGAGGCCAGTACTGGAATATGGCATCGCAGCTTGGGCAACAGCAGCAAAGTGAAACTTTAATAAAATAAATAGAGTCCAAAATCAAGGAATGCGAATCATAACTGGAAGCCTGAAGACAACGCCTATTAATGAACTAGAAAAGATCATTTGTTTACAACCAATGCAGGATAGAAGAGATAGCAGAGCCTAGCAACAAACAGAAAAATTTAGAAGATTGACAGACCACCCTATGTATAAAAGGATTAATGGTTTTGGAAAGGGAAGACTGAAGCGTAGCAACTTTGTAGAAACTGCAATACGAAAGGTTAGGGCAGATCCTATACTTAACATATCAACAGTCAAACCCATTTACAATGCACACAAGTTCCCAGCTTGGAGACAGCAGCAACTGCCTGAGATGATAGAAAACATTCCTGGTATTGAGAAAAAGAACACTCAGCATGACACTGAAAGAAGAGAAATAACCCTAAACTACATAAAAGAACATTACCCAAGCAGCAATTGGACCCATGCATATACAGATGGATCAGCCAAAAATTCAATAGAGAATGGAGGAGGAGGAATTCTCCTAAATTTAAAAAATGGAATGAAAAAAACACATTCAGTGGCAACTGGAAAATTTTCAAGTAACTTCAAAGCGGAGGTAGAGGCTCTGAAAACTGCAGCAGAAATTCTCTTGATGGAGGAAAATAAAGAGAAGCAAATAGCTATCTTCACAGATGCAAAGTCAGCTGTCTCAATACTGAAGAGCAATAACAGCACAGAACTACCTAACCTAAGAGCAGCACTCCATGGTCTATGCCAGAAATCCAAAAAAGTTGTAATACGGTGGATCCCATCACATTGCAGTATACCTGGAAATGAAGAGGCTGACAGACTAGCAAAAGAGGGCGGACGATTACCACAGCCTGACATAGACATAACCTATAATGAGGCAAATAGGTTTATAAAAAGCACTTATAGAACCAAATGGGAATCAGAGCATCCAGGCCACCAGAAGGATGATGCATATTACAAACTCGACCGAAGAGAACAAGTAGCAATCTTCAGACTCCGCACAGGACATAACAGGCTGAAACACCACTTGTTCAATAAACTAAAGATAGGAGATACCGATGAATGTAATTGTGGAACTGGTAAAATGACAGCTAAACATTTGCTGCAGGAGTGCCCAATATATGCAGAACAGAGAAAGATATTTTGGCCCACACCTGCTTCATTTGAAGACAATCTCTATGGAGATATCAACAAGCTCAAGTTGACTACAGCTTACTTTAACTACATTCAGGTTGACATCTAAAGGTGCATGAAGATGTATTTAGACTGCCACACTTCATACCACAGGTATGTCGATTACAAAAGCATCCCAGAGGCATGAAATGGAATATTGCTTGGATAGCAAATCCATTATGTGGAAAGTCCGAATCAAAAGCTCACTGTGTGGGCTTCATAAAAGGTGGGAAAAGTGTCCTAGTGACACGAAATGGAATATTGCTTGGATAGCAAATCCATTATGTGGAAAGTCCGAATCGAAAGCTCACTTTGTGGGCTTCATAAAAGGTGGAAAAAGTGTCCTAGTGACACGAAATGGAATATTGCTTGGATAGCAAATCCATTACGTGAAAAGTCCGAATCGAAAGCTCACTGTGTGGATGTCATCTGCAGACTGCATTCTTCTGGTTTACGGAGGAACAGCCTATGGTGAACGGAAGGCCCAATATACGGAAGTGAGGCTAAGCAGCCATGTGCAGGACGTGACGATTCCTTGGGTGAGCCCAGTACCAGAGCGCTGTGTGATGGCTCTGCAAGTATGGAAGCCTCCTTGGATGGCGGGGAATGCCCATGGTCTGCCCCTGCCTTGCCTTGAGGGTTGACCGGGATGTCTTTGGCTGTTCTATATGGGCCAGCTAGGATGGGGGATAACACAACAACAGTGAGATTCAAACGTCCTAAGAAACCCCCGGGAAGGTTAATCCGGTCAACAAATGCCCGCAGAAGTCGGATGTGTCGGCCTAACGGCGCAAGAACGCAGCTCTGCTGTAAACAGGCACAACGCAGTCACATCCGAAAAATAATAAATCCGGATGAACGTAGTAGTAGCAATAGCAGTAGTAGTAGCAGTAGCAGCAGTAGTAGTAGCAGTAGTAGCAGTAGTAGCAGTAGTAGTAGTAGTAGTAGTAGTAGTAGTAGTAGCAGCAGCAGCAGCAGCAGCAGCAGCAGCAGCAGCAGCAGCAGCAGCAGCAGCAGCAGCAGCAGCAGCAGCAGCAGCAGCAGCAGTAGTAGTAGTAGTAGTAGTAGTAGTAGTAGTAGTAGAAGAAGAAGAAAACTTTGATGATTCTGTAATTAACGAGCTGAGGTAACTCCCGTTCTCACACTGAACATAACTTTACTGTAAACTTTGTGAAGCCAAATAGCGCATCACTTTAATCAGCTCAAGCTATCACTTGCAGTTTACAATTGTTGTACAACATTTACATTCCAGGTTATTGAACAATAAAAGTTTAATTTGCATTTTCTGATCTGTGACTGTGTATTTGAATTATATTACTATTAAATATCAGGTCTTAGTCAGATATGATTGAGCTACCGTATAACAGTAGACGGTAGTGCCTGCATTCTGTTAGCGCCCAATGTTGGGCGACACTTACCAAACCCCGAGATCCCACATTATGCAAACGGCTTCGGGCGGAAGAGCGCAATTGGAAGGGTACAAGCCTTATTATGGTGTGAGGAAATGCAACCTAACGACTAAATGTGATGGCAGGGCAGAGCAGGTCCTAAACCTTGGTTGGTAATTGGTCTAGGATCGAAGATCCGACGGGCGGACAATTAGAGCATTGCTTTGCTGATCCGGCAGCTTATGCAGCTTGTCTTGTTCCAGACGTATTGGTGTCACCTTTCCTCTGGAGTACACTAGACAGGCCGAGAGAGGGATCTTGCTGCATGACCAACACATGGTCTCTAAAATCAGCCCAGGCTTTGTGTTATGGAGAAATAACCCCATTTTACAAACTATCGTTTGTCAAGGCGGCAAGGTGCCAGTCATAGTCACTATTAAATACTGATATTTGTGGTAACGTATACGATTCAAGGGAGAGATTTGAGAGTAAACATTGGCACAGTCAGACACGAGAGGTACATCGAGAGAATGGGGGACCTCGTCAATGTCAGGGTGTTGAGGAGGTACGTACCGGGCATAGAGAGGACAAGGGACAGAATAGAGGTAATGACATATAGGACATAGAGAAGGACATCTACAGGGTAGTAGATAGAGTAGAGACAGAACATAAGTCAGGACATAGAATGGTCATGAGAAGGACATCTACAGGATAGTAGATAAACAGGAGACAGGACTTAGGCAGGGACACAGATGTGTCAGAACCAGCACACCAGCAGGACCATACCAGAGGATGGCAGGGGACGCCAGTTTACGGGATAACACCCTGGACAGACTGGACGTTAGTACAACCCAGCTTAGCACGGACAGACTGCTGTACTACGAGACGGGTAGGCTAGCACGGGGTTTGACAGAAACCACGGGGGATTACAGACCGCACGGGGTCTAGGACGACAAGGCCAGCCAACCGGCTGGAAAACGTCAGACGGGACTGGACAGCTGTCAGAGGAGGACGTTTGTGTATTTCCGAGTGCAAATGCTTAGTGTGCGAAAGCTCTAGTTGAAGATAGTGAGTGTGAAGTGTGAGCAAAGTGACTGTGTACGATTATTGTAGAGAAGGCGGCATTTGTATATTTGTCAGGCAGCCACCGCCTGGATATAATGTGGCATGCTCTCAGATTCTCCTGAAATAAAAGTTATGCGATACCATCCACACAACGGATGTTTCTTTGGGTGTGGATGAAGGAGCGAGAGTGCCTGTGTATGAGACAAGTTGTTGACAGGCAGCGCAACATGGTGTCAGAAAGTGGTCAATCCAAAGATTGTAAATGAATCCATCGCCTAAGTGTGTGTCAGCGCAACATGGTGTCAGAAAGTGGTCAATCCAAAGATTGTAAATGAATCCATCGCCTGAGTATGTGTAACGTGAAAAGTGTGCAGTCGAATGACTGAGTGAATCGACCGCCTGAGAAGTGTAACGTGTGTGAAACCTTAAGTAGCGTGTAAGGTTAACGTTGGAAGGTTTGAAAGATTCCATCATCTACTAGAAAGTATATTATTTGTAAGTAAGACTGAATCCACCACGAATGCTTGTAAATTGAGTAAACGTAAATATATTGATGTAATAATGATATACACCATGTTTTCAGGACGACGTTTCAGTTGATGTCCCGAGCCAGTTGAAGACTACACGACACAACTAACACAACAAAAGACACAACGACCGACAAATCTAACAAAAAGATACTCCGCACTCTAGTTCTCATCTGTGAGCAATTGATTAGACAGCCAAAATTTTTCATGAAATATTGTAGTTTTGTTTGAATATTAATTGTTGCTGCTCTACACACCAGAAGTGGAGAGTGAAAGTGAGATTAACAACCCAGTAGTGTAACAGAAGAAAGCAGAAAACTATCCTCGGAAGCAGAGTGAAAGGCAGAAATTTACAGAAAATCAGATAAGTGTCCCTATTGTTTTGACATTACATTTAAGGCAGCATCTTTTTTTTTCTTTCAGTATAATGCTGTAATTTAACACCTGTATTATTTAATTGTATGATAGAGAGAAACATTGTATTATTATTGCAAAATTGTAAATTTTTCTTTGTGAACATAACTTGCAACAATGTCAACGTTAAAAGAATGCATTGAGGCTGGGAAAGAACTTGGGTATAGTGGAGATAGATTAGAACAATGGGCAGAAAAGAAGTGTAAAGAACATACTGATAGGATTGCTGCTGCAGAGAGGGAAGAAAGGGCACAGGAGCGATTACATAAAAAAGAGCTAGCAGATATAGAAGCAGCTAAAGCTACTAAATTAAAAGATTTAGAGCTAGCAGAAGCTACTAAACTAAAAGAATTAGAAATAGCACAAAGATCAGAAGACACAAAGTTGAAAGAAAAAACGTTAGAAATTGAGGCACAAACCCAGTTAAAAATGAAAGAACTTGAGGTTGAGTCCCATGTGCATATTGCAATATCAAAGTTGAAAAGTAAAGAGGAAGAAAACAAGTACAATAATTACAAAGGGATAGTAACACCATTCCGCCAAGGCGATTCCATTTCTGCCTGGTCTGAGAATGTAGAGTTTCAATTAAAATTCCACGAAGTACCAAAGGAACACTGGGCCATGATTTATATGAAGAACCTTTCAGGGGAGCCTTTGAAAGTAATAGAGTCTATTCCCCAAGAACTAAGGAATGACTATGATTATATACACCAACGCATCATGCAGAATTTTTTATTAGATGCGCCAGGGTACCAGATTCAATTTTCTAAAATGAAACCCAAAAATAATCAGACTTTCATTGATTACGCCTCTCACGTTCAAGACGTTTATAATAAATGGCTCAACGCTGCAAAAATTAACAAGAGCAATGAAAAGCTTAGGGATTTAATGATTATGGATAAAATTATTTCAACAATCCCAAGCCCTTTTGCTAAATTTTTACAACAGGCTGATGTTGAGTCATTAGAACAATTAGAAAAGAAGAGGTCAGCTTATTTTTCTCCCAACAGAGACATCTTTAGCTCTAATGTAGATGAATATAACATAGTAGCAGCAGCCAATAGTAGACCACAAAGACCTTTCAAATATAGAGAGAAACAAAGACCCAGTCCACCGCAGTGTCCATACTGCAAATTCTCTCATGATCAGTTTGGGATGTGTGATGCTAATCCAAATTATCCATCTCATCTAGAGATGATGATAAAGAAGCAACAAAATAAAAGAGAAACGTACCGGCGTGCTGTTAAATGTTATTTTTGCAAATTTTTTGGCCATTATAGCTAACGTTGTAAAGGTCGCCAGAGATTGAGAAGTGTGAAAGCAGTACTCATTGACTCATCGTCAGAAAGCGAGTGTGGTGAGGAACAAATGCAAGAATGTGAAGAGAATGCGTTACCAGCAATTGATATCCTTAACTATGATAGGTGTCACACCTGCCACAAATTCCATGATGATGGTATTTTGAATTGTGGGCATAACATCCCTATTGCTAATGAAAACGCCAATGCATTAATGTCTGACATGGGAAGATTAACCTTCCACCAGGGGATGGTTAACGATAAACCTTGCCAAGTCTTGCTTGATTCCGGATGTACATTGGTTGGGTTAAGAAAGGAGTTGGCCAAGTCAGAAGATTATACTGGCGAGTTTGTGAATTTCCGAACATTTTCAGGCAATATAGAGAAATACCCAGTAGCCACAGCGAAAATATGTACACCTTTTCTTACAGGCACATTTAAGTGCGCAATTCTTGATAACCCGTGTACAAACCTGATTATTGGGTGTTTACCGGACTTACAACACTACACAAGCAAACAGATTAATCAGTGCAAGATTTACAAAGCTAAACAAGCTATAGCTTAGGGCCCCCATGAAAGTGGGGGCCCCCAAAAATGTCCGAGTGAGCAATTGTCATATATGTATACTTAAATATACTGCAGTATTATTAGCGATTTCGTTGCTAACGAAGGGCGCCTTTTTTCGGTAAGTTCAAGGTCATCGGATCCGCGGACCGTTTCCTGTGGCCCGTGAGTGCAGTATACGAACTCTTGTTTCCTATTGGATAAATACGAAACTGTTTTTATGAAAATCGCGAATGACAACTTTAACGAAAGCTATTGCAAGTGAATTGTTTGAAGAATATTTTCCACTGTTTGACAAAGGTAAGGAAGTTTATAGTTTGGCTTGTTTATTGTCAAAGGTAAGCTAATTTAACCTGCATTTTTGAACTTCGCATCCAATTTTACATATAAATGTTGAGTTTCAACAATATTCGTTATGCAGAAGACATAGAATAAAAAAAAATTTGTGAGCACGGTCGTGGTGTGTACTCTTATTAAATTCATAAAGTCGGAATCGCGGCATATTGGATTGGTGTCTGCTTTTTTTAATAAACAAGAAGATTTACAATCATCAAGTTAAACAAAATATCAATATACGTTTAAATTCTATTATATATTTATTTTGTTGCTTTATATTTATTGTATTTATTGTTCATCTTGCTACATGACTTAACATTTATGAAAGTCAAGTCAGTTTTACTTATAATATATAATATATTACTTTTAAATGTATGTTTATAGTTATATTAAATATTCTGCCCACAGTTTGCAAGATGTCAACCAGAAGTTATAAAAGTGGAGCTCAAAAGAGGGAAAAGAAGCAGAGAGCTGAAGAAGAGCTTAGCAAGATAACAAAATTAAATAGTTTCTTAACAAAGATAGATAATGGGCCTGATGAACCAAAAGCTTCTACCACAGTGAGTCAGTCACAGGATATTCACCCTATTCCTGATACAGAGCCTGGTACATCTAGTTGTAAAGAATCTACTTCAACGAATGAAGCAACAAATATTAAGATTAATAAACCAGAGAGTAGTACAAGCACAGAAGATTCAGCGTCAAAAAAAAAAAAACAGAATGATGTTGGGGTATGGGGTGATTTAAGTAAAGATGAGATTTTATACTGGGTAGAAAAAGGTCCGTCAGAATGTCAGCACTCAAATGGTTCATTTGAAAAATCAAAGAAGCTTTTCGCAAACCAAGACAGATATTGCTCGAAAAGCTTGTTCTATCCCAAACGGGCTAATGGTGAAAAATATTACAGAGAATGGTTAGTATATTCGCCAGCAACTGGTCGTGTATACTGTTTCGTGTGTAAACTCTTTTCAAATTCTTCTACACCATTATCATCCGATGGATTTTGTGATTGGCGCAACACCTATTTAGTTCAAAGTCATGAAAACTCTGTAGACCATAGAACAGCTTCGGTAACATATCTTACAAGAAAACGTGGCTCAACAATTGACTGCCAGCTAGCAGAACAGATAAATAATAAACGGCAGTACTGGGAAAATGTTCTTGAACGAGTTGTGGCAGTCATAATTACTATGGCAGAGCGTGGTTTACCTTTCAGAGGAGATAAGGAAACATTTGGTTCTCCTCACAATGGCAATTTCCTTGGATTACTCGAACTTATAGCAAAATTTGATCCTTTTCTAGCAAGCCATATACAAAAATTTAGGAATAAAGGATGAGGTGTCACATCTTATCTTTCTAAAACAATATGTGATGAATTTATCCAAATTATGGCACATGAAGTAAGAGACTCAATCTTGGATGATTTAAGAACTGCAGGATACTTCAGTTTATCTGTAGATTCCACTCCAGATCGGTCTCATATTGATCAGCTCACTGTTATTGTGAGGTATGTTTCACCAGATGATGGGCTCCCTATTGTTTTCTAACTTTCCTAGAGATGGGTAGTCACACAGGGGAAAGTATGGCTAAGATGGTGCACAACTACCTTACAAAAGAGTGCAAAATAGATTTTAGTAAGTGTCGAGGCCAGTCATATGATAATGCTGCCAATATGTCTGGCAAATACAAGGGTATGCAAGAAATAATATTGAAGATTAACAAGTATGCTATGTATATTCCATGTGCTGGTCATTCCCTGAATCTTGTTGGTAGAGCAGCAGTAGACTGTTGTTTAGAGGTAGTAAACTTTTTGGAATTGTTCAAGAAATATATAATTTCTTTTCATCATCTACACATAGATGGGCAGTACTGTTGTCATTCTTCAAAGATGATTCAAAAGTTCCAAAGTCTTTGTCAAAGACTAGATGGGAAGCACATTCAATGGCCACAAGTGCAATACTTGATAGTTATGATGGAATAATTTCTGCATTGCATCAGCTGCATATTGATACTACAGAGAAGGGCGAAACGAGAAATCAAGCCATAAACATTTTGAATAAAATAGAGGAGTTTGAATTTATGATATTGTTATGTTTGTGGAGTTACTTGCTAGATGAATTTCACAAGACTAGTCAATCACTGCAAGATCCCCAAATTAGTCTAGATGTATATAGGAAATTGTATGCTTCACTTTCGGATTTTGTTAAAGGTTCCAGGGATCTTTTCGATCATTTTGAAGAAGAAGCAAAGAAAAAAATTGCCTGATGTTGATTACAAGAAAAGAAGATATAGAAGAAGGCATATCAATGATGATGAAGATCATGCTTTAGAGAACCTTGAGCCAAGAGACAAGTTCAGAATCAAAACATTTATACCTGTGATGGATGCATTAGAGTCAAGTCTGGCACAGAGGGCCTCAGTATACAATGATGCTGCAAAAATGTTTTCATTCTTAACAAAACTAGAAGCTACAGAAGAAGATATTCATGAAGGAGTTAGTGCTTTATGCCAAATATATCCTGAAGATGTGGACATGAATCTTGTAGGAGAAGTCAAGCATTTTCATCAATATGTTAGACATAGTCAAACCCATAGTTCAGTGGAACAAGATAGTCTGACACATCAAGATCTGTATAGGGTAATATTGAACGATCGTGTCCAATCAGCATTCCCTAATGTAGAAGCAATTTTGAGATTGTTTCTTAGTTTGATGGTTGGAAATTGCTCTGGAGAAAGATCTTTTTCTCAGCTGAAGAGGATAAAAAATGAATTTAGAACAACAATGACTCAAGATAAATTATGTTCCCTCAGTCTCATGTGCATAGAAAGCGACAAACTACGCAGTTTATCATTTGATGATGTCATCAGTGACTTTGCTCTGGCAAAGGCAAGAAAGAAAATATTTTAGTTTAATATAATTCCTTAATTCTTATAACATGTTTCAAGAGATTAGATAATAAGCCTTTGTAAATTGTGCCTTTTAAAAGAACTTTTCTTTCTTTTTACCAGAGCTTGCATTTTTAAGTTTGTTATGAATAAAAATGATTTTAAGTTAAAGATTTATTATTTCACTATCAATATACTTCTTAATTGTATTTCAGTTTAACCCTCTAGGTATCCGAAAATCATATTTGTCACTGACATAGAATATCTGGACTTATAAAGGGCCCCATATTTCAAATAGCTTAGGGCCTTATTAAGTCTAATTCCGGCCCTGAGATTAATGCATGAAAAAAAAAAGCATCTGAAAAGAAAGCCACAATTTAAAAGAACCATCACTAATACAGAATTAAGTGACCAAGAACATCAACTGCAAAGCAGAAAGTCAAGGGATGCAACTGTGCAGAACACAACAGAACAACATAAAAGGTTGCATAACTCAAATTCTTTTCAGGCAAACTATTGTGACGCTATACATAAAAAGTTTAAACAACAGACTACTAAACCAACAATAAGTTGCACTACCAGTATGACAATATCAGAAAACTGTACTGACACAAACAGACATGATACACAACAGACAATCCATACACCGGACTTACAATAAAACCTACATATCTGTGGTAAGTTAAAAAGAAATGAGAATGGGATCCCCAAATTCTAATAGCAAACTGTTAAGAGAAACTTGAAAATGGCTCGTTACAGACTCCCTAGGGGTAGGAGGGTGGTCAATAGTTGAAGTTTCTTCACAGAGGGCCAGTGGAGCCCCGGAAGTTTACAGTACTCCGATAAGGGAAATTTCCCCCTGGAAAATCAGAGGTACTTGTATTATCCGGCCACACTTGGCTCCACTCTTTAGTTGTAACTAACGTATTTGGTCTAATTAGCACTATAACTCAACAAGGAAAACCACCAACACCTTGATACACATTATAATACTGTAATGAGATAATACAGTGGTGGGTTCCTGTGTATGTATGTTAGAGTGACATATGGTATCAGATACACTATTCAGCATAACACCATCAATGAAATAAACCAATCATTAGCCCAATAAGGAATTAAAGTTCCCAACTCTACACTAATAATAAGGTACACTGTCCATGATTTATAAATGGCACTAAACCAAATGTGTCTCTGAGTTCTTCACAA
This sequence comes from Cepaea hortensis, assembly GCA_963921405.1. Taxonomy (NCBI): domain Eukaryota; kingdom Metazoa; phylum Mollusca; class Gastropoda; order Stylommatophora; family Helicidae; genus Cepaea; species Cepaea hortensis. The sequence continues at coordinate 138,287,811 of OY992878.1, forward strand.
CAATAATCTATTGTCCATAGTGTCACATCTACTCTAATTTTTCTTGGTGCACTCCTAATGGCACTCGAGCAATGTTCTTGAAGGTATGAGTCTTCCGGTGTAACTACTCTTGTTGTAGATCCTACGTGGGAGGGTGTTACGTGGGGTATCTCGGTTCTAGAGTCCTGGACAACACAGACTATACTGACAGGTACTTAGCTGTTCATCCCTGGGTTGTAGGGTTGTGGCATAGGAGAAGCAGTTGAGTTAAAATGGTGCTGTTCCTCCAGAATGACCACCATCAGCATACAGGTCTCTGTCCAGTTTTTGTCTTCAACATAACCACCACCCTTGAGAAATAGGACCACAAACCATATAGCTATCATTCCCAAGAGCTAGGTTAGGGGGAAAATATAAGAGAAGGGAGAAGGGATCCTTTTCTTAGCTCAAGGTAGTCCAGCCTGGCTATCCTGTGTGCCTGATGTTGTTCTATAATCTCAGTTGGAGGTGTTCACCTCACCAACTGGCACGACATGTCCTATTCCTTCTGGCGTTCTGCAGGCTAGTCCTTCTCTTGTCCGTAGAATGATATGAGCCCACTGCCTGGTCAATGCTTTCCTTCTTCCGGGAAAACACCCGCCTAATCCTTCATCATTTTCCCATATTCCCATTACACATCTAAAATCTTACAGGGTAGGTTTTAGAAAAGTATCATTCACAAATAAAACATATGAATTATTTTAACACAAATCATATAGAGTCAGAACATGTAATACACTTTAGAACATAATTTTCCAGACATAGAATATAATGACTATCTCTGAGAACGGATCATGGTAGTTTTGTTATAAAGTATAGATCGTCCCTGAAGACTCTGAGAAAGTGTATCATTCATCAAATACATGACTAACGCATCAAAAGATTCATTAAGAATTCTCCATGCCGAAGGATGATTTATCTACTCATCAGAATAGTTTCTCTAAGTCAAGAAAATCTTCTCTATCTTCTGAGCCTCTCTCTCTCTCTCTCTCTCTCTCTCTCTCTCTCTCTCTCTCTCTCTCTATATATATATATATATATATATATATATATATATATATATATATATATATATATATATATATATATCTTCTTCTTCAGCGTTCCGAGCCATTGAGGTTCTTTGCTGCAAATACAATCCGTCTCCATTCGTCTCTCTGGTGGACCTTCTCTTGCCAGTCGTTGATTCCAAGTGCTTGTAGGTCTGTACATGTATTATCTCTCCACCGCCTTCTTGGTCTACCTCGGGGTCTACGGTCATTTATTTCCTGAGTGTAAGCGAGTTTTGTTTCCCTATTATCTTCCATTCTTTCTATATGCCCCAGCCATTGTAGTCTATTAGCCTTCATCATACCAGTGATTAGCGGGGACTTAAACAGATCATAAATGTCTTTGTTACTTCTTCTTTTCCACTCTCCACTTTGTGTATCCCTAATGGGTCCAAAGATGCGTCTTAAAATTTTGTTCTCAAAGGTTTGTAACAAGGCTTCGTCTCCTTTCGTTGTACTCCAGGTTTCAGAGCCATACAGCACAACTGGTCTGATCAGTGTTTTGTATATTGTGATTTTGGTGTTACGAGATAGCGCCTTTGATTTCCTTATCACAAAGAACAAGTGCTCTTTATAGAAGACATCTATCTGTTAACTTTTACAGAGGTAGAGGTATATAAATGATTAATTACCTTACTCCCCAGGACAAGCATTATATCCACACGAATGAAACATGTCTGTTTTCTGCCTCACATGGTAACAACTGGCGCCTAAGTTGCCGCTGTAATGTTATATATCTCCTCCCACACCACAATCTTTGTCTCCACCAATTATCTCCATAAAACTTTCCCTCGGCGTGACAATGACTAATTCTCCCAACATCCATCTAATTACCGTCCAAATTACCATCAACAATTCCTGTTTATCTTTCTAGATTCTTTGTTGCGGCACAGAGATTTTACCTGTAATGAACATCAATCGTGCTTTCCGACCTATGCAATTCTCTGCTAATGAAATCACAACACCGTAATTGATACTATCTTGTCCGATGTAGGTCTCCCAGTTGACAGGTGACAGGTACCAAATTATGTTTGGGTAACGCCGAAAAGTATTTGTTCCCGCTGAATCACACTGCATTTCTTCGTTGTCTGGCTTAAGTTTGTAAACTTAAGAAACTGCTTGCTGTCTGTCCTTCCACTATAACACTGTTGTCTATCTTTACTTGCCTTTATATGTGGTGCGTGCGCTATTCGTATGAAGACGGGCATGAGACATGTCACAATATCCACCCGTCCTATGATAGCAGACAACACAATTGGCAACACACGAACAGTAGCACATTACACAGTGACATGTGGTACAAGGGACATAAGCAGAGTAACTTAAAGCAAAACATAAATCTGTTAATATGGCGCATAACCAGTTCCATCATAATTATATCAGTAATGATGTTGGAGATTATATGGACAACATGCTGTGCTTACCAACTGCAACCAACACCAATCATGTGTCCATTGATTATCATGTTGATGACATTTGCTAATGTCAAATTAGGGAACAATTATTCACCATTTTTGAATGTTATTTTGAACGAAAGAAAAATTGTCATTTCTTTTTGTATTAATTTACCATCTATATTTTCTATTTGGACATCTCACATACAAACATTGAAACATGTCTTCGAGAGAATTAAATTGTACGGACTCATAGTGAAACCAACTAAAGTAGACTTGGCATTGGAAGAAATTGACTTTTTATGCCATAAAATATCAAAAGGCCACTTAAAAAGTGATGAGAAGATTGTTACTAAGATTTTGAATCTCACAATGCCAACAACGAAGAAGCAAGTGAGAAGCCTATTAGGCCTAGTAAACTATTATAACAAATTCATTCCGAATTTGTCACAGATTACCAGTGTATTTTCTGATTTATTAAAATCTAATGTAAAGATCAATGTACAAGATGCTACTTTAAATGATGCAATGTCAAAGCTGAAGCATTATTTCAGTAACATCCCAATCCTGAAATTACCTAACCCAGAATTACCCTATATTCTTAGGACAGCCGCGAGTACCACAACCATGGCGGGAGTACTCTTACAAGACTACGATGGAATTTTTCATCCAATAGTGTACGTCAGCCGCAAGCTGACGCCAGCAGAGTCAAGATATGATATTACTCAATTAGAGGCTCTTGCAATTGTGTATTGTATTACAAGACTTGATAGATATCATGCCAAAACACATTTCGTCGTTGAGACTGACAATTCCCCGTTTACAGTGATTGAAAGAGGCCAACCAAGGAACAATCGCATATACTGTTGGGCCCGTATACTCCAAAACTACTCATTTTCTGTAAGACACATGCGAGGAACTAAACATACGTTAGCAGATTTGCTGACCAGACCCTCAGAGTTCAGAGTCGAGCAGAAGGAGGACGCCACATCATCGCCGTCACCTGGAGCTACTACAGATTAGTTAGTGTACATATATTATATTAGTAATATTATAGTATGCATAACATGTACCAAGTTCAACTTATTTTTATCGAAGTTGCACGATTAATTAGATTCCTTTTTGTTAGGATATACTCACAGAAAGTTAGTAATAAGTTACATAAAATAGTCTCAGAGTTATTCAAAATCATTTAGTTTATGACAGGTTCATCTTGGGTATTGAGAGTGAATCAAGCCCCAGGTGTCCTTAGCACTACCGTGTATTCTAACCCCAGGGGTTGGACAGGTAGATACACTGTTTTCTCTGCGGTTGACCTCAAATGGTCTAAAGATGTCTACAAACCCCTCCCAGATTCTAGACCCCCACACACTACCCTCTCCCTTGGGACAATGAACACTGAGGCATCGTCCGAGACCACACTCGATAACTGTAAAAAGAATAAGTCAACATAAACAAAGTTTATTCTACCCTAAAGACAATAGGTAGGAAATGAACACCCTGATAGAATAATTCTATTTACAATAGTAGAGGATAGGTTAGAGACAGAATCCGAGTTAGAGATGCTACTATATTCATCAATAGATTGTAATGCAGATTTGATGGAGATGGTCCGTCCAGTCGGTCCGACACTCACCCGGCTCTCTTCCAGACTGATGACTGGAACCTTTGGAGACCACTCCGTCTCCAGAGCTAAGATCAGGTGTCAGGGGAATTACCGCCTCGGACCACAGAATGCTCTATGAACTTCCCGTCTGCACTGTCCCAATGAGTCGCTGTGACCACCTTACAGTTCTCAAAGTGCAACCTGGTTGGGAGACCCTCCTCCTTGAGGTGACCCCAATTGATTTCTTAATGTTCCTAGAAATAACACTTGACCAATCTAATGGTCTCGACAAAGAAGCGCTTAACCCTGATTGGGCAATGAATCATTACTGCGACAAGTTCAACAAAGTCAAACGAAATACACCAATGTTCCTGTAGATGATTTCAATATACTACAAAGTCACTTATGTTCAGACTCCCTCGGAGTCAATCACATAAATCTTGAAACATGGTTGAGCTTGGTAACACAACATATTGTCTATATTTCTATATGACTCAGTTGGTCGAATTATTTGGTAAGAACTAATTCATATTCAGCACATAATGTTTCTGAGGCCATGGATGAGTTGACCTGTCTACCCTCACGAGTTCTAGTAAGAAAATACGCAAGCTGGTGTGGGTCTAATCATGACCGAACACTAGTGCCGACGTAGTTACAGCCCCTTGGTTTGGGCCAATCTATGCCTTGAGTCTCAGACGTTTAGGCGGATACATTGACATGGAATTGATGAGCTCCCAGAGCTGCGCCTACCCCAGCTTGGTAAGTCTCTCTGGAGTGAGCCTGCCATCTTAATTCCTTAGTACATCAATCTTCTGTATACCCCGGCAAGATTGCTCTGGTAGACGAACACTTTGCTGAAACATAGTCTTAACCACAGTTCGAAATAAAAAAACAAATGATCTCGTTCCACTAGTGCTGCTGCAGGGCTCTAGAATCACGTGGTGAGTTTAGTCATTCTTGGTGATTCTCCCTCTTGCAGATTGTAGCACAGTCATGCGTGGTTAAGTAGGTATAGTGACCCGTCGCCATAGATCACGTAGTGGTTTCCGGCAAACAACTTAGTCATAGGCTGGTTCTAACAGGCAACACCTGAAAGTAAGATCGATCGGTGAAAGTATTCGGCCCAAACATTGGCTCATGTGCATCAAATCCATGACTAATCAACCTTCAGTCTAGCTACCTAGTTATTCAACTAAGTAGAGCAACATCTCTAAGTTGATAGTATTAATGCATAAGTCTCAGTCCAATGTCAGCTGGCCCTTCAGAGAACAGCCCGTCAAACAGATTAAGAATCAAGAATGGCGAGTCTGATCTAACGTTTCACCTATCCCTATTCACATAGGTTGTCGCTAAAGTCAATCTGTATTTGTTCTAGAGTTTACGAGAACTAAATATCAAGGTAAGGTGACCCTGGACCCCCCCCCCCCCTTTCCATTATACATCTAATAAGAAACAAACAACGATCAATGCACCATCTCTTGGGATATAGTAACAATACATGACCATATAACATATATACACAATCCATTTCGCTACTGGGACCTCCTGCCCACTCTATAGCGAAACTCTTCTTGTTAGACTCTTCCTTAGAGTCAAGAAGTCCTAGAAAAACATGCTCCCCGCATGTTTAAGGTGCTCTCCAGTTCTGCCTTTCCAAGCGGGTTAGCCTTGGCCTTGGCCCAACTTCATGGCTTGTCTGGTTACCAGTCTCATACTTTAATAACTCACAAGAAGTCCCCATATCCCATTTGTCCCCGATTCTCATTAGTCCTCCATTTGTTCCTCCATACTTTCCTCACATCAGCAGTGACGTACTAACGAAGTATGCACAGAACAGGACAGCAAAGAAAAGAATGAAGAACGCATGTGTATATCGCGACGGTAACGCTTGGTTATCTCGCGTCGAACCACTTCGGCGGTCGGTACATCATTCATGGAAGTATTACACAACATGACCTAGTATATACGTGATAACAACATCGTATATCTCTCTAGCACCACTGAAGAACTTACCTTCGTATGAATTCCCCAGTTCCTCGAATGAATTCACTATTTAGTTCACACACAAAATAGCTACATCACTTCTTAGAGTTAATCACTAAGTGCTCTATTTCCGTATCGCACCAGTGATTCACTAACTCACTCTTCATCTGCCAACTTACCTGTCTAATTTCAGCGCTCTGCTAACTGTAATTACTGACTGACATAAATTAGGTTCATTCTATACAACAGGTTTCTGTTCCCTACTACAGTCCAGTAAACATAGTATATGCAACTACTAACTATAATCAATCAATAACATTTGAACACAATTTGCCGATTTAACGGAGCAGTTGACAAAACATCAGCGTTTTACGACGGCTTGTAAACACAATCACACAGCTGTGAGATGCCCTCGTTTTCAACTTGCTTATCACTCGGTCACTTCATTAGCGATGCAAGTCGCCCGCATATTTAATTAGCTCTGAACGATCGCAATCTATGTTAAATTTACAACCTTCAACTAATTAATAAAGGTAGTACCTGAATCTGTGAACAGTGTCCAGTCAGCTTCAATTACTGTCTAAGCCGGCAGGCCGTGAGATTTCGACAGTCAGCTGCATCTTGGTTGAGTGTGAAGGAATGGTTTCAACTGCCACACCAAAGCAGTACCTTCTCACACGAGATGTAGAAAGCGAATGAGACGTGGCTGCCGTATTTCTCCTACGTGCGTAACAATGCGCCCGAGAAATGAGTGCTTCACGATGTATTTCAACTTCACGAGAAACTCTATTTTCCGCACTGGAATTCTAGGTTTTAGGCGCACGAGAAGTTGGTGCTGTACTCCGCAACCCTGGTCATCGAAATCCAGGTGCTTCTCGAACCTTCTAGATGGAAAATCCCGCTCGACTATTCCCGATCTATAAATAACCGGGAAAGTCCCTGATGACGCGCTGAATAAAGTGGAATCTCGCCCGACTAAGCACAAATGAATTGCCGTTTCGTCACATAGTTACATTTAAAATGAAGTTAATATCTAAACCATTAACACATACAAACTAGTAGAATATACATTACATGTCTCCAATGAGACAACTTTCTTAAAATCTATTAACATTATTTAATTAGGTTGATTGATTGATTGATTTAGGAACCGACATCACAGCATTCGGGACATTCCCATAAGCGCTCCGTCCCCATCCTCAGCAGCCAGCGAAGAGTTCCCTCACTAATAGTTCCAGTAGCAATCTGATTATATGTTCGTCTCGCCTTTCCTCTGAGCGTCGATCGTCGGCCAGATCCCCTCGTCACACCTCGCTGCCTCATTCTTACCAGACCATGGTGATCCATTTGCTCCTCCAAGGGGTACACGTGCTCCCACAAGGCCGCAACCACGACTGCCTTGTCATGCATCAATACTCCACCAAGTTTTGCCGAGCCAGCCAATCTGTCCGCCTGTTCATTGCCCAGCACACCAGCATGCCCAGGAGAAAAGATCCAGGTGATGTTTGCTACCCGTGACCTCCGAAGCGAAGCAAGCCACTCTGTACGAAGCTTACCTGTTCTCACCCTCCTCAGCATGCTTTCTGAGTCAGTTACAATCACAATGTGTGTATGTCTCGTGTTCTCTATCCAGCGGAAAGCTGCACTGACCGCCTCCACCTCCATTCTTAAGCTAGATGTTGTGTCATCATACGCCAGGCTCTCCTGCACCAAACGCCGACCATAAGCTTTTGCCAAGAACCCCCAGGCACTTCTCCTACCTCTCAACACCGACCCATCCGTGTAAATAATCACATCACCCGGACGCGAATTATCCTGAATTAGTTGCTGAATTTACACTTCCGTGGCCCCTGCTGGCCACTCCCTGCACTCCCGGCTCAATGTGATTATAACTCTGCACAAGTCTGACTGCTCGGCTAGCACCCTGACCCACTCCTCTCCTCGCCTGATGTTCTCCAAGGGGCACACCTGTCTGATCGTATCCTCCGCCTGAGCCATCCATGATTTCCCTCTTATCAGTCTCTGACCCTTAACTATGTCCAGCGCCTCATGCAATGGGTGATCTGTGTCTGCAGCTACTCTGAGGTATGCCTTCGCCTGCGTCACCTTGTGCCTACCAGCAACAGTAGGCAGACCAAGGATGTAACGCATACACACTACTGGAGTGTCTCTGGTGCATCCCAGAATGACCCGCATAGCTTCGTTCTGTATGCGCTCTAATTTCACCAGCTGATTCTTTGAGACAGTGAGCAATCCTAGTCCATAATCAATCACTGAGAGGATCAAGTGCTGGTGTAGCGTGAGGAGCATTCTCTGCTCTGTGTCCATTGCAGCCATAGTTTTAAGTGCATTAAGTCCCCTTTGAGATCTTGTCACAACCGCCTCCACATGATCCTTGAAGGACAGACTTCTGTCAAATGTGATTCCCAGATACTTCAGTTTGTTCTCTCTGTTGACGCTTCTGCCATCTGTCGTGAGGCTTGGGGCATAATCTCTCATAATCCTGTTGTCCAGAGAGCACCACAACACAGCCGCCTTTTCCGGGCTTTTGACAGCACTCATTTCAGCGCACCAGTCAATAACTCTAGTTAGTTAGTTAGTTAGTTAGTCGCAGTTCCAACTTCACAGCAACGGGTCGTCCCCATTATGCTCCGTTCCTGTGCCAGTGAATATCACACAAAACGCTCCCCACTGCCCAGTGTGAAAAGTGGAAAAGACAGGAGTCTCGACAAACAACAGCCCGCACAGATACACAGTGCATAATGCCGCCGCCAGAATGTCAACACATTAGTCCCCCACAAAACATACAGTTCATTTCTGATAGAATCGGCAGTCATTTTCCTATCTGAATGTTTCCTAGATGTTCACCCACACAGTCCACGAAATACAGCTCATCATTGATGGCAGTGGCAGTCAACCAGAAGCCCAGCAGCCACGCATTTCTGCATAAGGAAAAAACCGGTCGACTCTGGGACATAGCGATCTGCCATCGCTCCGAACATGCAGTCACGTTCCAAAAAACCTCGGGCAGATTCAAAAGCATTTCACACGAAACTCACAACTCACAGTGTCGCGCCACGCACTCACTCAGTAGCAGGGCGACGGAACCATCAAGCCTCCTTAGTCGCCTCTTACGACATGCGTGGTAGGCTGCAGTGTTGCTATTCTTTGCTTCCCTTATGGGTCCCGGCAACACACGGGAGAGTCAATAACTCTGTCTACTGTCACCTGTAGCTCCTGGGCTGTTTGATCCCTATCTCTCCCCTGCCTGTATGCAAGAATATCATCTGCAAATTTTAGAATCCTTCCAACCCCTGGTGCTTCTAGGTATGCAATCTTGCTCGTATACACATTAAAGAGCACCGGTGAAATTGCAGATCCCTGTGGCAGTCCCGGGTTTAAAATATGTGGCTCTGAGGTCCGTGCACCCAGACGGAGAGCAACCCGACGAGAATGCAGGACGGCTGCTATCCAGTTCACCAACCAGGGATTGACCCCCTTCTCCATAAGTGCGGTCATCAAAATATCATAGCGAACTCTATTGTACGCATCCTCTAGATCAAGCGCTGCCGCAATCGTTTCCTGTCTACTCTGGAACCCCTCATAAACGTCAAAGGCAAAGGTGGCTGCATTTGACCAGGTATCTTTTTCTGGCCTGTAGCTCCCCAGGCCTCTTGGAAGAAGCTTCCCCCTTTCCAAAAAATCCTGCAGCTTAACAGCGACTATCTTCTCTAAAACCTTCCCAAATGTATTTTGATGGGTGATGATCCTAAAGCCGCCAAACTTTGAATGATCCTTGAATGGCTTTGGGAGATGGATGAAATAGCTGTGCACCCAATCCTGCGGTACTGATGCTATCCTAATGCTCTGGTTAAAGCAGCCGGTCATCTCCTTCAGATCTACACCACTCAAAACCTTCATGTGGCCATACCTGACACCATCAGGCCCTGGAGCCGTGTCTTTTGCCTTTTTCAAGATATATTTAATTAGGTAAGAAATTGCATTATCGTACAATTTATATACAATTTACATACATTTAAAATTTCTTGAGTTAATTAACAACATTTTATTTTAAAGGAGCCAACACATTTCTCCTACAACAAGATAGTTTATTTAAATTATGTTTCCTTGATTATTATCACCTGTTAGATGGAAAAGAAAGAAAGTAAATTCAAGTTCCTTCCCTTAGTATTGCCGTAGGCAATCAAACAATTTTGTAAATAGATTACGGTACTATAGAAATACTACTATAATATACTGCAAGTCAGCTCGTTAAATGTTGAAAACGAGCGTATTTTATTTCAACAAAAGAAACATTTTTAATAATGCTTTGTTTAACTAAGCGAGTGAAAGTGAATGAAAGATTGAGTGAATGCATTAAAATAAGAAGCATTAATATTGGTGCATTTTTTTTTCGCACACATGATTTTTTTTTAATGATTTGTCTTCATCTTCTGTGTAACACATGTGAGCGTGCAATTGTTTTATATGTGTTTCAGTGACAATTACATTGCAACTATGGTAATGTTTTCCAGAGTCTCAGTTCGAGGACTCTTCTCAGAAATTAATCATAGCCTTCGTTTGTGAGATGGATGAACCTACCTGCGGCTCTTGAAATCTTTAAACACATGAAATTATAAACGTACACCTATATTTCTAATTTAAACATACATTAATAGAAACAGAACACGCAAACAAAGAGAATACAAACAGATAAACGTACAAACATCAGTTTGAAACTAAGGGATATTACACTGGATCAGGGGACACGGCATATTTATATGAATTATGATTACACAGTTGAAAGTGTATCCACAATCGGAAGCCGGATAGGTAGACATCAGCAGACACAGAGCTTGTAGAAAGTGTTGAAGTACATTTCACGGGAGCCATGAATGACATATTCATGATTTGTTTCCATAACAGGAGCAAATTGTTTTGGGACATCCGTTTTTGATGTTTTGAGAGGTAGTGCATTTTCTGACTTAGCCATAATTGTAAGCCGAACTGACCTCGGTTCGATACAGCTTCCAGTAGTGCAATGTGGAAGAGTGGCGACTCTTGGCATGTTACACTGATCATAAACCAGTGGGTAAATACGTCAACTTGGTTTCATACCCATATAAGTCAGAGTGGTACCCAACTGAAGTGTTCGAACAACTCCTACAACACACTGACAAATTAGTTCCGACTAATTTTTTATATATCCTGATACGACATTGTGTCTGAATCTAGTGACACAATACCGGGGAGGGGGAGGGGTACGAGAGTATGTCAGGGCGTTGAGGAGGTACGTACAGGACATAGAGAGGACAGGGGACAGAATAGAGGTAATGACATATAGGACATAGAGAAGGACATCTACAGGGTAGTAGACAGAGTAGAGACCGAACATAGAATGGTCATGAGACAGGACATCTACAGGACAGTAGATAAACAGGAGACAGGACTTAGGCGGGGACACAGACGTGTCAGAACCAGCACATCAGCAGGACCATACCAGAGGATGGTAGGGGACGCCAGTTCATGGGATAACACCCTGAACAGACTGGACGTTAATACAACCCAGCTTAGCACGGACAGACTGCTGTACTACGAGACGGGTAGGATAGCACAGGGTTTTACGGACAGCACGGGGTATTACAGACAGCACGGTGTCTAGGGCGACAAGGCCAGCCAACCGGCTGGAAAACGTCAGACGGGACTGGACAGTTGTCAGAGGAGGACGTTTGTATATTTCCGAGTGCAAATGCTTAGTGTGCGAGAGCTCTAGTTGAAGATAGTGAGTGTCAAGTGTGAGCAAAGTGACTGTGTACGATTATTGTAGAGAAGGCGGCATTTGTATATTTGTCAGGCAGCCACCGCCTGGATATAATGTGTCATGCTCTCAGATTCTCCTGAAATTAAAGTTATGCGATACCATCCATACAACGGATGTTTCTTTGGGTGTGGATGAAGGAGCGAGAGTGCCTGTGTGTGAGACAAGTTGTTGACAGGCAGCCAACATAGAACTGGCACTATTAGCAGCCAGGCACTGATGCATATGGGGGAGGGGTGGTATTGTGACAGAGCGCCTATGAACATTTTGGAATGCAAGGAAAATACCCCAACAGATAATTAATTAGTAATTCATGGTTTTCAGTCACTCGCTCACTGGCATCTTGCCGTCTTGGCCGACGATAGTTTGTTACATTGTGCTTAAAAAAGACATAATAAACACAACCGATGGCGGTAAGACCAGGGATTGGGTTTTATCTCTTCAGAGCACAAAGTCTGGGCTCGATTGCAGAAACCATGAGTTTCCCATGCAGCATACTCTCTCTCTCTCTCTCTCTCTCTCTCTCTCTCTCTCTCTCTCTCTCTCTCTCTCTCTCTCTCTCTCTCTCCTCCCTTCCCTCCTTCCTCTCTCTCTCTCTCTCTCTCTCGCTCTCTCTCTCTCTCTCTCTCTCTCTCTCTCTATATATATATATATATATATATATATATATATATATATATATATATATATATATCAATCAATCAATCATGTGCCATGCCGGAAAGCGTGGGCGGTCATGATTCGCCATTTCACTCGATCACCAGAGTCGTGGATCAGCTCAGTGTTCCTGTCTCGTCCATGCCATGTGGCCAAGCCATCCAGGTATTTTCCTCTCGGTCTTCCTCTTGGTCTGTTCCCTTCGATCTTGCCAGCTGTCACTAAGTTCTCCAGTCCATTTCTTCTCATAACATGTCCAAAAAATTTTGACTGTCTACGTCTACTTTCTCTAATCAATCAACGATTTTCATTATATATATATATATATATATATATATATATATATATATATATATATATATATATATATATATATATATATATATATATATATATATATATCCCTGCCTAGTTTACTCGAAAGGAAAGGTAACACCTATACGTCTGGAAGGAACAAGACAAGCTGCAGAAACAGCCGGGTCAGAAAAGCAATGCTCTAACTGTCCACCTGTTGGAGAGCTTCGATCCCAGACCGGTTGCCGAACAAGACTTTAGTCAGCCCTACCATGATATTTAGTCTCTAGGTTGCATTTCCTAGCACTAGGATAAGGCTGCCGGACTCCCTGGCGAAGGTGTTAACGACTTTCTCCGTAATCTCGTATATCCACGTCAGGAATACAGCTGCTCGAGATTCGGCAGCGGATCGCGTCGCGTTGGTTACTTATGGGGCATTGAGCCGGTCGCGCAGAAAGCAATGACAAACTACTGAGCGTAATCCTGCCAAAATCTAAAGACATTTAAACTTGTGAATCCAATTGAAAACGAACCCGCTACCGCGTACGCTAAAGCAGATGGCCTGATCACTTCGCTACTGATCCCCCCCCCCCACCCCCTCCGCGTTCTTCGTGTTCTTTAAAGGACATTGCAATCAACCCCAGCATTTATTTTCTGTTTGCGATTTACTCACCAAATTTACGCTCAGTTGTTTACCGTTGCTTTCTGATCAATCGACGCTCATACCATCGAAATCAACGGATAGCGGTCTGCTCCAAAATCGCCTGAGGCTGAGTGGAACCCTCGACGCGGTCTCTCGGGGAACTGTGAAACTAAACCCCAAGCCACAAACACCTCGGGGAAACAACAACAACATAACGGGAACAGATGAATATCATTTCAGTAAACAAGTAAATCTGTCTATGGTTAATTCATTTGCACTCATCATTATTATCATTCAGTGCCTTGCCGGCTGGCGTGGGTGATCGTGCTTCACAAATTGCGATCTCCGACCGCATGGATCAATGCGTGTGTTGACTTCCTTCCTTGTAATGACACAGGACTGTCAAGAATTTTCTCACGCCGTTTTCCTCTGTCTCATTTTCCACAAATCTTTCCGGTTGTCACAACACGTTCCAATCTTTGTATTTTCTTAACGTGGCCAAAAAATGATGACTGCTTCTTATCCTCGGTGCTCTTTATTTCTACACCAGCAAAGTCGCAGCTATTGAGACACCAGGTGTGGGTAGAATCTTGACATTTTCAAATGATGTGCTGGTGTACAGACAGGGCAGAGACAGGGCCAGTTTGGCTACAGATTTACAGGTGGCAATAAACAGGGTGACAGAGTGGTACAGGGACGTAGGGGCTGTTATAAACCCAGACAAGGCATCAGTTGTGTGGTACTCCCTGGATAACTGGACTGTGAAGGCAGATGTTCTCTTAGTAGAGAGAGTAAATTGAAGTACTTGGGTATCACCTTCGACAGGTGTATGTCTTTTAAAGATCACACGGAGGCTTTGGTGATGAAGACTGGTAGGAGACTTAATGCTTTGAGGGCGATGGCAGCAACCGGGGTAGAAAAGAGGATGCTTTACAGGCTCTTTCAGCAGTTAACAATTTCTGTCATTGAGTATGGTTTGGGTCTGCTGACAGTATCAAAGAGCCAGATTGAAAGATTGGTGCGCATACAAAATGCGGCCATGCGTGTGATTCTGGAGTGCACAAAGGACACACCAATTATATGCATGAAGCTTATCCTGGCGCTACTAACAATGGCGGATAGGCATAGGGTTCTTCGAGCCAAATTGTACCTGAGAGTTGCTGCAGATAGGGATCACCCCCTGCATGAAGCCATGGACATGGTCAATGGTCATAAACTAAGACGAGGCAGGTCCTGGATGGCACAGACGGAAATATCTATACGTCAAGTTTGTGATCCAGACACCATCAGTCGTGAAAAAGAGAGTTGAAGTTCCGGCAGACAGAACGTACTGGCAGAATGTAATAGTAACACTGTGTCGCGAGTGCAGAGAATGGGCAGCAGGTCACACAGAATTTGAGGTGCAACAACTGATCCAGAGTAATACACATCAAGGTGACATAGTGATCTATACTTATGGGTCAGTGGTGAGAAACAAACGGAGTGGTTGGGGTTTCGTTGCGACGGCTAATGGACGATTCTTGAAAAAGGAGAGTCTGGCATACGGGGCTACGACCTTGAGTATGAGAATGGAGGTGGAAGCAGTCACAGCGGCATTCCGTTGGTTAGATGAGACCACTGCAACCACATTGTCGTCATCACGGACTCAAGGAGTATGCTTAGTAAAGTAGAGAAAGGAATGTTTCGTGTGGAATGGCTCACCTCGCTTCAGAGGTCACAGATTGTAAGAATTGTATGGGATTATTTGCCCAGGCCATGCGTGAGTGCGGGGGAATGAACAAGCTGATAGGCTAGCAGGGAATGCACCTCTTGGTGGTAGATTACCTGTGGACAAGGGAGAGGTAGTCGTGCGCCTGAGGGACCAGGTGGAGAAACAGACTGAGAAGGCGTATGTGGAAAGGATGAGATGGCAGGGGTTCTGGTAGCATCTTAAAACTGAGAGGGAAGACCAGGAGAACATTCAATCAGATGGCGGTGGGAACGATTAGTAGTGTGACTCTTCGCTGGCTGTTGAACGAGGAGACGGAGCGCATATGGGAATGTCCTAAGTACAGTGATGTCGGTTGTTAGCTCAACTCTACTCAACTAAATTATGATGTTTGTGATAAATTATCTTTGCGACTCAGTTTCCCTCAAAATGTCCAGATTGTACATTTTGGCTGTCCATTTAGTTTTCAGCATTCTTCTATAAAATCACATTTCCATTGCTTCCAGAGATTTTTTCGCCTATTTAGTAATTGTCAAGGATTCACAGCCGTATGTTAAAATTATTTCTATGTAATATACAAGAACGCTTTTCCTAACTGTAAAGGACAAGGATTTATTGCACAAAATGTTCTTTTCATAGAATTTAGGTGTTGATTGACGTATTCTGATATTTGCATTCATAAGAATATATAAAGCTGTAAACAATCAGGCCAATGAAAAAGACAAAGCCAATAGTCAGAGAGTTGCTATTCAAACCTGTCTGTATATGATGTCCCCGCCCTTGACATAGATACAATTTCCCTAGCTCGCCAGAAATACATTTACATGTATTGTTCCACAGGCATAGAAGTAGAGGACAGAAAATGTTTGTGTATTGCAAATAGCACAATGGAACGAACCGACCAATCATATCTCTTTTTTAAATGTTCATAATACACTAGCTTATGCACAGCGGTGTGATGTTTGCGAGGTTGACCTATCATCATCATGTGCCTTGCCAGCTGGCGAAGGCATTCATGTTTGTGAACAGATCTCGGTGTTTCGTGTTCCTGACCAACTCTGTTGGTGATATTTTTCCGGTATCATTTCTCTCGGTCTGCCTCTTGTCCCGCTAATCTATCCAGTTGACATGATATTTTCTTCCAATGCCTCGCTTCTTATCATGTGGCCACAGAACGCTGTCTCTTTAAAGTCTCGCGCGCGCGCGTGTGTGGGTGATGATGACTCCTAACATCATCATCATGTGCCATGCCGATAAGCATGTGCATTCATGTTTCGCCATCCCGCACGATCACTAAAGTCGCGGATCAGCTCAGTGTTCTTGTCCCGAAGATAGCATTGGCAACCTCGAAACTGATAGGCATAGATGGAACCAATGAGTGAACTTTATTTTCAAAGTAAATTGGGCACGCAGGCCCGACTTACATTCGGCCATCCAATCAGTTATCTTTAGCACACCAAGTATGAGAAGGCAAACAAACACACACACATGTGTACACACATACATAATGCATGCATACATTGTCTCGACAATGACGCGTGGCCAAACCATCTAGAAATTTACTTCTCTCTTCCCCTTGTTCTCTCCCTTTCAATCAAGACAGTTGTTACACATTTTTCTAATGTATTTCCTCTTATAACGTGTCCAAAGCATCATGACTGTTTGCGTCTAATTTCTTTAATATGCTTACGGTTCTCATTGGCTTCTTGTAGGGCTTGCTTATTGGGTTTTCTGTCTGTCCATGGAATTCTTTGTGTTTTCCTCATTAACCCCATTTCCACAGCCATTAGATGTTTTTCATATTGTCTGCTCATTGTCTACGTTTCACATTCATAGAAAAGTACAAGTTCTATGTAGCACTTCAACACCCTTTTTCTCCTAACATAGCATTTATCATGTGTGGATTCTGGAATTCACACAATGGGATTGTCAGTGGTGCGACGGAGTTCGTATACTTACAAAGACTTGTCAGGCGCAACATCATGTAACCGTGAATAATGATTCGCATTGTGTACTTTACTGAACGCTGTGTCATCGAGCAACAGGTTGTATTTATCGATCGTTGTATCACGCCTCTGGTCAATATGAACATCCACAATACGGGCGTTTTTGTAGCTAGCTAAACAGCCCTCCTGCTGACATGTCACCAATGTCAAGGAAATGCTGGTCTAATCAGTGGCAATGAAATAACGTGTTAAAACGACGTTCAATTACTCATCATCCAATATCCGGCAGCCGGGTTAGCACACTGGCTAGCTCACGCTGGCCTGGTTTCCTGGTTGATACAGTCTAAATCGGGTAGCAGGAGTCACATGATCTCGCTCATCGAATGCCGATTGGTCCATACAAATACAGGGCTAGCATCATATACCCAACATGTCTTATGGTGTGTAAATGGATCGTGTGCTTTATGTTTAATGACACACAATATCCCGATCTACACACCATCTATCTATCTATCCATATGCCTGTCTATCCATCCATCTATCTATGTGTGTATGCATGTGTGTGTGTGTCTGCCTTCTCATACTTGGTGTGCAAAAGATGACTGATTAGAAGAGCTGAATGTAAGACATGAATGCGTGCCCAATTTGTGACCCTTTGAAAATAAAGTTCATTCATTTGTTCCATCTATGCCTATCAGTTTCTTACTGACAATAGATCCACCGTCCTAGGTCTGCGGACGCTAAGGAACACCTCGACAGAGATATATTATATCTACTGTCTCTCCCCCACGTCTCCAAAAACAAATGCATAATCAGCCACAGAACGACCAGAAACCCTAGCATCAAAACCAAAACCCAGAATGTGTACTCTTCTTCTTCTGCATTCATCCAGAGGTTTTTTTTCGGAGGTGATTGCGTTGTGCCTGTTTACAGCAGAGCTGTGTTCTTGCACCGTTAGGCCGACACATCCGACTTCTGCGGGCATTTGTTGACCGGGTTAACCTTAGAATGTGCACACAATTCTTTAATTTGAACATCTGGATACAACATTATTCCTCAGGAACGTTCATTGTGTATATATATATATATCCATACATTGCATAGGCACAGTGCACATAGTCCCAGACACTCTCGCTGCTGACCACTATACTCAGTCTTTAATATGTGTGAGCGTGAGCGTGAGCGTGAGAGTGAATGAGTGAGAGTGAATGAGTGAGCGTGAGAGTGAATGAGTGAGCGGGAGAGTGAATGATTGAGCGTGAGAGTGAATGAGTGAGCGGGAGAGTGAATGAGTGAGAGTGAATGAGTGAGCGGGAGAGTGAATGAGTGAGAGTGAATGAGTGAGCATGAGGGTGAATGAGTGAGCGGGAGAGTGAATGAGTGAGCGTGAGAGCGAATGAGTGAGCGGGAGAGTGAATGAGTGAGAGTGTCTGTGTGTGTGAGTGAATGAGTGAGAGTGAATGAGTGAGCGGGAGAGTGAATGAGTGAGCTGGAGAGTGAATGAGTGAGCGGGAGAGTGAATGAGTGAGCGGGAGAGTGAATGAGTGAGCATGAGAGTGAGCGGGAGAGTGAATGAGTGAGCATGAGAGTGAGCGGGAGAGTAAATGATTGAGCGGGAGAGTGAATGAGTGAGTGAATGAGTGAGCGTGAGAGTGAATGAGTGAGAGGGAATGAGTGAGCGTGAGAGTGAATGAGTGAGAGTGAATGAGAGCGTGAGAAGGAATGAGTGAGCGTGAGAGTGAATCAGTGAGCGGGAGAGTGAATGAGTGAGCGTGAGAGTGAATGAGTGAGCGGCAGAGTGAATGATTGAGCGGGACAGTGAATGAGTGAGCGTGAGAGTGAATGAGTGAGCGTGAGAGTGAATGAGTGAGAGTGAATGATTGAATGGGAGAGTGAATGAGTGAGCGGGAGAGTGAATGAGTGAGCGGGAGAGTGAATGAGTGAGCGGGAGAGACAGAATGAGTGAGCGTGAGAGTGAATGAGTGAGCGGGAGAGTAAATGAGTGAGCGGGAGAATGAATGAGTGAGCGGAAGAGTGAATGAGTGAGAGTGAATGAGTGAGCGGGAGAGTGAATGAGTGAGCGGGAGAATGAATGAGTGAGCGGAAGAGTGAATGAGTGAGAGTGAATGAGTGAGCGGGAGAGTGAATGAGTGAGCGTGAGAGTAAATGAGTGAGCGGGAGAGTGAATGAGTGAGCGTGAGAGTAAATGAGTGAGCGTGAGAATGAATGAGAGAGAAAGAGAGAGAGTGTGTGTGTGTGTGTGAGAGCGTACGCATGCGTGTGAGTGTGTGTATATGAAAGAATACAGAGAGAGAGAGAAAGAGTGAGAGAGAGAGAGAGAGAGCTGAGCAGATGCATGTCATGTAACACGCATGTTATGTAACACGCGAATCCATATGTTTGTGTATTCTCATCTGTCATATTATAAGTTAAATACCATTTGATTTTATCATGTATAATCTAAACTTATGTTCATTACTATAGTTTGAGTGAGAGAGTGAGTTAGTGTGAATGAGAGACAATGAGTGAGCGTGAGAGTGAATGAGTGAGCGTGAGAGTGAATGAGTGAGCGGAAGAGTGAATGAGTGAGCGGGAGAGTGAATTAGTGAGAGTGAATGAGTGAGCGGGAGAGTGAATGATTGAGCGGGAGAGTGAATGAGTGAGCGGGAGAGTGAATGAGTGAGCGTGAGAGTGAATGAGTGAGTGTGAGAGTGAATGAGTGAGCGTGAGTGATTGAGTGAGCGTGAGAGTGAATGAGTGAGAGTGAATGAGTGAGCGTGAGAGTGATTGAGTGAGCGTGAGAGTGAATGAGTGAGAGTGAATGAGTGAGCGTGAGAAGGAATGAGTGAGCGTGAGAGTGAATGAGTGAGCGTGAGAGTGAATCAGTGAGCGGGAGAGTGAATGATTGAGCGTGAGAGTGAATGAGTGGGCGTGTGAGTAAATGAGTGAGAGTGAATGAGTGAGCGGCAGAGTGAATGAGTGAGCGGGACAGTGAATGAGTGAGCGTGAGAGTGAATGAGTGAGCATGAGAGTGAATGCGGGAGAGTGAATGAGTGAGCGGGAGAGTGAATGATTGAACGGGAGAGTGAATGAGTGAGCGGGAGAGACAGAATGAGTGAGCGTGAGAGTGAATGAGTGAGCGGGAGAGTGAATGAGTGAGCGGGAGAGTGAATGAGTGAACGGGAGAGTGAATGAGTGAGCGGGAGAGTGAATGAGTGAGAGTGTGTGTGTGTGAGTGAATGAGTGAGAGTGAGAGTGAATGAGAGAGAGAGAGAGAGAGAGTGTGTGTGGTGTGTGTGTGTGTGTGTGGGACGCGCTGGCATCACTACTTTTACGTCACATACTTTTTATGTACACATTTTTCTCCATGTTTAGCCTTGTTTATGTTTACAACATTCATTTCACAATGTTTATTTTTCTTCCTATGTAAATGTATAATGCTCTTGATGAACGAAAGACGAGTGATTGGAAGGGCCGAATGTAAGACGGGCCTGCGCGCCCAATTTGTGACCCTAATAAAGTTGATTTGATTTGATTTGATTTGATACTTCGCCTCCAAATTACTCTCCCTGAAACACACAGCACGGAGTTCTCTACTTAACTCCGTCACTATTCGAATTATTCTGACCGCTGACCTACCCTGGTCGGGTCTCCACACTCGACTCCCTGAAACGATCCGACCCTATCTCGGTCTCCACTTCAACTGTCCCCAGTCAATGTTTTCCACTATCTTTTAACCCTCCTATGCACCCCTCACCATGCTCCACACAAACACTACCTCACCGGTCAAACTGTCTACCCCCTTCTTGCAGCCCCTCTGCCTTACACCCTTCCCCGTTTATCTTCTTATATTTTCTTTCCGGTGAATGCCCTTTCACCTCGTGATCTGTTCATATTGTTCGGACACTCACCAAAATGTCAATGACCCCAGGCATGTGTTCAACTGTATATAATGTAGCAAGAACACTTTCACCCAAACAAGATACAACATATACACTAGAAATAATGGTGAAGTGGAGGGGCAAATAAAACCATTTATTTACTGGTTATTAAATTACATACAATTTCTTTCATGCATTATCTATCCATCAAAAAATATGCACAGGTACTGATTTGAGTAAATACAGAAATCCAGTTAGGACTACTCCTTTGTTTTTGTATAGGGCACATGAAAACTCTTTGACCAACAAAAAGTTTGGACCAAACAAAAATGGATGGCAGAAAATTGGAAACAGGGGCATGTCACAATTATGACTTAAAAGTTGTTAATATGACAGCAAACATTGTATGATACTGTAATGACAACATTTCAGTGATATATATAGGCCCAAGGCAGATACGGAAAGTCACTTAAGTCGATTAATCATCCCATGGCACTTAATCAGTTAAAACAAGTGCTATGTTATAGCCAATGCTGAAGGTTAACATTTTGTGTTATTTGTGAGACTGACACAGCGGCAAACACTCCTCAAACAACAGAGGTTTATTGCTGGAAGCTTGTGGTTGTCTATTTGTTTGCTGTGAAAACTAAAGAATCTTTAGATATAATAAAAATTACTGAAAGTGACTGTAATAGTAATTCAAATGACAATACGTCAGCCAGATCAGGTTTCAAAAAAGTATTTCATCAAACACCTTGGGTGAGTGGGAAACCTATTTCCAGATTTTCAAATGATATTAATGTAGCTTGCACATATTTCTGGAAGTACCGGAAAAGCAATAAATATTTGAAAACAGTGAACACATTTATTTCCCTCCAATTCAGAAAGCATACATTAAAGTTTAATAATCCGCAGGTGTAATAGCGTCTGCATTAGTGTAATGGTTAGGTCATTATGCTGACAATGGTATGACATGGGTTGGACAAGGATTTGCTGTCAGATCTCATCGTTGGCTGTAATGAAAAGGGACAGAATGGCAGCCTGCTCCTCCGTGCAATCAGGCCTACAACAATGTGATGGTCTGAGCACTTCCCGTACCCACAGCAGGCTCCTGCTGCGACACTTTTATTTTTAAAGGTGTGATAATATGATAGGACCAGTTTGACATGTTTCTATTCTTTTTATAGGTCACCCCATTTTATAACGCCAAGACCCAGTATATGTGAGGGTTAAATTCACCCACACAGCATTATGTGCTTGCAACTACCTTTATGCTGAGGGTTACGGAGAGAACAGGCTACTTACTGCTGACCAAAGTTTCAGAAAGCTGCTTTCTTTCTTGATGTATTATTGTCAAGAGGGTTTTGTCAGTCAAAGAATACTGGTTGCTAGCCAGCAGAGTGCAGTATGGGATACTACCTAAGTGAGTGGAGTAGGCGACGTTAGATGAGTGGAGTAAAGGATGTTAACTGAGTGGAGTAGAGGATGTAAGTAAGCTGAGTGGAGTAGAGGATGTTAGTGAGCTGAATGGAGTAGAGGATGTAAGCCAAGTGGAGTAGAGGATGTTAGCTGAGTGGAATACAGGATGTTAGCCAGCTGAGTACACCATTTTCTGAAAGAGCAGGACTTGAGAAGAAAAATAATATTAGGAATGTAAAGTTGTTCTTGCCACCAACATAAAGTCAGCACAGCATTTGATGATGTTGGCAAAGTTCCTGATTAAAAAATTAATAATCAAACAACATCTGTTAGTCACAAATGTCTCTGACCAAATTATAAAACAAAATGTTAGAATTTAGCAAGAGATGTGAAATGAATTCAGAACAAAATTTCTACACATCAACGCAAAATGACCCCCAAAATGTATACAATTACAAAGACGACAATAGGAATATCATGACAATGTACCAGTATATTACCTCAAGATAAACTCAGTCTCAGGTATTAAAATATAAACAAATATATTGTGACCTTCATACTCTGGGATGAACATATAAAAATATGAATAATTTGTTCGAGAGTAATAAATAGTCGTAGTGTAAGGTTGATATATATTAGATCCATCCATCCATCATGTGCCATGCCGGTAAGCGGTCACTTTCTGCCATCTCACTCGATCACCAGAGTCGTGGATCAGCTCCATGTTTCTGTCTCGACCATGCCACAAGGCCAAGCCATCCAGGTACTTGCCTCTAGGTCTTCCCCTTGGTCTGTTCCCCTCGATCTTACCAGTAGTCACCAAGTTCTCCAAATCATATCTTCTCATAACATGCCCAAAAAATTGAGGTAATATACTGGTAAATTGACATGTTTCTAATCAGTTTACGATCTTCATTATATATTAGATACAAAGCATATAAAATAGATGTATGTGAAACTGACAACGCATATAGTTTTGACAATAGTTTCAAATGTGTTATGAAAGCTATCACAAGTAAACATGGCTCATGGCGAAGCACTGACAAGACTGTAAAGTTTTCAGATCATATTCACTAATAAATGAAAGAGCTTGCAAATATACATATTTAAACATTAAAGATATCACATTTCATCTCAGATTTTCACATGTCGACTGACAAATCTACACCAATTACAACTGCTCCTGTTGTTAACAGGATATTGCAAAACACCAGTCACACATTACAACTCATAAACATAATATACTTTGCCAACATCATCAAGTGCTATGCTGACTGGCATGTGCAAGCATGCTTCTCCATATCTTGCAATCTCTAACAGCATGTATAAATTTGTGCACTGATACCCATCTGTGACATAATACAAAGCTGTCAAGAGTGTTCTCTCGCTGTCTTCCTTTATTTCTCTTTCCATAAATCTTTCAATTGTCACAATATTGAGATGTTTTCCAAGGGATAAATACAAAGGTGGGTTAAAAACTAGGATTCATAACCATCAAACCATAGAGGTATCCATGGGCAACAACGATAACCTGTTCAAACCTCACAGTGATAAAGGCAAATATTTATAATCAAGATGAAACATAACTGACACAGGCCTGGGTCATTGACAGTGAGTTGAGTGACCGAGCATGAGAAAGAATGGATGAAAGTTGGAGACAGTAAAGTGACTGACCTGGCTATGAGAAAAACAGCCAGTCCTGAGGAATAATAGGGAGGGTGAGTGTAGACCCCAGGGGGATGGGGCGAGAGATGGTGTATTTTGTGTGTGAAGTCAGGAGACTTCAGGGAGTTGATGTTTTAGTGCCGAACGGATCGGTTGTCGAGAACATGGGAGTTTAGACTGGCTGCGGTCAGGTCTTGTGTTGTGTGGTTCTCCCAGTGTTGATGAAGGCCTAAAACCCAGTGGCGTTTGGATAGTTAATGGAGGCTAGACCCAGTGGATGGGTTGTATTGTGTGAAATCCAGGAAGGCATAGATGTGTGCGTATAGGTGTGAGGAATATATATTTATTCGGTGGATTTACATTGTGTTTTTCTGGATGTATAAACATGTTCCGTTTGTCTGTGTTCTTTCTGGATTAAAAGATTATGTGCGCCAACTCAATCTTGTTTCATGACTGGTGGATGTGCACTGCGGGGGTGAGTCATAGTGTAAGAACGTGAGAGAGCTCAATTGACCACGTACCGTTCCCTACGACCATCTCACGCACGTATCATCAAGAAACGTTGCGTGATATCTGGAGTCTCTCCGGTCAAGAACAACGAGGGTATATTGTGATATCTAGATGGCTCGTCCTTTCAAGAAACCCACTGCATTATAGACATTGTTGTCATTCTGAGATATCTGTGGGCTCTTCGCTGAGGAGTTATTATCTGGTGACTTCGTTCCATCAAACTAACAAACCCTTGACAAATTGGATATTATTGCTTAAAGAAATTAATGTGAACTCTTCGGTGTGTGCGCCAGATAATTCACAGACAGATGGGAGTAAACACGCAAGCTAGCAGACGGTTTATGTGAAGGTCACACTACAGGTAAATTAACGGACAGTCGGCACACGTAAACAGACGAAGTGGGGCAGGAGAAGACACGGCACAGATCGACGAAGAGTGTGGGGTGACGGGGGTTGGTCACTAGGCACAAACACCGAGCACAGGTAAAAGTGAACAAGTGAACAAAACAGTGTTTGTGACAAGAGCGGGGCATCACAGTTGGACATTGTCGCTGTCGGTGATAAAGACAGGATTGAACCAAAGATTTAAGACAGTGAGCATTTTCATTGAGAAGTCCTGTGTATGGTGGGACATTTGGTGTGTGTGCGAAGGCAAGCGCACTGTGTGGTCGCAAGGCAAAGATATTTATGAATAAGGAATAACACTCTGAAACACATACATGATGAAAAACTTAACTTCATATAAATTTGCAAATTAGGTTACATCTTAGAAAAATATTGTATAAAATTTAGCAAAAGAAATATTTTGTTAACCAGCTGTCAACAATTCAAAGACATTAAATTGTTATGAATTTATTAACTTCTTAACATTTGTCATTATTGTTTAATTTTTCGTATAAATATATCTAATAATTATAAACATTATATTATATATTTAAATAGTCCTCTAAAAAGTACTGGAGAGTTTTGGTCATAGACCATAACTTTAGGAAGGGAAAATCCCAACTGCACCTCCCCGTGGTAGAGGGTGGAAACACACCACGGTGTGGCTAACACAGCTCTGGGGGCCGAGTATCCACCTGAATAAGAGGACAACTCTGCAGCTGAGCAGAGCAGGGCACTCACTTGTCCTAACAGTCAGAAATGGCTGCTAAAGCTAGAGGTAAAAGACCACCATGTGAATGTGGAAGGCAAGGAGAAACCACCACATTATCTTCCCAAGACTTCATGGCAAAACACATAGAGTTAGTGAATTAATGGCTGTCTTAGGACATCCTCGTCCGGTGGGGACAGTCATGAGCCACAGGTGACACCAGACCGTCATCCAGCTACTGAAGGCAAAACTAAAACTCATAAATAAAATAAATTAATTTAGAGTAGGTACATGGAATGTCAGGACATTAAATGAGCTAGGAAAGTTAAACAATGTTCTAAGAGAAATGGATAGCATGAATATGAATATACTAGGCGTTAGTGAGATGAGATGGAAGGGATCGGGCAAAATTATAGGTGGTAACCACATAATAATTTATTCTGGAGGGGATACACATGAAAAGGGGGTAGGAATAATACTTGACAAAGAAACAGCTAAGTCACTTAATGGATACTGGTGTATTTCAGATAGTTATTTTGGTCAAAATCAAAGGCAAACCAATACATATAAATATTATACAAGTATATGCACTAACATCAAGCAGTAGTGAGGAAGAAATACAACACTTTTACGACGAAATAGAAATGGTCATGGCTCAAATTGGATCACAGGAAATAAAAATAATACTTGGAGATTTTAATGCAAAAGTAGGAAAAGGGAAAATGGAGGATGTAGTGGGGAATAATGGTTTAGGTACAAGAAATGAAAGAGGGGAAAAGCTAATAAAATGGGCAAATATCAATGATATGATAATTGGAAACACATGGTTTAAACACCATAAAAGACGACTATACACATGGAAAAGCCCTGATCAGAAAATACGCAACCAAATTGACTACATACTAATTAATAAAAGATTTAGAAATGCTCTAATTAATGTAAAAACAATGCCTGGCGCCGACTGTAACAGTGATCATGTACCACTATGTGGACAAATAAAAGTATGATTAAAGAGAGGGAAACAAATGGTTAGGAACATGAGACTTAATAAAGAGGTTCTGAAAGTAGATAAAGAAATTCAAGAACAATACATAGTGACTGTGAAAAATAGGTACAATGCAATAACTAAAATACAGAGTATAGATGAACAATGGGAAATGTTAAGGGACTCCATTCATCAAACTAGCAAAGAAATATTACCGGAGAGAAGTCAAATAGCTAAGAAAAAATGGATGAATGAAGAAATCTTAATGCTGATGAACAAAAGAAAACAGTAAAAATGACAAACAAGAATACGCTAAGATAAATAAAAGATAAATGTTGGAAGGCAAAAGAAAGCTGGTTAAATGAGCAGTGCAAAAAAATTGAATTAAATGCCATTAAAGATGCAAAAAATATTCAGACAAATCAGTGAGCTCATGGGAAGAAAAATAAGAATAAATACAGGGTGTTTGAAATCAAAAACAGGAAAGATATTATTGGAGGAAGATGATATAATGAAGAGGTGGAATGAGTATATAAAAGAATTATATGATGGGGAAAGGGAAGAATTAACAGAAGAAAGTAACTTAGAAGGTCCACCTATTCTAAAAGAAGAAGTCGCTGACGCTATGAAATATATGAAGCAAGGAAAAACAGCTGGACCAGATGAAATCACAATAGAAGAATTAGAAGTATTGGGAGAATTTGGAGTAGATATATTAACCAAAATGTTAAATGATATCTACAGCAGTGGATATCTACCCAGTGATATGCTGAAATCTGTATTTATAGCTATACTAAAATGACCAGGAGGAATTGAATGTGAAGATTTTCGCACAATTAACCTCATAAACCATATCACTAAGCTTCTGCTCAGAATCATAATGAGAAGAACCAGAAAGAAAATAAAAATGGAAATTAGTGAAGAACAGTATGGATTTGTGGAGGGAAAGGGCACAAACAATGCAATATATACATTACGGACACTAATAGAAAAGTCAATAGAGAAACAGAAAGACATATATTTATGCTTCATAGATTATACTAAGGCATTTGATAAAGTAAAACATGATGAGCTGATTAAAATGTTGGAAGATAACATTGATGGGAAAGATTTAAGAATAATAAATAATATTTACTGGAACCAAGTAGCAGCAATTAAAATAGGAAATAAAGAGGGTAGTTACGAACACATAAAGCTAGGAGTTCGACAGGGATGTGTCTTGTCACCAGATCTCTTCTCCCTATATAGCGAAGTAATAATGAGAGAGATCAAAGAGATACCAGGACTACTAGTTGGGGGTTTAATATAAATAATATACGCTATGCAGATGACACAGTATTGGTGGCACATAACGCAACAGACCTACAACAATTGTTGGACACTGTAGTAACAGAGAGTGCAAGGAAAGGACTCTCCTTAAATATCAAGAAAACAGTAACAATGGTGATATCAAAGAAAATGGTGACACCAAAATGTGACATAGAAATAGAAGGAAAAATTCTTAACCAAGTGGATAATTTTAGAGACCTAGGGACATTTATAAAATCAGATGGAAGATGTACAACAGAGATTAAGAGCAGAATAGGGCAGGCAAAGGCCGCATTTCAGAAAATAAAGAGTATCTTGTGCAATAGGTCACTATCACTGAGTGTAAGAGAGTGCTGAAATGCTATGTAGAACCAGTTTTGCTGTATGGCAGTGAATCTTGGAATATAAATGAACAAATTAAGAAGAAATTAGAAGCAACAGAGATGTGGTTCCTGAGACGAATGTTGAGAATTCCTTGGACTGCTAGAGTAACTAACGATGACTGCCTGAAACAGGCTAATGAAACTAGAACATTGTATACAACAGTAAGAAAGAGACAAACAGCTTTCTTTGGTCATGTGATGAGAAGAGAGGCATTAGAGCACATCGTGACAACTGGAAAGATCGAGGGGAAGAGAGGCAGAGGCAGACCAAGAGAAATGATGCTGGACGGATTGAGACGGTGGCACGGAAAAATATCAGCAGCAGAGTTTACCCAGAAAACCAAAGATCGAGATCTGTGGAGAGCCATGAACGCCTACGCCAGCTGGCAGGGCACTTGATGATGATGATGATATTTAAATAATTAAATAATTAATTATAATAAAATAAGTCCTAATATTTTCTAACTCCAGCAACTCCATTGCAAAATCCATTGCTATTTCTCTGTTAGTCGCAGTTCCAACTTCATGTATCTGTAATAAACTAGCTCTGCAAATATACTCATCACTGGGACTTTCTTGTAAGTTTGGTTTCCAGAAGCTCTGATCATTCCTGATGTTAAAGTCTGTGTCACTGGTTGACCAAGATCTATGTGGAGGAGAAGACATGGATGCATTCATCAGTTACAGAAAGTCACCACTTAAAATGACATTATTTATACAACTAGGCTTCAAAAGGGTCTACTGATAAATGTTATTGCTTTGGTTTTGTTCAGCATAAAAGCTGGACTTCTTCTTCTTCTACTTTTTACACATTCAGATGTCAGCCTCAATGTATTTAAAGGAAGCAGTATTCAACTTGACATTTGTTACCATCTCCTTAGAGTTGATCTTAAATGGAGCAGGTGTATACCAAAAAGACTTTCTTTGCTCTGCATATGTTAGACACTCTTACTGTCAATGTTTAGACTTTATAAACTACAGTTACATTCTTCAGTGCCTCTCTCCTACCATTAGCTTAATCAAAAAAATGATATCTCTCTCTGTTATCTTCTAAGCAAAGTCTGAAGATTGTTACTTGTTCACTTTAGCATAGGTGATGATATGCATCATCTTCTTGTTGTCCTGGATGTCCTGATTCCCATTTGATTCTATAGAAGCTTCTTAACTTCTTGGCTTCATCATAGGTTATGTCTATATTGATGACTGGAATCTTCTTCTGCATTTGATCTTCCAATATAGCATAGGCCCAATTAACTCATGTGTTGCCCTCCTATCCTTTGCTGTCTTCTGTAGCTTCTTCCATGTCCTCCCCATATTATTCTTCTCTGTCTCTCTCATCTTCTGTTTCATTAGATTTCTATTTTTATTTTACCCGGTGCATGCCAGATGAAGGACACTTTAGTTATACTATACTATTAATAGTTTTTAATAGATTATTAAGTAGAACATTTTAAGTCTCATCTCCTACGTGTAATTTGTGTGCCAGGATGTAAAACCAGGAGTGTCTTCTGAAGATCTGCGCTGATGCTACGGAGTTCGTGCATTGAGTGAAGCAATCCTTGAGTGAACTTTTGCAGCATGTGTGAACCAGCATGTGGTGTTCGGTTTTTTCAACATGGCGAAACAATTTGTGTGTTCCTTGCAGACGGGAGTCAACAAAAAAAGATGGCGGGCCAACGTGGTGGCCGCAAGCGACACGGCATTTGTGAAGGGGTATGATATTTTAGACTTAAGTGTGACCGTCTGGGCCTCAGGTATACTCGTATTCTGTATTGGAACTGCGCCAGCGTAAAACAATGAGGCCCTATTCTCAAAAACCTGGTTTACACGAAAGTCATTGTAGCACTCCAAGAGACAAGACTGGGTGATCAGCTACTCCAAATGGCCGGTTTCAAATGTTTCTACAACAGCCGACATCTGGGAATGGCGATCCTCATTCGTGACAGTATGGTGGCTTCAGAGTTAGAAATGTCCAGGTGGGACAATGATGACATACAAATACAGGTGGTTAGAGTCCAATCCGGTCTACCATTCGTGTTGGTTAATGTTTATGCCTGTATTGCGAGTGTGGATTCCTAGAAGTGGCAGTGCTTAAGTGACATATTAGGTCACACAAAAAATGTCATTTTCTGTGGCGATTTCAACGCTAAAGGCAGATCATGGGGAAACATTTCTTCCAACACACAGAGGGAGGAGCTCGAGGCTGCACTTGAAACCAATGACCTGGTTTGTGTAAACAAAGGCTGTGTCACCAGGACAGCAAGCCAGCCAGGTGATGAGGACAGTGCTATTGATCTGGCGCTGGTTTCTCCTGCACTCACTACAGTGTGTAGATGGGGTGTCCTAGGGTACCACGACAGCGACCACCGCCCTTGCAGCATATTGGTCGAGAAAGACAGAGCCAGGCAGCACAAGTCAACGGTCAAGACTTTCCAGTATGACAGTACAGGGCAAGATGTGGTGAGTAAAATAAGGCGCGACAAGCGCAGAAAGTTTCAGTGCAGGAAAAAAAGCTGGGAGCAGCCACCCTGGTGGAATTTTGAGGTGGAGACTCTTGTGTGTTGGCGGGGCCCATAAGGGGAGCAAAGAATAGCAACACTGTAGCCTACCACGCATGTCGTAAGAGGCAACTAAGGAGGCTTGATGGTTCCGTCGCCCTGCTACTGAGTGAGTGCATGGCGCGACACTGTGAGCTGTGAGTTTCGTGTGAAATGCTTTTGAATCTGCCTGAGGTTGTTTGGAACGTGACTGCATGTTCGGAGTGACGGCAGGTGGCTATGTCCCAGAGTTGTCCGGTTTTTGCCTTATGCAGAAATGCGTGGCTGCTGGGTTTCTGGTTGACTGCTGGGTTCCAGACTGACTGCCACTGCCATCAACGATGAACTGTATTTTTGTGTACTGTGTGGGTGAACATCTAGGAAACATTCAGATAAGAAAATGACTGCCGATTCCATCAGAGATGAACTAGGTGTTTCGTGGGGGGCTGGTGTGTTGACATTCTGGTGGCGGCATTATGCAGTGTATCTGTGCTGGCTGTTGTTTGTCGAGACTCCTGTCTTTTCCACTTTTCACATTGGGCAGTGGGGAGCGTTTTGTGTGATATTCACTGGCACAGGAACGGAGCATAATGGGGACGACCCGTTGCTGTGAAGTTGGAACTGCGACTAACTAACTAACTTGAGGTGGAGAGGGCCTGGATGGATAAGCGTAGTGCTGTAAGGAAATGGCAAAATGTCAAGAAGAACAGAGTTGCCCTGCCTAATCCCTGCATGCACTTAGAAAGAGAGATGCACACAAAAGAAGCTATTTAAAAAAACTTGTTACGGTGGTTAAAAGTTAAAAATGGGCAGAGGTATGTGCCATATTCCTGGATCAGGCTATAGATTGTAAGACACAATTTGCACAGCATTAGTTAAAGAAGAATGGAAAATGTGCAAGACGTTTTGGTGCAAGCACGAAAACGTCACGAAAAAGGAGTTAGACTTGAGCTGGCATCCACGTCGGACATGGCTTCTTGTCACTATAGCACGGCTAATAATATGCCGCTTTGTTTAGAATAATGTGTTGTTAAGTATAGTTGGAACATTTCTGTGGAGCGTCCGCTTTGTCAAAATCGTCATATTAAAATGGATTGTGAGAAGAAAACTATCCAGCGTCGTCTTGTAAAGGTTTGGTTGCAGTGGCCGATTTTGGTTTTGATTTGTTAATTAACGAACAAGGAGAATGAGGCAACATATTTATATTAACGTCCCATCGCTCCTTGGCATGGGGGTTCTTCGCAGTGGTTATTACAAATCCGTGATTTATTATTAATTTAAGACATATTAGTAACAGTTGAACATTCATATAATAGATCGAGCCAAAATTCTTGTGAAGGCCAAGGTCATTACATAAAAATTATTTTGTGGAATAATCTCTAACATATGGACAAAAGCATGACGTCATTATTTTAGTTGTGTAGAACACATCCGGAAAAACAACATTCAGTCATCCAACAGTCTGTAATCTGCAGTATGAAGAACGAAATATTGTGTAAACTACAAACTACAATCACAGTATTGATACAAAAGATATTGTGACACACTTTCAGAAGTGCATGCTGAAAATGAATCAACTGTCTAGTGAACTACGTTGAGTACATTCTTTATAGTAATGCCTGAGAAGATACATCTGCTATTTAATCGTATTGTGCTTGATGTATCACATAATAGAATTCAACAGCTGTCATAGTCAGTTAACAGAGGAAATGACTTGAGAACGTTCATACAGCCAATAAGAAGTTACGGCATTAAAGATTCATTTGACCACAATTATGTATTACATACATTTGCTCGAACAAACAACAGATTGGCAGCACTAGCAGAGAATTTACAAAATTTCCGAACAATTAATTATCTTGATCTGCATAAACATTTGATGTTCTGACGACACGAACATCATAATATTATCTAGCAAGATTAAGAGTGATGCAGTTTCACTGATAGAAACATACGACAGTTCTGAAGATACAGCATCTTTCTTACAATTAACAAAGAGTTGAGATGTTGATCGTGCACATCTTCAATTTCTATTAGTCTTTACAGATACAGCAAATATAGTTCAACGAGAAATCAATTGACAGATAAACTTTTGTGGTTCCATTGGTGTTAAATCGGATGAGAGCGTTAATTGACATTACACTGTTACAAAGTACTCACTTCAACTAGACGTGGTTAAAAACGACATGGAAAGGAAGAGCATGAGAAATAACAGAAAGACGTACACAGTTGATCAACACCTTGAGCTCAACCTGTCCGTCTTTCTGTTATTTCTCATGCTCTTCCTTTCCATGTCGTTTTTAACCACGTCTAGTTGAAGTGATAAATTTTATTGCTTTGGTTTTGTTTAGCATAAAAGCTGGTCTTCTTCTTCTTCTACTTTTTACACATTCAGATGTCAGCCTCAATATATTTAAAGGAAGCAGTATTCAACTTGACATTTGTTAACATCTCCTTAGAGTTGATCTTAAATGGAGCAGGTGTATACCAAAAAGACTTTCTTTGCTCTGCATATGTTAGACACTCTTACTGTCAATGTTTAGACTGTATTTTATAAACTACAGTTACATTCTTCAGTGCCTCTCTCCTACCATTAGCTTAATCAACAAATGATATCTCTGTCTGTTATCTTCTAAGCGAAGTCTGAAGATTGTTACTTGTTCACTTTAGCATAGGTGATGATATGCATCATCTTCTTCTTGTCCTGGATGTCCTGATTCCCATTTGATTCTATGGAAGCTTCTTAACTTCTTGGCTTCATCATAGGTTATGTCTATATTGATGACTGGAATCTTCTTCTGCATTTGATCTTCCAATATAGCATAGGCCCAATTAACTCATGTGTTGCCCTCCTATCCTTTGCTGTCTTCTGTAGCTTCTTCCATGTCCTCCCCATATTATTCTTCTCTGTCTCTCTCATCTTGTTTCATTAGATTTCTATTTTTATTTTACCTGGTGCATGCCAGATGAAGGACACTCTAGTTATACTATACTATTAATAGTTTTTAATAGACTATTAAGTAGAACATTTTAAGTCTCATCTCCTACGTGTAATTTGTGTGCCAGGATGTAAAACCAGGAGTGTCTTCTAAAGATCTGCGCTGATGCTACGGAGTTCGTGCATTGAGTGAAGCAATCCTTGAGTGAACTTTCGCAGCATGTGTGAACCAGCATGTGGTGTTCGGTTTTTTCAACATGGCGAAACAATTTGTGTGTTCCTTGCAGACGGGAGTCAACAAAACAAGATGGCGGGGCCAACGTTGTGGCCGCAAGCAACACGGCATTTGTGAAGGGGTATGATATTTTAGACTTAAGTGTGACCGTCTGGGCCTCAGGTATACTCGTATTCTGTATTGGAACTGCGCCAGCGTAAAACAATGAGGCCCTATTCTCAAAAACCTGGTTTACACGAAAGTCATTGTAGCACTCCAGGAGACGAGACTGGGTGATCAGCTACTCCAAATGGCCGGTTTCAAATGTTTCTACAACAGCCGACATCTGGGAATGGCGATCCTCATTCGCGACAGTATGGTGGCTTCAGAGTTAGAAATGTCCAGGTGGGACAATTATGACATACAAATACAGGTGGTTAGAGTCCAATCCGGTCTACCATTCGTGTTGGTTAATGTTTATGCCTGTATTGCGAGTGTGGATTCCTAGAAGTGGCAGTGCTTAAGTGACATATTAGGTCACACAAAAAATGTCATTTTCTGTGGCGATTTCAACGCTAAAGGCAGATCATGGGGAAAAATTTCTTCCAACACACAGAGGGAGGAGCTCGAGGCTGCACTTGAAACCATTGACCTGGTTTGACTAAACAAAGGCTGTGTCACCAGGACAGCAAGCCGGCCAGGTGATGAGGACAGTGCTATTGATCTGGCGCTGGTTTCTCCTGCACTCACTACAGTGTATAGATGGGGTGTCCTAGGGTACCACGGCAGCGACCACCACCCTTGCAGCATATTGGTCGAGAAAGGCAGAGCCAGGCAGCACAAGTCAACGGTCAAGACTTTCCAGTATGACAATACAGGGCAAGATGTCGTGAGTAAAATAAGGCGCGACAAGCGCAGAAAGTTTCAGGGCAGGAAAAAAAGCTGGGAGCAGCCACCCTGGTAGCATTTTGAGGTGGAGATTCTCGTGTGTTGCCGGGGCCCATAAGGGGAGCAAAGAATAGCAACACTGTAGCCTACCACGCATGTCGTAAGAGGTAACTAAGGAGGCTTGATGGTTCCGTCGCCCTGCTACTGAGTGAGTGCATGGCACGACACTGTGGATTTCGTGTGAAATGCTTTTGAATCTGCCTGAGGTTTTTTGGAACGTGACTGCATGTTCGGAGTGATGGCAGGTGGCTATGTCCCAGAGTTGTCCGGTTTTTGCCTTATGCAGAAATGCGTGGCTGCTGGGTTTCTGGTTGACTGCTGGGTTCCAGACTGACTGCCACTGCCATCATCGATAAACTGTATTTTTGTGTACTGTGTGGGTGAACATCTAGGAAACATTCAGATAGGAAAATGACTGCCGATTCCATCAGAGATGAACTAGGTGTTTCGTGGGGGACTGGTGTGTTGACATTCTGGTGGTAGCATTATGCAGTGTATCTGTGCTGGCTGTTGTTTGTCGAGACTCCTGTCTTTTCCACTTTTCACATTGGGCAGTGGGGAGCGTTTTGTGTGATATTCACTGGCACAGGAACGGAGCATAATGGGGACGACCCGTTGCTGTGAAGTTGGAACTGCGACTAACTAACTAACTTGAGGTGGAGAGGGCCTGGATGGATAAGCGTAGTGCTGTAAGGAAATGGCAAAATGTCAAGAAGAACAGAGTTGCCCTGCCTAATCCCTGCATGCACTTAGAAAGAGAGATGCACACAAAAGAAGCTATTTAAAATAACTTGTTACAGTGGTTAAAAGTTAAAAATGGGCAGAGGTATGTGCCATATTCCTGGATCAGGCTATAGATTGTAAGACACAATTTGCACAGCATTAGTTAAAGAAGAATGGAAAATGTGCAAGACGTTTTGGTGCAAGCACGAAAACGGAGTTAGAATTGAGCTGGCGTCCACGTCGGACATGGCTTCTTGTCACTATAGCACGGCTAATAATATGCCGCTTCGTTTAGAATAATGTGTTGTTAAGTATAGTTGGAACATTTCTGTGGAGCGTCTGCTTTGTCAAAATCGTCATATTAAAATGGATTGTGAGAAGAAAACTATCCAGCGTCGTCTTGTAAAGGTTTGGTTGCAGTGGCCGATTTTGGTTTTCATTTGTTAATTAACGAAAAAGGAGAATGAGACAACATATTTATATTAACGTCCCATCGCTCCTTGGCATGGGGGTTCTTCGCAGTGGTTATTACAAATCCGTGATTTATTATTAATTTAAGACATATTAGTAACAGTTGAACATTCATATAATGGATCGAGCCAAAATTCTTGTGAAGGCCAAGGTCATTAAATAAAAATTATTTTGTGGAATAATCTCTAACATACAGACAAAAGCATGACGTCATTATTTTAGTTGTGTAGAACACATCCGGAAAAACAACATTCAGTCATCCAACAGTCTGTAATCTGCAGTATGAAGAACGAAATATTGTGTAAACTACAAACTACAATCACAGTATTGATACAAAAGATATTGTGACACACTTTCAGAAGTGCATGCTGAAAATGAATCAACTGTCTAGTGAACTACGTTGAGTACATTCTTTATAGTAATGCCTGAGAAGATACATCTGCTATTTAATCGTAATGTGCTTGATGTATCACATAATAGAATTCAACAGCTGTCATAGTCAGTTAACAGAGGAAATGACTTGAGAACGTTCATACAGCCAATAAGTTACGGCATTGAAGATTCATTTGACCACAATTATGTATTACATACATTTGCTCGAACAAACAACAGATTGGCAGCACTAGCAGAGAATTTACAAAATTTCCGAACAATTAATTATCTTGATCTGCATAAACATTTGATGTTCCGACGACACGAACATCATAACATTATCTAGCAAGATTAATAGTGATGCAGTTTCACTGATAGAAACATACGACAGTTCTGAAGATACAGCATCTTTCTTACAATTAACAAAGAGTTGAGATGTTGATCGTGCACATCTTCAATTTCTATTCGTCTTTACAGATACAGCAAATATAGTTCAACGAGAAATCAATTGACAGATAAACTTTTGTGGTTCCATTGGTGTTAAATCGGATGAGAGCGTTAATTGACATTACACTGTTACAAAGTACTCACTTCAACTAGACGTGGTTAAAAATGAAATGGAAAGGAAGAGCATGAGAAATAACAGAAAGACGGACAGGTTGAGCTCAAGGTGTTGATCAACTGTGTACGTAAATCATGACTGTGATCAACAGTATTACAGGTTAATCATTTGAATCCGTATGGTTTGTACTCATTTAGTTCGGATGCTGACCTGGTATAACAGGCACTCCGAAAGAGGCAAAACTACGGATTATCTAATAGTAACTTCGTAAAAAGATGCTTAATAAAACAGCATTGAACTGTAAGAGCCACATGTCAGGATTCGGTATACTCCAGTTCACACTTTTCTCTCAAGTTCTTGATCGTTTACTGTTATCGGAAAGCTTGAACCTATATTCTGCATTGCCAACATGTTTGTTGTTACACATAATGATACGTCATGAAAGAGGACCAACAGTTGTCAGAGGATGTCGATATACGCTATTCACCGAGAACATTCAAAAGAAATTTTTTGGAATACGACAACACAAAACTGAATGAAACATCAAGTACTTTTAAGTTGTGAAGCCACATCAATCACATATAAATTTGTCGAAGTACACTGAACTTTGAAATATTCATAAATCAACGTTGAATTCTTGGAAAAGATATGTTTTTTGGATGAAGTCAAACTGATGCGTTAGCGTTGATAATTGAACATTTGGATGAAATCAATTAAATCTTATTTCTAGATCATGAACCAATGTTTCTCAGAAAATTCAAATATTCAAATATTCTTCTTCGTTTGAGAAATCTCTTTAAAGAAGTCGATTGCATCGAAATTCGAGTTTCATAACAGTGATGAACGATTTTTACATCAACCTTTAGAAACAGAACTTATCGAAACATACACTGAACCTAATACGCGGGTTGTTAATAAATCAAATGATAATCACATCTTATAATATATACTTCGCTTAAGACTGAATTGCGTACACGAAACATGCGTAAGTTATAATATTCTACATTCAATTGACCAAATTTAGAAGTTGGTCAAGGCCGAAGTAATCAAACATTCATTATCAAAAGACAAACTTCTTTGGTTACAAATCTGAAGGATATCAATGCATCTTTCAACTTTAAGGGTTATCTCACATCTTACTGCTTTTGAGGAATTACGCAAAGACACTGAATCTCCAAACCTGTAAATGGTTATTAATCTACGTCTATTATGTCGAGACCAGAGGAAATTCTGATCAACGTATTCAGGATAGACTGTAACTTTTCGAACAAGCCAACTTGATCGCCCAAACTGATGAGTAAAAACATATACAAATATTATCGGAGAACTGTGTTAGGAAAGTAGAATTGAGATACTACAACAATTCGTCGAAAACATTTCAAATTCATATAAACACTATAAATATGAGAATACGTTACATACCTCATCATCACAAATAAAGGAATTTCATTTTGTTCGCATATGAAACCAGCACGTGATCGTCTTACATCATCGTGTTACATCACATATAGATATTTATTTTTAGAAACATAACGGTAGATGATATCAGATATTATTTTTCTTGGATATTTGAAAGTGTTTATATATTTTACTTATGCTAATTTTTTTTAATATGCAGCTACACATTTCATTTAGACTAGTTATGTGGTCTTGTAATTTAGCATTTGATTTTGCTATTACTGCTTGATCATCCGCAAATGTTTGCCATTTGTTTTTATCAAGGGTAATTGCAGCGATAAGTAGTAAAGGTACAGAGAGAAACCACACATAATGTGAGGGTGCAGTGCGGTGTGCTGGGATAGAAGTAACTCCCCTAAACAGATATAACAGTACGCTAGAATAGTACCAAGATATGCGTTACATCTCTAGACGAATATGGAGGTGTACTGTAGACAAACCAACATCATTAGGCTAAGAGGTTTGAGGAAACTCTCTTTGAGCTGATGCGCTAAGGCAGTCTATATCATACCGAGATATGACTGTCAGAGAGTTAAAGATGATTTATAGATACTAAGTCATATAATTATATCAGCATTTTACTAGCACCGATGGACAGATGAAAGCATTAAGAGTTAGCGTCTCTGCATGCATGTGTGAGCATTGGGCAATGATACCATATTACAACAGTTGATTGAAGAAAAAGATTTATCCTGCTGGAGTAATGGTCATGAAGAGCATTAGATTTATCCTTAAAGGAGCAGAAAAGAATGGTTACAGAAATACAATTAGTCTATTGATCATTGTGTACACAGAGAGAACTACTGTGCTGTTGTAACATTGCTGATCTAATGAACTATATTGTTATTTAACTATTGTATTATTAGATGGTTAGATACTGATTAGTTATATTATTATATTAAATAATGATTAGATGGATAATGAATGTTAGTTAAGTAGGATAGACAGACGACACCATTTTTCGTCTTTTGTCAAAGTATAAGATACAGAATAAACTAACAAACTGTTTTCAACATTTTAAAAGGTGGAGGGGGTGAATGCCATATTCCTGGATCAGGCTATAGATTGTAAGACACAATTTGCACGGCATTAGTTAAAGAAGAATGGAAAATGTGCAAGACGTTTTGGTGCAAGCACCAAAACGTCACGAAAAAGGAGTTAGACTTGAGCTGGCGTCCACGTCGGACATGGTTTCTTGTCACTATAGCACAGCTAATAATATGCCGCTTTGTTTAGAATAATGTGTTGTTAAGTATAGTTGGAACATTTCTGTGGAGCGACTGCTTTGTCAAAATCGTCATATTAAAATGGATTGTGAGAAGAAAACTATCCAGCGTCGTCTTGTAAGGGTTTGGTTGCAGTGGCCAATTTTGGTTTTGATTTGTTAATTAACGAACAAGGAGAATGAGGCAACATATTTATATTAACGTCCCGTAGCATGAGTGGGGTAGTCAAGAATAAGAGAATTTCAGACTTCCAAGGTGCTGACCTCATCTGGCAGAGGACTGACGAGAACAAGGGCAAAGCCCTCTTCAAATGCTATCTAGAGTAGAGCAACCAGACAGACATGAGAGGCCGAAATCTTGCCAAGGAGGTCACCTCAGACAGGTGTAAGGCCCAGAACATTTCGGATGAAGACACAGTGACAGTGAAAGAAATCAAGGCTGTGCTTCAACAATCAAAAAACAGCACTCCAGGGCAAGATGGCATAAGATATGATGACATCAATAGGTATACCGACAATGAGCTAGAGAAACTAGCAGACATGTACAACAACAGTATAGGGAGTGCTAGTATCAAGGAGGAGTGGTTACATAGCTATCTGATTTCCTTGCCGAAGCCGGGCAAAGACCACACAAAAATTCAGGGATATCGAGTAATAACCATGCAGAATAGAATAGGCAAGCTGCTGGAGAAGTTAATTGCCAGAAAAATATCAAGCCAGTTAGAGAAGCAAGGTGTTTTTCCACCCACACTGGGAGGGTACCATTCCAAAAGATAAACATACACCAATGCAGCAGTTTTTGCCCATGGTGTTTATGAAGGTATTGAAACCTTTGCTGCAGCGATTGATCTTGAGGACGCGTACAAAAGAGTACCATTGAATTTTTTAATGCTTCAACTTCTTGAACTCAAGTCCATTCTTCCTTAGTTGGATTGCTGCAGCCCTCTTCCAGCAGAAAAAAAGTTTTTAGATGTGGCAGGGATCACCATTATCTCCAGTGCTGTTCAATGCCTACACTGAGAATCACCGGCGAGCATATCACTGGACTAGGGAGGACACTATCATATGCCGACGATGTTTTAGTGTATCATCATGGTAAGGATAGAGATCAGGTTGCTGTGGAACCTGCTGAAGCTGGGGCAATAGTCAACCCAACAAAGGCAACAATGACATGATTCTCTTTGAATAATCATATTGTCAAAACTCCAACACTAACTGTTAATCTGTGTTCAAAGACTGTGAAAAGAATGCAGGCAATGAGTTACTTAGGGATACTTTTGATCGAAGCCTTGCTTATAATGAGCACATAGACCAGGTGATAACAAAGGCCAAGTGGGGTTTGGATGCGATGCGGTGATGGTGGCAGCAAACTGTGAGCAGTGCCATCTATGTCTTCTATTCGAGGGGCTGATCATGTCTGTTTTTGAGTATGCGATGGCGATCTTGACTCTCAGCCACAAGCAGATAGAAAGGATGGAAAGGATACAAAACGAAGCTATGCACATTATTCTTGGATGTACAAGAGATACAGCATGCAGGGCGATGTGCTACCTTATTGATTTTCCAACCATTGAAGACAGACTACAAATTTGCAGATCACGTGTCTGCCTCAGAGTCAATGGAAACACACAACATCCACTGCATAATGAAATTAGGAAGGTGAAGGGCAGCAGGTTAAAAAGAGGAAGGTCGTGGATGAGTCAAGCAGAAGACATTCTTCAACAGGTGTGTTCACTGGAGGACTTAGAACCTGGCAAGGAGTGGGTACAAGTGGAGGCTGAAGTACAAGCGTTGATTTTCAAGAATTCACTAGACGGTGATGCTGTCATTTACACAGATAGGTCGGTCGTGCGACATGTGAGAAGCTCATGGGCCTTTACGGCTCAGGCCGGAGGGAAAATTGTGAAGGGAGACTCTGGTGCTTTTGTTGAGACCACAAGTAGCCTGACTATAGAAGTCATGGCAGTAAGTAAAGCAATAACATGACTCGAGACACCGACTTTCACTAGGGCATGTGTCCTTAGCGACTTATTGTGCATGCTTAAGAGGATAGAGACGGGGTGGATCCAAAGAGAGTGGTTGCTGTCTCTGGAGCAGTCTTGGCTGGCAAAGATTAGTTTCATCTTCATGCCAGGGCATGCAGGAGTACAAGGAAATGAGCGGGCTGACAAGCTCACAGGTATGGCTAATGTGGGGAGCGGACGTGCCATGGACCAGGCTGACATTCTGAATGCGCTACAAGAAGTAAGACTTTTACAAGAACCAAGTGATGACTGCGAATCTACAACCATGGTCAGACTGCGAGACCAGTAAATTAAAAGAGGTGTGGCCAAACAAGAACACTACATGGGAAGCCAAAGATTGATAAACCAACACAGAACTGGTGCCGTTAGCCGCTACACGCTGCGGGATTTGCTGAGGAGGGGATCCGCTGAGGAGGGGATCCGCTGAGGAGGGGATCTGAGCTCTTATGGACTGAATGGTTTGATGTGCAATGAGGATGATCTGTCGACTAACTAACTAACATTTTAAGTCTTCCACTTAGACTGCATCTATTCATGTATTAATTTTACCAAATGCAAACAAGTTCATTATGGAGTCACTAATGAGACTAACTAATAACATTTCATATACAGAAAAGAGGTCTCAGTATATGTAACACATGAGCGAGGTTGGATGCGGATTCTAAACCTGGGCTCGCCTCACGCTTCAGGAGGGAATAACAGGCCTCCTGTCCCTCCAAGCACTATGGCCTGAAAAACGTGATGGTCCTAACACCTCACATACTCAAAACAGGGCTGGTTTTATTTTTTAATGTAAGAGTGGCAAGAAAAGGGGACACTTGAAATTCTGAATAATAATAAAACACTATGTGGGAGAGAAAGTAGAGAAAGTAGGATCAGCTGCAGGGTTAAAACCTGGGTGGTCACATAATTCACCCTGGACTTTGCCGACAACATAGTGCTTTTGAGTTCAACACAACCAAATGCCCAAGAGAAACGAACAAACGTTTTTAGTGCTGATTCCTGCGGTTGAAATGGAAAGAAGGAGCATGTGTAGGCAGATGTTTGAGGCCTGATGAAGAAACAACATATATGCATATAATGTGCGCACATACATACACAGGTCTGTACATATATGTATACACAGACAAGTGTATTGACAGTAACAGCACCATATGACGGGGTGGGTACACAAAACTCCAGGCCTCAACAAGTGCACGACTCTGTCCAGACATGAAAAACCTCATCAAGAAAGTAACGAAAGCAATCAACACATCAGAAGCTGACAACAAGCAGCCCAAAGTACGGGCTGAAAAGTAAGGCTGAAAGGGAGTACTCGTACCAAAAATTGGATTGGATTGGAGTATTGATAGATAGGTGTTATGTTATAGTATGTTATGTTATAGTATGGTATGTTATGTTATGTCGAACAACGTCAATTCTCTTTCGACATTCCCATGCGTGCTCAGTACTCCACTGCAGCGGCAATCCCAAAGTATTTCTGCTCACTGTTCCCATAAGGAGTTGGTTATTATTATTATTATTATTTTTTTCCCCGCGTTTCCATCCTGTTTCAGGATATTGCTGTCAACACCAGCATCTTTCAGCTGTATTTGATTCCAAGGCTTGATTACGCTCATCAGCATACTCCATACTCTCGTAAGTCACTGGCGTGACTCGAACCCCTTCAACTTCTCGTGCGCTCACGTCAACTGCAAAAGCATTCGGGGTTACGGAGAAAGCTGCTAACTCCTCAGCCAGGGAGACCGTGATTATTATTATTATTATGTTTCGGCGTTCGCTTTGATCTCATGCATTAGCACACCGGATGTTTAAGAACACACGTTCTTATCCATTCGACCAAGCTGACCTGCATATTTTTTTTTTAAATTTGCGTATCCTTTACAGAATGTTGCAGTCAACACCAGGATTTTTTTAGCTGTTGTTGATGTTCTTGGCAAGATTACACTCAGTAATTTGCCATTGTTTTCTGAGCGATCGGCTCATATACCCCGTAAGTAACCAATGCGACGCGATCCGCTGCCGAATCTCATGCAGCTGTATCCCTCACGTGGATATATGGGAGTACGGAGAAAGTCGTTAACTTCTTCGCCAGGGAGACCGGCTTTTGTGGGTTAGCTTAGTATGACCAGTGCCCCTCGCCATCAGACGAAACCACTTCAAATTCTAAGGTACTTGTAAATTCCCCCCCCCCCCCCCCCATGTCAAGGGCGGGAAGTGTCAACATATTAGTTCAACTGACCGGTGTATGGGCTGAACTCGCGCTCTCGTCATTAGCAATTCTGAAGTTTAAGAGCGACTGCTCTTAAACATTCGGCTGCGCTGGTAATGATATCTCCTCTCGTTCCCACCAAGGCAGCATTGACGTGCTTGTCCAGTCTTCACTCGCAGTTCCTACGTCTCGGCAGTATCTACCAACCGGGTCCGTCCTGCACTGATTATATCAGCCTTGTCCATGCTTCTTCCCATTAGCATTGGTGCATTATTTTCCTGGCAGGGGTTATTCTTTGTTAAGACCAAAATACAGTAATTTCCAGTGCTTGTTCCTTGTAAGTCCAGAGTACACTAAGCGTTTTCTCTTTCAGAAATGGCAGGCAGTAAGGAGAGCGTCCTGGCAAAAGTGTATAGCATACTGACCGTTAAGTTAGCAGTGACATACGCTACTAAAATGAGGCGCCAGGAAAGAAATAGTACAAGTTATCATCGTCATGTGTCATGCCAAAAAGCGATCACACTTATCTCGAACCATCTCTAACGATCACCGCTGTGTTCTTGTTATGCCATAAGACCATAAAAAACAAGTGTTTATCCCTTCACTTCCAACCTTGCTATTATGCCTCCAATTGTTAAGTTGTCAGCAATTGAGCTGTGTGTTAGTGTGGGGAGGATAAGCAGAGATGTGTGTTAGTGTGGGGAGGTCACATAGAGGTGTGTGTGTGTCAGAGTGGGGTTAGGGGTGACAAACAGAGACATGTGTGTCAGTGTGGGTAGGAAAGAACAGAGATGTTTCAGTGTGTGTGTGTGTGTGTGTGTGTGTGTGGGAGGGGGGGGGGGGGAAACAAAGAGAGATGTGAGTCAGTGTGTGTGTGGGGGGCAGGGGGGGGGGCAAACCCAGAGATGT
This sequence comes from Cepaea hortensis, assembly GCA_963921405.1. Taxonomy (NCBI): domain Eukaryota; kingdom Metazoa; phylum Mollusca; class Gastropoda; order Stylommatophora; family Helicidae; genus Cepaea; species Cepaea hortensis. The sequence goes on from OY992878.1 coordinate 138,332,764, forward strand.
GTGTCAGTGTGTGTGTGGGGGGGGGGGGGGGGGGGCAATGGGAGGGCAAACACAGATGTGTATCAGTGTGGGGAGGAAAAAACAGCAGAGATGTGTCAATGTGTGTGTGTATGGGGGTGGGGGGGGGGGAGACAAACAGAGAGATATGTGTTAGTGTGAGGAGGACATATAGAGATTGTGTTAGTGTGGGGTAGACAAACAGACGTGTGTTAGTGTGGGGAGGACAAACAGAGAGATGTGTATTAGTGTGGGGAGGACAAACAGAGATGTGTGTTAGTGTGGGGAGGACAAACAGGGATATGTGTGTTAATGTGGGGAGGACAAACAGAAACATAAGTGTCAGTGTGGGGTAGACAAATAGACATATGTGTGTTAGTGTGGGAAGGACAAACAGAGACATGTGTGTAAGTGTGGGGAGGACAAAGAGAGATATGTATGTTAGTGTGGGGAGGACAAACAGAGAGATGCGTGTTAGTGTGGGAAGGACAAACAGACAGATGTGTGTTAGTGTGGGGAGGACAAACAGAGATATGTGTGTCAGTGTGGGGAGAACAAACAGACATATGTTTGTCAGTGTGGGGTAGACAAACAGACATATGTATGTTAGTGTGGGGAGGACAAACAGAAACATGTGTGTCAGTGTGGGGTAGACAAACAGAGATATGTGTGTTAGTGTGGGGAGGACAAACAGAGATATGTGTGTTAGTGTGGGGAGGACAAACAGAGATGTGTGTTAGTGTGGGGAGGACAAACAGATGTGTGTTAGTGTGGGGAGGACAAACAGAGATATTTGTGTTAGTGTGAGGAGGACAGAGAGATGTGTGTTAGTGTGGGGAGGACAAACAGAGATATGTGTGTTAGTGTGGGGAGGACAAACAGAGATGTGTGTTAGTGTGGGGAGGACAAACAGAGATATGTGTGTCAGTGTGGGGAGGACAAACAGAGATATTTGTGTTAGTGTGGGGAGGACAAAAAGAGATATGTGTGTCAGTGTGGGGAGGACAAACAGAGAGACGTGTGTCAGTATGGGGAGGACAAACAGAGAGATGTGTGTTAGTGTGGGGAGGACAAACAGAAATATGTGTGTCAGTGTGGGGTAGACAAACAGAAACATGTGTGTCAGTGTGTGGAAGACAAACAGAGATATGTGTGTTAGTGTGGGGAGGACAAACAGAGATGTGTGTTAGTGTGGGGAGGACAAACAGAGATATGTATGTTAGTGTGGGGAGGACAAACAGAGATATTTGTGTTAGTGTGGGGAGGACAGAGAGATGTGTGTTAGTGTGGGGAGGACAAACAGAGATATGTGTGTTAGTGTGGGGAGGACAAACAGAGATATGTGTGTCAGTGTGGGGAGGACAAACAGAGAGACATGTGTTAGTGTGGGGAGGACAAACAGATAGACGTGTGTCAGTGTGGGGAGGACAAACAGAGAGGTGTGTGTTAGTGTGGGGAGGACAAACAGAAACATGTGTGTCAGTGTGTGGAGGACAAACAGAAACATGTGTGTTAGTGTTGGGAGGACAAACAGAGATATGTGTGTCAGTGTGGGGAGGACAAACAGAAACATGTGTGTCAGTGTGGGGAGGACAAACAGAAACATGTGTCAGTGTGGGGAGGACAAACAGAAACATGTGTCAGTTTGGGCAGGACAAACAGAGATATGTGTGTTAGTGTGGGGAGGACAGAGAGATGTGTGTTAGTGTGAGGAGGACAAACAGAAACATGTATGTCAGTGTGGGGGGACAAACAGAGAGATGTGTTAGTGTGGGAAGGACAAACAGAGATATGTGTGTTAGTGTGGGGAGGACAAACAGAGATATGTGTGTTAGTGTGGGGAGGACAAACAGAAACGTGTGTCAGTGTGGGGAGGACAAACAGAGATGTGTGTCAGTGTGGGGAGGACAAACAGAAAGATGTGTGTTAGTGTGGGGAGGACAGAGAGATGTGTGTTAGTGTGGGGAGGACAAACAGAAACATGTGTGTCAGTGTGGGGAGGACAAACAGAGAGATGTGTTAGTGTGGGGAGGACAAACAGAGATATGTGTGTTAGCGTGGGGAGGACAAACAGAGATATGTGTATTAGTGTGGGGAGGACAAACAGAGATATGTGTGTTAGTGTGGGGAGGACAAACAGAAACATATGTGTCAGTGTGGGGAGGACAAACAGAGATATGTGTGTTAGTGTGGGGAGGACAGAGAGATGTGTGTTAGTCTGGGGAGGACAAACAGAAACATGTGTGTCAGTGTGGGGAGGACAAACAGAGAGATGTGTGTTAGTGTGGGGAGGACAAACAGAGATATGTGTGTTAGTGTGGGGAGGACAGAGAGATGTGTGTTAGTTTTGGGAGGACAAACAGAAACATGTGTTTCAGTGTGGGGAGGACAAGCAGAGAGATGTGTTAGTGTGGGGAGGACAAACAGAGATATGTGTGTTAGTGTGGGGAGGACAAACAGAGATATGTGTGTTAGTGTGGGGAGGACAAACAGAAACATATGTGTCAGTGTGGGGAGGACAAACAGAGATATGTGTGTTAGTGTGGGGAGGACAGAGAGATGTGTGTTAGTCTGGGGAGGAAAAACAGAAACATGTGTGTCAGTGTGGGAAGGATAAACAGAGAGATGTGTTAGTGTGGGGAGGACAACCAGAGATGTGTGTTAGTGTGGGGCGGACAAACAGAGATATGTGTGTTAGTGTGGGGAGGACAAACAGAAACGTGTGTCAGTGTGGGGAGGACAAACAGAGATGTGTGTCAGTGTGGGGAGGACAAACAGAAAGATGTGTGTTAGTGTGGGGAGGACAAACAGAGATATTTGTGTTAGTGTGGGGAGGACAGAGAGATGTGTGTTAGTGTGGGGAGGACAAACAGAGATATGTGTGTTAGTGTGGGGAGGACAAACAGAGAGATGTGTGTCAGTGTGGGGAGGACAAACAGAGAGATGTGTGTTAGTGTGGGCAGGACAGAGAGATGTGTGTCAGTGTGGGGAGGACAAACAGAGATATGTGTCAATGTAGAGTAAATGTACATGTACAGTCATTGGTACTAATTTGGAGGAAGTATATACATTCGAGTATCAAAGAACGTGGATAACATAAGTGGGGTTATTTATCAAAGAGATAAAGGGCACGCACCACTTGAACGCACTAACCTTTACATACTGGCAGATGCTCTCTCTTTCTTTCTCTCTTCTTGACCCACCTATCTCTGTCTCTCTCTGTCTCTGTTTGTCACTTTATCTCCTCTATCTCTCGCCCCATCTCTCTCTCTCTCTCTGGCTCGCTTTTGTCTCTTTCTTTCTCTAAGTCTCTCGCTCTATCTCTCTCACACGAACACTATAACATGGCTGGTCATGTGAATTGTGATTGACTCTAACAACAATAACAACAACAATAATAACAATAACAAACAATAATAATATAGTCACACACACCTTCCAGCAGATGCACAAAGACATATAGATCCAATAAGCCATACAGAGATATAAGCATAATAGACTATACAATGAAACACAAACAACAGTTTACGCAAGGTAACACATCAGTTTACACAAGGTAACAACAGTTTACGCAAGGTCACGCATCAGTTTACACAATGTAACATAACAGTTTACACCTGGTAACGCATCAGTTTACACATGGTAACACAACAGTTTACACATGGTAACACAACAGTTTACACAAGGTAACACAACAGTTTACACAAGGTAACACAACAGTTTACACAAGGTAACACAACAGTTTACACAAGGTAACACAACAGTTTACACATGGTAACAACAGTTTACACAAGGTAACGCAACAGTTTACACATGGTAACGCATCAGTTCACACAAGGTAACACAACAGTTCACACAAGGTAACAACAGTTTACACAAGGTAACACAACAGTTTACACAAGGTAACACAACAGTTTACACAACAGTTTACACATGGTAACAACAGTTTACACAAGGTAACGCAACAGTTTACACATGGTAACGCATCAGTTCACACAAGGTAACACAACAGTTCACACAAGGTAACAACAGTTTACACAAGGTAACACAACAGTTTACACAAGGTAACAACAGTTTACGCAAGGTAACACAACAGTTTACACAAGGTAACACAACAGTTTACACAAGGTAACACAAAAACAACAGACTACACGGTCATACACAGAGAAAATATTACACAAGCTAACACAACCACACCCAGCTAATTGACAGAATACTTACCCGAAGGAATGCCCGTGTACCGCTGCCAAAAACCGCATGTAGTCACTAAAGGCAGCTGCCTCGGTGACGCCGCCTGTAGGCCGACGAGACAGATCACTTGTATGTGACGCTGTGGGCACATCTTTACCACACTTACTCTCTAACTGAACCTTTCGCTCCCTCTCCTCCTCTCTCAGTCTCTCTGCCTCTTTTTCATCTCTCCTCTCGCGGTAACACCTTTCCTCCCGATCTCTATCCTTCTTGATCCTCTCCTCCCTCTCCTTCTGAATCTTGTCTTCCTTTAGCCTCAACATATGCTTCTCTTCCTGATTTCTGCCTTTATTGCTCTTATCATTGCTGGAGTCCAAACGAGACGGAGAAATCTGGGCTCGATTCTGATTGATAATCTCTTTGCCGATCACATCACTTTCTGGTCCTTTGGCATTTTGGGGCTGTTGACGATCATCTGCAAGTGCATTCCGGTAAGGCAAAAACACATGAGTGGCACAGTTCTCCGGCGTACCAACTGGCGACACAGATTCAACATTCCAAAGAAGTGTCTGATTTCTGAAAGGAGATATGCTTGATGCTATCCTTCTTTGCATTATGACCATCTTCACGATAGCGTTCCTCCTGTTGGGACTGGATGCTAGGGGATCTGCTGTTTCTGGGGCTGCCCTGTTGTTCGTGCCGAATGCTGTGGCATTCGGAAGCAGAAGATACAGTTGGAGGGATCCACACATGCTCAGACTTCCCGTTAGAAGTGGATATGGATAAAGAAACTGACTTTGAGCAGGCGCCAGATACAGCTGCTATGGCTAGAGTTGTGGACGCAGAGCAAGCTGTCTGAAGGGACACTGCTTCTGTCTGTCTGAAAGAGTCATACCCACAAATGTTTGAAATTGGAGTTGACATTTTAGGAAATGGCTGGTGTTCTTGTTTATCCAAATGTTTCTTAAGCTCGTATGAATGTTCTTGGCCCTCCAGATTCAACTGTCTCCTGTGAACATCGTCTTGGGTGTTCACATGAGGCTTCTGGTCTACCAATCCTGAAGGAATCTCTGAAAGCTTTCTGTTCGATAGGTAGCTCTGCTTTATCCACCAGTTCTTTGAGATGATTCAACAGTCATTTGTGAATCACAGATGGAGTCATTATCTTCTGACATCTGATTCGAATACTCTGGGCATTCGTCACCACTATCATCATCGGAAGTGTCGGATTTACTGTCTGTATTAAAAGAATCATTGGTGTCGTTGCCAACGTTGAGGTCATCATCAGAGAGTCCGGAATCAGATTTGTCGTTCTTACAAACATCCGATGATTCGTCTGCTAGGTGAGAATAATCGCATGTTGTGGCTGTAGGATTGTGTACCTTATTGCTTGAGAGACCGGGGCTAATTATTTGAGGCAGTGCCGGATTCAAGGTCAAGAGGTTCGTATGGACTTCTGGAGAACTGATAATGCTGGACCATCTATTACTTCTACTGTAGCAGCCGATGCCCTTTCTGGTGAAAGAGGGGTGGCTATGGCAATTGTCTTTGCTGCTTCGTGTGTGGTAACAATGCTGGCAGACAACGGGACTACTGCATTGTGTTGTGTGACTACGTTGAATGTCGAAGGAGAAAATACAGCAGATGAAGCTGCAGCCGCTGGCGAACAGACAGCTACAGAGGGAGGATTCATTGTTGGGGTTGTTCCCGTTTGTGTAACTGGCTGGTTGAAACTGTGTTTAAAGAAACGACTTTGTGTTTGGGGAAGTCCTTGGCGGGTATCAGACTGTCTGGTCGCTGAACTGCAGGAGTTTTTTTGCAAAGATTCTGTCTCTGCGGGAATAACATAGGAGAATCAATTATAATAATTTAAATAATTGATGCATCACGAATAATGATAAGTTTTGTAAAGATATAGATTTAAGCAAGATGTTCATATGTGGGCAGGTGTGAATTAATGTTGGCGCTGTGGCACGGAGTTAAGCAATTCGCAATCCAGCACATGCGTTCGCACACAGCCACGGGCGATTTGGAAGCAGATCACCTTGCGATTGTTTTTTCACACAATAGTATGAGTGCTGATCGTTCAGAAAGCAGTGGGAAACTACTGAACGTAAACTTGTCAAGAAATTAAGGACACTGTTGGCACTGAATAGGACGCTGTTGGCACTGATTGGGACTTTGTTGACAATTAAATACCGAACATAAAGGTAGGAAACATTACCGACCTGGGATTAATCCCAGCCACTTCACAGGTCTTGTGCTGAATCATAGCCAGGGTACACCCTAATATGCCTCTCCGCTGATGTGAAAATACAATACTGGTCTTACTGACCCGCTGGTTTCTGAGCTTGAAGATACGTCAGAAAGCTCTACAGTACAGTACTTGTGGGGATGGCAAGTGTCCCGGTTGGGAGGACATTGTCTCCGGGTCGGGAGAACATTGTCTCCGGGTGGGCAGGACATTGTCTGCATCAACCTCACTGTGCTAGATGTAAATGCTTTACGATTCAAAGGACCTGGGCGCAAATACACCAGACTTCTGAGTTAAAGCTCAGTCTATTAGACGACTCATGAACCAATCCACAAACTAACTACCCACCACCTGGCACACCTTATACCAATCCACCCTCTCTCTCTCTCTCTACTCTCTCTATCAATCTATCACAGTATGAATCAGTCTATCTCCCTGCCTCTCTGAGGGTAAAACTGTCCACCAGATATTGATTTAACACCACAACACTTTATGATTATCTCCCATTTGTTTACCTAGCAACCGTCGCGTCCGCCATTTTCAACATGTCTACCAGAGGTCACTTGAGTTCCCGTTTAACCTGAGCAAGTTCCAGCTTCCCTTGGGTGATTCCTGGAGCGTCCAGATGTGCTACAACTAAAGGCGCAGTGCCAGGCCGGATCCCGCTGCTCTCAGCACAGTTCCCAGAGCTGTTGGAGTTGCTGCTTGGCTTCTTTATCTTCCGCTCTCCATTTGGTATGCATCTCTTTTCCCCTTTCCGAGTCTGTGTGCGAGTATCGCACACGTATACATATCACATAAACACGCACATACACAACATAGCCAGTACACGACCGCCCTCCCTATACTAAATTCCTTTCCTGTATACAAAGTCTCTTCTCATACACAAAGTTCCTCCCTGTACACACATCCTCTTTCTGCAGACAAAGTCTTGCCCTGTACACAAAGACCATGCATGCATATGAACTCACTCCCTGTACACAAAGTCCCTCCCCGTACAAAAAGACCCTCACTGCAAAAACATTCCTCGTCTGTGCAGGCAGACCCTCCTATTACACAACACTTCTACCAGTACACAAAGCCACTCTATACACAATTTCCTCCCGTACACAAAGAGACAATTGTGGGCAACCGATGAATTCGAAAGTATTGTGGGAAAAGGGATATGGGCATGTAAATTCTAGTCAAAATGAAGAAACGATGTAGACCAGTGATTCTCAATCTTTTTTGGCCCATGCTCCCCCCCCCCCCTTTACCGTATGTTCAGAACGTCATTCCCCCCCCCCCCCTCGAATTTCCTCCCTATAAATCCCTCCCCCACCCTTACACGTATAAATAGACAGCTGTCACAGAGTCACTGGTTGAACTTATATCCCCTTTCTCTGTCGCGTTTACTACTTATGGTTTGTGTGTGTGTGTGTGTGTGTTCGTTTCTGATGAAGCTTTGTTTCAGCAACGTCCTCTGTTTGCTGTAACTGAGTAAAGCAGACCCTCCAACATTTCGTGCCATTCATAATGCACCCTGAATTTGATAAGAACACACATAAAATCTATACAAGGTAACACAACAGTTTACACAAGGTACCAGAACAGTTTACACAAGGTAACACAACAGTTTACACAAGGTAACACAACAGTTTACACAAGTTAACACAACAGTTTACTCAAGGTAACACAAAAACAACAGACTACACAAAGTCACACACAGAGAAAACACTAAACAAGGTCACAAACAGAGAAAACGCTACACAAGGTCACACACAGAGAAAACACTACACAAGGTCACAAACAGAGAAAACGCTACACAAGGTCACACACAGAGAAAACACTACACAAGGTCACACACAGAGAAAACACTACACAAGGTCACACACAGAGAAAACACTACACAAGGTCACACACAGAGAAAACACTACACAAGGTAACACAAACAGAAAATACTACACAAGGAAACACAAACACAACAGACTACACAAGGTCACATACACAGAAAACATTATACAAGGTCACACACACAGAAAACACTACACAAGGTTACACACACACACAGAAAACTACACAAGGTTACACACACACACAGAAAACACAACACATGGTCACACACACAGAAAACACTACACAAGGTTACACACACACACACACACAGAAAACACTACACAAGGCTTCACACACACACAGAAAACACTACACATGGTCACACACACAGAAAACACTACACACGGTCATACACAGAGAAAATATTACACAAGCTAACACAACCACACCCAGCTAATTGACAGAATACTTACCCAAAGGAATGCCCGTGTACCGCTGCCAAAAACCGCATGTAGTCACTTAAGGCAGCTGCCTCGGTGACGCCGCCTGTAGGCCGACGAGACAGATCACTTGTATGTGACGCTGTGGGCACATCTTTACCACACTTACTCTCTAACTGAACCTTTCGCTCCCTCTCCTCCTCTCTCAGTCTCTCTGCCTCTTTTTCATCTCTCCTCTCGCGGTAACACCTTTCCTCCCGATCTCTATCCTTCTTGATCCTCTCCTCCCTCTCCTTCTGAATCTTGTCTTCCTTTAGCCTCAACATATGCTTCTCTTCCTGATTTCTGCCTTTATTGCTCTTATCATTGCTGGAGTCCAAACGAGACGGAGAAATCTGGGCTCGATTCTGATTGATAATCTCTTTGCTGATCACATCACTTTCTGGTCCTTTGGCATTTTGGGGCTGTTGACGATCATCTGCAAGTGCATTCCGGTAAGGCAAAAACACATGAGTGGCACAGTTCTCCGGCGTACCAACTGGCGACACAGATTCAACATTCCAAAGAAGTGTCTGATTTCTGAAAGGAGATATGCTTGATGCTATCCTTCTTTGCATTATGACCATCTTCACGATAGCGTTCCTCCTGTTGGGACTGGATGCTAGGGGATCTGCTGTTTCTGGGGCTGCCCTGTTGTTCGTGCCGAATGCTGTGGCATTCGGAAGCAGAAGATACAGTTGGAGGGATCCACACATGCTCAGACTTCCCGTTAGAAGTGGATATGGATAAAGAAACTGGCTTTGAGCAGGCGCCAGATACAGCTGCTATGGCTAGAGTTGTGGACGCAGAGCAAGCTGTCTGAAGGGACACTGCTTCTGTCTGTCTGAAAGAGTCATACCCACAAATGTTTGAAATTGGAGTTGACATTTTAGGAAATGGCTGGTGTTCTTGTTTATCCAAATGTTTCTTAAGCTCGTATGAATGTTCTTGGCCCTCCAGATTCAACTGTCTCCTGTGAACATCGTCTTGGGTGTTCACATGAGGCTTCTGGTCTACCAATCCTGAAGGAATCTCTGAAAGCTTTCTGTTCGATAGGTAGCTCTGCTTTATCCACCAGTTCTTTGAGATGATTCAACAGTCATTTGTGAATCACAGATGGAGTCATTATCTTCTGACATCTGATTCGAATACTCTGGGCATTCGTCACCACTATCATCATCGGAAGTGTCGGATTTACTGTCTGTATTAAAAGAATCATTGGTGTCGTTGCCAACGTTGAGGTCATCATCAGAGAGTCCGGAATCAGATTTGTCGTTCTTACAAACATCCGATGATTCGTCTGCTAGGTGAGAATAATCGCATGTTGTGGCTGTAGGATTGTGTACCTTATTGCTTGAGAGACCGGGGCTAATTATTTGAGGCAGTGCCGGATTCAAGGTCAAGAGGTTCGTATGGACTTCTGGAGAACTGATAATGCTGGACCATCTATTACTTCTACTGTAGCAGCCGATGCCCTTTCTGGTGAAAGAGGGGTGGCTATGGCAATTGTCTTTGCTGCTTCGTGTGTGGTAACAATGTTGGCAGACAACGGGACTACTGCATTGTGTTGTGTGACTACGTTGAATGTCGAAGGAGAAAATACAGCAGATGAAGCTGCAGCCGCTGGCGAACAGACAGCTACAGAGGGAGGATTCATTGTTGGGGTTGTTCCCGTTTGTGTAACTGGCTGGTTGAAACTGTGTTTAAAGAAACGACTTTGTGTTTGGGGAAGTCCTTGGCGGGTATCAGACTGTCTGGTCGCTGAACTGCAGGAGTTTTCTTGCAAAGATTCTGTCTCTGCGGGAATAACATAGGAGAATCAATTATAATAATTTAAATAATTGATGCATCACGAATAATGATAAGTTTTGTAAAGATATAGATTTAAGCAAGATGTTCATATGTGGGCAGGTGTGAATTAATGTTGGCGCTGTGGCACGGAGTTAAGCAATTCGCAATCCAGCACATGCGTTCGCACACAGCCACGGGCGATTTGGAAGCAGATCACCTTGCGATTGTTTTTTCACACAATAGTATGAGTGCTGATCGTTCAGAAAGCAGTGGGAAACTACTGAACGTAAACTTGTCAAGAAATTAAGGACACTGTTGGCACTGAATAGGACGCTGTTGGCACTGATTGGGACTTTGTTGACAATTAAATACCGAACATAAAGGTAGGAAACATTACCGACCTGGGATTAATCCCAGCCACTTCACAGGTCTTGTGCTGAATCATAGCCAGGGTACACCCTAATATGCCTCTCCGCTGATGTGAAAATACAGTACTGGTCTTACTGACCCGCTGGTTTCTGAGCTTGAAGATACGTCAGAAAGCTCTACAGTACAGTACTTGTGGGGATGGCAAGTGTCCCGGTTGGGAGGACATTGTCTCCGGGTCGGGAGAACATTGTCTCCGGGTGGGCAGGACATTGTCTGCATCAACCTCACTGTGCTAGATGTAAATGCTTTACGATTCAAAGGACCTGGGCGCAAATACACCAGACTTCTGAGTTAAAGCTCAGTCTATTAGACGACTCATGAACCAATCCACAAACTAACTACCCACCACCTGGCACACCTTATACCAATCCACCCTCTCTCTCTCTCTCTACTCTCTCTATCAATCTATCACAGTATGAATCAGTCTTTCTCCCTGCCTCTCTGAGGGTAAAACTGTCCACCAGATATTGATTTAACACCACAACACTTTATGATTATCTCCCATTTGTTTACCTAGCAACCGTCGCGTCCGCCATTTTCAACATGTCTACCAGAGGTCACTTGAGTTCCCGTTTAACCTGAGCAAGTTCCAGCTTCCCTTGGGTGATTCCTGGAGCGTCCAGATGTGCTACAACTAAAGGCGCAGTGCCAGGCCGGATCCCGCTGCTCTCAGCACAGTTCCCAGAGCTGTTGGAGTTGCTGCTTGGCTTCTTTATCTTCCGCTCTCCATTTGGTATGCATCTCTTTTCCCCTTTCCGAGTCTGTGTGCGAGTATCGCACACGTATACATATCACATAAACACACACATACACAACATAGCCAGTACACGACCGCCCTCCCTATACTAAATTCCTTTCCTGTATACAAAGTCTCTTCTCATACACAAAGTTCCTCCCTGTACACACATCCTCTTTCTGCAGACAAAGTCTTGCCCTGTACACAAAGACCATGCATGCATATGAACTCACTCCCTGTACACAAAGTCCCTCCCCGTACAAAAAGACCCTCACTGCAAAAACATTCCTCGTCTGTGCAGGCAGACCCTCCTATTACACAACACTTCTACCAGTACACAAAGCCACTCTATACACAATTTCCTCCCGTACACAAAGACCATCCCTTCCTCGTAAATGGCCACTCCCTGTACACCCCCACCCTCTTCTGTATCGTACATATAAAATAAAGAGGTAGTGTATCCCAGCCTGCAGTTGGATGTATTAAAATATTTAGCCGGCTTCAGAAACGGCAAAGCTCGCGGCTTCACTGTCCAAGCCTAACATGGTACATCCACATCCTCTCGGCTCCCTACCCGCCTTGGAGAGACGAGGCAGCGAGCGAGGGGGGAAAACCTGACACTCGACGCGTGACAATTTATTTGCCAGGGTCGCCAGCAGTGAATGCCAGGTCCCTGGGTCGTTTTAATTTGGTAACCCCTCCCGGATACATACACACATTCCGTGATCACCGCAACATATAAAGAAAATAGTTCTGTTGTATGTACGTACGTACGTATGTATGTATGTATAAGAAACTACATAATCAAATACAAGGGTATTGATTAGCGCTCATAGAAGTAGATCTCTTATCTTTCACAGCCGAAGCACTAACACACCATCTCCATGCAGGCTGTGTAGCCTAGCTGTTCTTCCTCTCTCGAAGCTTAGAGACTAGCGGGGTGCGCTAGACCGCTACCGGAACACAGAAACATATTCAAATGAGCAGGCCATGATTCAGCACAAAGGGACTTCGTGGCCAAGCGGTCAACCCGCCTGTCTAGCGCTCCGAAGGTCGTGAGTTCGATTCCGGACTACGTCATTTGGTTCTCAAGTGCAGTTTTCTCTGAGACTTGGGGGTCGTCGCTGGAGCTACAGAGTTCATGCTTTGTTCAACGCTTTATGCAGGCCTCCCTGCGGAAAGAGACCAAGCGATGTAAGATCAAACCCGGTGCAATGAAGTCGATTCTTTCAGCCCCTTTTAAACATACGGACTGGCTTGCCTAACGTCAAGATTCCTGGGGGTGGCGTGGTTGACAGGTTCAATGCGTTTACACTTTCTCTGATGATCGCGATGTAGTGGATCTATTTCACACGCCAGTCAGTTTGCCCTTCAACGTTGATTTTCCGTCCCTGACTTGGGGACGTCAACCACAAGCACCTCAGAAGTTGGAGAGGGTTCGCCTGATGGTCAGGGACACTGATATTACGGAAAGCGAACCCTCATGCAGCAGTTGACATGGGCGAACGGATCAGAGTGGTCTAGCTCTTAAGATTCCGTTGCGTTCATGTCGGGGTAGCGGGTTAATTTCCTACGCCGGTCAGTTGGACTTGAAAGTTGACTTCTCGTTCAGGAAGCAAGGGCAAGCTACTGAGCATAAAACTGCCTAGTAAATGAACATGGGGTTTGGGGTTGCTCACAACGTCCTGCAAATAACATGCAACACGTATATATTTAATCTCCACACAGCAATCAATGGTAGTAGCAAGTCTGTAGACTACACCTGAGCGATTTTCAAGGCAATTTTATGTTTAGTAGTTTGCCATTGCTTTCTGAACAGCCTACACTTATACCATTAAGAAAATCAATGCAGACTGATCTTCTCAGAGACTGATTTTCTCTGAGATTCCTGGGGGTTGTCGCTGGAGCTACAGAGTTCATGCTTATACACTTATACCATTAAGAAAATCAATGCAAACTGATCTCAAAAGGAATGTACAAATTAACACTTTGCTGACCAACTTTGACGCTCGACGAATTTCCGGCTATATGGCTTGATAACCAACTTCGACGGTCGCCGAATTAGCGACATGCGGATTTCAAACAAACGGCCTTACGGATAGCCACCGAATCAGGCGTTATCCAGTTGTTTCCCTTATTTCAAAATGGCTGTGCCATGCGTGATATCGATTTGAGTGAGTTTCAGCGAGTTTTCTTGTGAAATTTTGTTAGAATTGAAACTCCAGCATTTTCATCATGTCCGATGCTGAAGACCAGGATCGAAATATAGATGATTCTGACTCTGCCAGCGAATTTGGAGCTGAAAGTGATGATTCCTGGCTAAGCAGAGATGCTGAAGTGAATGACAGTGTGAATGAATGTAGCGACAACGATGTAGAAGTTGGTGATGGAGGTGATGAAGGTACTTCTGAAGAAATAAGTAGGCGTGGCACAAGAGACCAGAACATTTCTTCAGCTGAAAATTCTGTTTGGAAATGGAGAAAGGCTCTTCAAAATGAACGTATTGAGCTCAACAATATTCCTCAATGTGAAGAAGAACAAGGTGTCATGTCAGACACAACTGGGTTTATGCCCATTGATTTTTTCAAGCTTCTTTTCCCTGACACTGCCATACATCTGATCACGTGTGAAGTCAACAGGTATGGTGAAAATCACCTCGCTCAGTACAAAGGAAATGCCAAGTACAAAAAGCTTACTTGGGATCATACTGATGCAGTTGAAATTGCTGCATTCATAGGCCTTCAGATTGGTATGGGAATGTGCTGTAAACCAGCAGTTTCAGACTACTGGTCTAAGAATTTTGGCTGAATGAAACAGCATATTCGAAGGCCATGAGTCGGAACAGATACCAACAGCTTCACAGAAATCTTCATTTCAACAATAATGATTATAGAATTGAAAGAGGACAGCCTGGGTATGACCCTTGTTCAAGCTCAGACCCCTACTAGACATCATATTGCCTACATACAGGAAACACTACACACCGGGACGGGAGTTATCAATAGACGAATCCATGGTGAGTTTCAAAGGCAGGATATATTTCAAGCAATACCTGCCAGCAAAGCCGACAAAGTGGGGATTCAAATTATTTGTACTTACTGATGGCAAAACCCAGTACTGCCTGAAACTAGAGATTTACACTGGAAAGGCAAATAATGAAGGTTGAGTTGGGACAACTTCCAAAGTTGTGAAACATCTTCTTGACGAATATGGCTCCAAGGGACATATTCTCTGTTGTGACAGCTTTTGTTCAAGCCCAGGTTTATTTCAAGAACTGAAAGAAATGCAGATTGGTGCATGCGGAACAGTATGTGAAAATAGAAAGCATTTTCCTGATATGTTGAAGAAAAAACAACTGAAACTGAAAAAGGCAGATCATCCTGTGTTTTGTGTTACAGAAGATAATTGCATGTTGGCCATTACCTGGCATGACACTAAGAGAGTTACCCTGATATCTACGGTTCACTCCAATGATGTTATGGAAAAAACAGTCAGGAAAAGGGGAATTCCAGAGGGCAGAATAATAAACAAGCCTGTGCTTGCAGAAAAATGCAACAAACGTATGGGCGGTGTCGATCACTTCAGCCAACTGAGTGCAAGCTACCCCTTTCCACATAGATCCATTAAATGGTACCTGCCATTATATCATTGTTTAGTTGAAACTGCTCTGGACAAATAAGCTACAACACTGCCAACTCTACAAATAAGATCACTGCAAAGAGGTTCAGGCGGGATGTCAGTCTTGCTCTTATTGGACCTGCTGTTCTTCGGCGCAATGCAACACCTTCAAGACCACAAGTCACGACATCACGACTTACTGAGCGCCATTTTATTCAAAAATATGAAAAGTCAAGGTACAAACCAGACTGTAAAGTGTGTAAGGATGCAGGTAAAAGAAGCCAGACTTGCATGTACTGCCCAGATTGCAATACATCTCTATGCCTGACACCATGTTTCAAGTTATACCATACGGTTGGGACAAAGACTCTTGCAGGTCTACAGCTACAACTTCAACCCCAATTAATGAAGGAGACAGCTCAGACTTCAACTAGAGGTAAGAATTTACAAATACTAATTACTAATATCACAGACACAACACACCAAAGAAAAACCACAAAACAGTGTAGATTTTTTCTTCCACTTTAATTTTTGTGTGTGGTTACCTTTCAGTGTTAACAAATTTAGTTAACCGTTAAATTAGTGCTCATATTGAGCTTATTTTATTCATTGCCAACCAAGTCCCTAACATCCAATTCCAACTGGTAGAATTATTGGATACTATGGACATAAATAAAAAGCACATGGCATCCATGGATATAGCCTCCCTATTCACTAACGTTCCATTAGAGTAGACAGTGAAAATAATAAGGGAATGCATTGAAGACAAACAACTAAAATTAGGCATACCAACACCTATTCTACTACTATGTACCGCCAACATACAATTCAATTTTCTAACTAAGTCATACCGACAAATTGACGGAGTGGCCATGGTGAGTCCTCTTGGTCCTATTCTAGCGGACATCTTCATGGCACATTTAGAAGAAAAGAGATCCTCAGACATCAACAACTTGGCCTTTTACCGTCGTTATGTGGACGATATACTAATTATCACCACAGACGAGTTACAAGCAACATCGTTCCAGGCCACAATGAACAAGACGCATAAAATCATCTCTCTATCTATGGAACACGAACACAACGAAGCGTTGCCGTTCCTAGATATTCTAATGAGACGTAGAGCAGACGGAACAATTCAAAGATCAGTGTATCGCAAAGGAACATGGACTGGCCAATACCTAAATTTTCAGAGTTTCACACCTGTCCAGTACAAACGGGGCTTAGTACGGACCCTGTTTGACTATGCTAGAAAGATATGCACCCAGGACACACTGACAGAGGAATTTGAAACTCTGAAGAATGTCTTAAACCTGAATGGGTCTCCACAGGATTTATAAAGTGCCACTGCCAACAGCCCAAACCAAAACCAGACGTAACTACAGTCCCTAAACTCAAGGTATTCATCCAGCTAACCTTTCGAGGGGATGATGTAACGCAACGTCTACAAGACCGGCTTACTACAGCAGTAGGCCGAACATTCTGTGCTGCAACTCCAGCCATTAAGATATAAAACCATACCGATTCCTACACCAGCAGTCAAAGAGCCTGTTCCTCTGTACGCCACAAACAATTTATTTACCAATTCACATGTAGATGCCAGGCCTTCTACATTAGTAGAACAGAGAGACAGCTTAACAAACGAGTGTCAGAACACATACCTCAATGGGTCAACAAGATACAACACACAGGAGATGCTAGCCTCGTGGGGCCGACACACCGGAAGCTCCCGTCGTCTTCAATTGGTAGGCACATTATCGAAAGCGCCCATGTGGTGGACAGAGACACTGCCTTTCGCTTGTTAAAGTTTGCAGAAGCAATTATGATCAATCAACGCAAGCCAGAATTGTGCAAACAGAAAGACATGTTAGTCAGCTTAAAATTACCGTGGTAGATAATTGACATTACTGTGCGAATATGTGTATATTTCAACTTGAAGGATTTATCTAGTTAATTCACGTAAGTTGTGTGATTTCTGCAGTATGTACCTGACGAGATGCAGCGAAATATGCCAGGCAATAAATCATGCAATCTATTGTTTGTGTCTTCGTTATTCAAATTCACTACGGGAAAACATTGTTTTGAATATTAATAAACGTATACAGATACATTATTAATATACTGTAACCTTGTACTCTCTTAAACTTTAGTAGTTCGAATTGCACGTTTTAAAAAGTGACACGTGTGCCGGCATTTTGGGTTTCCAAACGCAACAAAGAGGAATTTAATATGTCCGCAAAAACAATTTTTGTCTACCAGAAATTGAGCTTGTTTTTCAATGTAACTTTCCAAATATACTTAGAATTGGATGCAGAATTTGAAAATCCAACTAAAATTAATGCCTTTCTATTACTTGCACTAAAAACAGTTAATTTGTACACATACGCATGCCGACATTATAAATTTCCAAGCGCAAAGAGGAATTTAATATGTCCGCAAAAATAATTTTTTTTCTACCAGAAATTAAGCTGGTCTTTCAATGAAACTTTCCAAATATACTTAGAACTGGATGCAGAATTTGAAAATCCAACTACAATTAATGTGTGTCTTATTACTCGCACCTGAGTGTCAGTTGTGCGAGATTGACTCAAAAAGGAAAATGCTGAAAATTAACTAAACCTAAACTGACTTCAAAATTAAGTTCCATCAAGTTAAAGTGATAGAAAATAATAATATTAATAATAAACGTATACAGATACATTATTAATATACTGTAACCTTGTACTCTCTTAAACTTTAGTAGTTCGAATTGCATGTTTTAAAAAGTGACACGGTGCCTGTCATTGAGCTAATGACAGGCTGGTAGTAGCAAGTCCTATGACAATTTTAATTTGAGTATTTTACTAATGACGGCCACAGACGATAGGCCTTGAAATTCAAAATCTAATGGTACCTCAATGATGCCTGTATGTCACTTATAAGTGAAGATATTCACAATTTTGTGAAGGTGAGACGAGTTGCGATTTTTCATGCTATTCACCCGATTCACCCGTAAGTGGAACTCTCTAGTGTGTCTATTTCCTCCCCCAGCTGGTGTGCATGTGTGTGCATGCGAGATTGTCCCATATGGTTGTATGAAAATTGACATCAAAAATATGTTCCGTCATGTTAAATGATTACAAACTAGTACAAGTATACAAATAAATTATTAATAATCTTTAAACTTGTGTTCTCTTTAACTCTGGTAAGTCAAATCGCACGTTTTGTGTGTTGAAAAGTGTAGCGCAATCGATATGCGGCGGCCGTCATGACCCATTCACAAAGTCACATCTTCGCAGAAAATCTGTTTTTCAACCACAATTTGAGCAAGTTTAGCGATGAAACTATGCTGATTCAGGGGCAATAATTTATATGGCGATTAAAATTCACATTAAACAAAGACATCTATTGGATTGGATTAACCGATTCCGATCATGATCAATCGACTGCCTCCGTGGTATTCACTCCCCGGCAGTGGGCAGCTTGCACAGATCCATAGAGCACACTGTATTCACAAACTTCCAGTTTCTTAGTTCTATATAATATTTTAGTTCGTAATGTTTAATAGTTCCTATTATATCACCTAATAATTTTGTGGAAAAAAAAAAAAAAAAATTTCCAGCCGGGAAGAGAACCCCCGTCTCCCGCGCCTCTCGCGTGACAGGCGGACTGCTTATGACTCCGCTAGCGAGAACACAATGAATTTTCCACAAAGATTTTTATATAGACAAGATGCCGTTTTGGGTTTCATGATCGTAACACATTTTCGCCTGTTTTTCAACCACAATTAAAGCTAGCTAGCGATTAAACTTTTCAAATTTCTGAAAAATCTGATGCAGAGTTTGAAAAACCATCTACAATTGATGGTTTTCTATTGAAAGCGCCAGAAAATAATTTACGGTTCAGCTTGCCGTTTTCATTTTTCTCCGTGCGCGAGGTTGGTCTCAACCAACACGGGTCATAGAGGATTATGAAAACTTCAAAAATATGTTCCGTCATGTAAATGATTAAAAGATAGTACAAGTATACTGACATATGCCTGGGTCATTGACATTGAGGTGAGTGACCTGTAGTGAGACTACGAGAAAAACAACCAGCCCTGAGAAATAATGGTGAGGGTGAGTGCAGACCCCCAGGGTGGATGGGGCGAGAGACAGTTTAATTTTGTGTGAAGCCAGGGGACTTGAAAGGTGAGTTGGGGCTCAGACCGACTGCGGGTCGGATCGTGTGGAGAGTTGATGCTTTGACTCCGAACTGGTCGGGAGTCGAAGGATAGGAGCGGAGGTAAGACGGATAGAGCTCCGTCCTGGGTTGTGTTGTTCTCTGAGTTTGAATGCAGGCCTAAAACCCAGAGTGGATTGGATAGTAAGTGAAGGCCGATACCCAGTGTGTGGGTTGTAGTGTGTGAGGTCCAGCTGTGGATAGTAGCTGGATACCGGTCGCGTACATTTGAGATTAATAAAGCCATGAGAAGGCAATGATGTGTGCTGGTTAGTTGTGATGAGGATATTTATATTCTATGGATAGTGACATACAATGAGCAGTGTAACCTAGACAATGACCATCTCACTCAGTTATTATAAAGAACATCGTGAGATATACAAATAAATTATTAATAATCTTTAAATTTGTGTTCTCTTTAACTTTTGTAGGTCAAATTGCACATTTTGGGTGTTGAAAACTGAAAGTGTAACATGCCATGCCGATCGAAACGCGCATGCGCAGTCACCATGGCACATGGCCATTATCATGCCATGCGTTTACCCATTCACAAAAATCAGTCACCATGGCACATGGCCATTATCATGCCATGTGTTTACCCATTCACAAAAACACGCTTCGCCGAAAATGTTCTGTTTCATCCACAAAAAAGCTAGTACAGCAATGAAACTTTCCAGATATATTTAAAATTGTAGGCAAAGTTCAAAAATGCATCTATAATTGATGCAATTCTACCAACAACGCTAGAATAGTGTTACAAAGTGCACACGCCAGTCAGATCGATATGCACAAAGAACAAAAACGCCTCCGCAGAAAATGTTTTTCTCCACAATTACAGCTAGTAGAGCAATGAAACTTTCCAGATATATTTAAAATTGTGTGCAGAATTCAAAAATGCATCTATAAGTGATGCAATTCTATCAACAACACCAAAAAAAAATTAATTACGGTAATTATGAAATATATTTGTATTTATATAAAAGTTCACCATGTTTTCAACCAATCGCCGTGCACGGAATATTAAGCCTACCTTTCCTGGAAAACCCAGGATGACGTGTTATTGTCACGTGAGATTATAATTAATGAATGACGTCGAAAGAATGCATGGTAAATTAGACAGCGTTTTCCGGGACTAGATTTTCAATAGCGGCCTGACTCCGTACATGACTTTTGTTTTTACTTCGGGTAATGGCACAATGGAACACGCTACTGGTAGAGTTAAACTAATGAGTGAGTGCAGCAGGATATAAAAATAGAATAATAGTAGAAAGTTGCACATTGTGGCACTTGTAATAAACGAGGGCCACGTCATAGTAGTACGTAGCATAACAACCCAACTGTAGTTTTGGGCATTCCATCACCAGCTTACATACAGGACGGTAGATTTTAGTATTCGATCGCCAGTTTACATACAGAACAGTAGTCTTGCTCTCTATCGCCAGCTTATAAACAGAAAGGTAGTTTTAGATTTCCATCGTCAGCTTACATACACTACGATAGTTGTGGGAGTTCCAGCGCCAGCTCACGTACAGAACACTTCATTCAACATTCTCCACGATCAACGATATTCGCATACGTAGAGAGGTTTGGGCCATGGTACTTTTATATCAACGTCATGTGACGGCCGGGAGTCGTCGCCTCTGATATCACCATTGCAGCTGATAGCAGACTTAGTTACCCAACACTCACGCCAGGTATGAATGTGTGATTTACGGGCACAGAGCAGGAATGTGAGATGAGAGTGAGAGCCCTATAAGACTTGAGCATCATAAACGCTCGTGACTGTCATCTGGTGTCCGTCGGTGGTAATTACATCGCCGTTCCCTTCATCAGGCTGTACTGAGTTGTTCTTGGATGAGAGCGAGTCCTGCTGTGCTGTTGGTATATTCAGTGTAGTAGCAAGGCACTGATCGCTGCCCAGGCTCATTGAGTCCCTCGTCGCCTTGGGTGCATTACAGCAGTCAAGCCATCCATTCAAATATAGGCCAAACAAACCCTGCATTGTGACAGTGCCGACATGGGTTTCCATACGCAACAAAGAGGAATTTAATATGTCCGCAAAAACAATTTTTTTCTGCTTGAAATTGAGCTCGTTTTTCAATGAAACTTTCCAAATATACTTAGAATTGAATGCAGAATTTGAAAATCCAACTAAAATTAATGCCTTTCTATTACTTGCACTAAAAACAGTTAATTTGTGCACATACACGTGCCGACATTTTAAATTTCCAAACGCAAAGAGGAATTTAATGTCCGCAAAAATAATTTTGTCTACCAGAAATTGAACTTGTTTTTCAATAAAACTTTCCAAATATATTTAGAATTGGATGCAGAATTTGAAAATCCAACTAAAATTAATGCCTTTCTATTACTTGCACTAAAATAATTGATAATTACTTACGGTATGCCAAATAGTGAAATTAGACAAAGGTAGATCTAACCACCGGTTGTGTGCACAATGATAGACTAACCATTTTTCCGGAAGCTGAGATGACAATCATTATTGCCACAAGTTATTTAAATGTATCCAATCAGATACACAAAGGGTATGGTAATAGTTCATGATGTGGCGACACGATGAAACCCTTCTCCGCAAGCGCGGAAAAATGGTTTCCGGTAGAAGTTTGTTTACAGTAGTGACGGTTCTAGCTAATACAAGCGATTCCTTATCATACTTTTTTAAATAACATTAGTTAAATTCACTAAGAAAATGACTAATTTTTTCAGTACTTCAGATATGAGTGATTGACATTACTGGCACAAAATATATAAATCTTTTGTTGACAAAAGATGTTAGGCAGTAAATTACTGCACTCTCTCCACCGTGCTAATAAGAGGGCAACCAACAGTAATAGTAACCTACCAACTTGTCATAAAAGGTGATTTAAGATGGTTAAAGAAAACGGACAAGAGTGTGCCCTGTAAAGGGTTAATAGATGACAAACTATATAGACGATGACGAGGTCACAATGTTTCCCTGTAGCCTGTATAGTGGGTGGGGGGAGATGAGATCACAATGTTTCCCTGTAGCCTGTACAGTGGGTTGGAAGCCAGATTGCAATGTTTCTCTGTAGCCTGTATAGTGGGTTCGAAGACAGAGCCACTGTCTATGTGGCAGGTATAGTTGGAGAGAAGCCAGATGTAGGCCTGCATAGTGGATAGAAAGCCAGACCACGCTGATGCACTGTGTCTGTTTTGTGATTGGAAAGCCAGAATTAGTCTGTATAGTGGATGGAAAACCAGAGCACACTATTGGGCTGCAGTCTGTATATTGGGTGAAAACCCATATCACACTTGTTCTGGAGCCTGTATAGTGGAAACTATACACAAGTGTTGCTAAGTATACATTTGTACAATAGACACCTGACTGCTCTAAGGTGATTGTCAGATAAAATTAAGTTGCATGTCCTTCACAGGATGTAGCAGTCAACCCCAGCATTTTTGCTGTTCGTGATTCCTGGGCAAATGTTACGTTCAGTAGTTTGCCATTGCTTTCTGAACGACCGGCTTCTATACCTTTTTCGAAAAAAACTAGCACTGCTGTGTTTCGAACCCGATATACGGGCTCACAAACTGCGTTCGCAAGTTCTTAGCCATAGAGACCGGAGATTGTCAGATACGGCCAAGGAAAAACTGCTCACAGCTTGCACCATTTTTCAAGCCATATATCTAACGGTGATAAACAGTGTTCTGCTTGTGTACATTCAATTTCATATAGTTTCCACGAAACTGGTAAGATTAACATGATGTGCACATGTTGTGGTTTGATACGACAGCTTTTGCACATTTGTCATGATCTCATATGTATTTTAATTTAATGAATTGTTACATTCTGAACATATGTGCTGGCATTGTCATCTGTGAATGTCATCTTCATTTTCTAAGAATATCTTCACCATATGTGATTTTTGCTAGTGTTATTTTGCTATATTCTATGTTTAACTGACAATTTTGTGCGCTGTCGCCATTCCTACATTTGTTTTATTGGTTGTTTGTGCTGCTATATGCCAGAGATGTTATTGATTCTTGTCATTTCCTCTATTCATTTTATTGCTTGCTTGGTGCTACTGTGTGCCACAGATGTCATTTATTTCCACTCCTCTGCTCATTTTTGAGTTGTGCTTGGCCTCCTTTGCTTTCTTCATTTGCCCATATCACTTTAAGGAGATTACATACTTGCCATCATGTCTTCTGTATTTATCAAAGCTTTTTTATGTGATTTTGGAGTTTTATTTTCAGCAAAGCATTTACATTGATCATTATTTGAGATGGTGTTAAATTACATGTCTCATATTTTTGTGACAAATTTATATGAATTATCACTAGATATACTTTTATTATTATTCCACCATTCTTCTTTATTGACATTGAGATAAATACGATGATCTCACATAAAGTTGGCAGTCCATCTTAAGTTCCACTTTGTCACCATATGGTTTCTGTGACACTGAGGTTTGGGGTGGCCTTGTAGTCTGCATCTCTCTCGGAGGACAACATTCCCCTACATGGACACATATCTGTGTGAATTAAACTGGTGCTTGATTCAGCCACTCCTGAGTGTGAAAATGATCTCTGGATCAGCTCTTGTGTTATCTAAGACTTTCTGAAATCATGGTGACAACTTTTCTTCTGTCTTATTGTTCATACATGGAACAAAGTCAGTTGTAAGCTTTCCTGAACACATATTTTAAGTTACAGAATAGTTTATACATTATTGACTATAATTTATAATTATTATCAAGTTGAAGATAGGAAATATTCATTTGATTATATATTTAAAATTACTTCATGTCATAATACAGTATTGATATAACATATCCATGTATAGTGTCGCAATACAGGGTTTTTCAACATGAATGTTTGTATCTGAGATACATATAACTTAGGTCATGATGAACATTTTACAGTATACAGTTCTCTAAAATTAAAGTAAAACTACAAGTTTCATCTCATACACAACACATTGTTTGCTCTTTGGCTTCTGAACTCATGTTGCACTAAAGAAAGTTGCATGTCCTTTGGAGGATGTTATCAACATTGATCTTCTAGGCAGTTTTACATACAGTAGTTTGCCATTGTTTCCTGAACAAGATGTCAATGTGTAAACCCAGCTGACCAGTGTGTGGAACGAACCCACCATCAGAACACATGGAGTTTAAGCGTGAGCATGATAAACTACTCACCCACAATGACATGCACGTCTCACTGTGATAATGTATTGCTACTTGGCAAACACCATTACCAAAAAAGTTGCTGTAGTGTTGCCACTTTCCCTCCTCATCACTC
This sequence comes from Cepaea hortensis, assembly GCA_963921405.1. Classification (NCBI taxonomy): domain Eukaryota; kingdom Metazoa; phylum Mollusca; class Gastropoda; order Stylommatophora; family Helicidae; genus Cepaea; species Cepaea hortensis. Next base: position 138,357,560 of record OY992878.1, read on the forward strand.
CTGGTGCTGTCTGGCAGCTGAACTAACAAATGCCCTGAAGCAGCAATTTGCTGCGGGCTGTTGATGTTATAAGGCCATCACATTTTGTAAGCCTGAGTGCACAGAGGAGTGATTGTCCTCGGTGGGTGACAAATGTCCAAACCTCAACCCCAGTGCACTCATGACATCAGTGTAGCTCCCTTTCAACTACACTAGCGTGGTCACCAGCTGAACTGGGAAAACACTGATTAACTGGTTAACTGTCCACATTAAGAGGGTTTACTTATTCATGTTATTGCTTGGTGGAAAGCAAGCATTTATTAAGCTTGCAGTTACCAACACTATACACATCCAGATAGTTTACCTTTTGCTTGGTGGATAGCAAGCATTTATTAAGCTTGCAGTTACCAACACTATACACATCCAGATACTGATATTCTCATTGAAACTGCCTGTGTTTAATGATTCATGGTCATAAATATATTAGTTTATTTGGTTAACCTCGATTATCTTAATCCATTGTTGCAAACTCATCTAGTGTCCACAGAAGAAATACATTTGTATTGCTGAGTAGTGACATTTGTGCCAGATTGTGTTAGTTAGTTAGTTATCAGTTGGGGTATCTTCGTTGCACTCCGGACATGTCCATAGGTGCTCAGATCCTCCCCCCAGCATATGCATCAGCGTCCGGTGGCTAATAGTGCCAGTTCTGTGTTGGTTGACGAGGCGCTTTGTTTTCCCGATGTACCTCTCGCGTCTGGCTGTGCCGATTCTTACTCCCAGGTCTTTCATCCTGGAAAGCGATGTGGAATCACTGGCGTCAAAATCATCTGTTCTCGCCATATCTTTAAGGGCGTTAATAACATCGGCACGATCCATGGGCTGGCCATCTACAGGGGGTGCAGAGCCAGCCAATTTATCAGCTCGTTCATTTCCCTCGACTCCCGCATGTCCCGGGACGAAGATGAAGGTGACTTTGCGGACAACAGACTTCCGCAGCGACTCAGTCCACTGTCTACGTACAGATCCAGCTTCGACCTTCTGAATCATGCTCATTGAATCACTTAGTACACACACGTTGGTATAATGCTGTGATTCCAGCCATATGAAAGCCTGTGTAACTGCCATCACCTCCATCGTCATGCTGCTCGTGGTCATGGAGTGGGCACCACTGGATTCTTGAACGGTTCGGCCCGCTGAGCGGGCTGTAAATGCCCACGCACTTCGCTGCTGCTTTACAACAGATCCATCTGTATAGATGAGCACTTCGGGGCTATCTGAGTGATCATAGATGAGCGCGTTAACCTCTGCATTGACAGCGGCAGGGTTCTGCTCTCTGCACCGTCTGTCGAGTGTGATAATGCAGGAGAAGGTACACTTAAAAGCTGGAGGCACCGGCACCCATTCCTTGCCGGGGTTGATACTGGTAAGACTGCAGACCTGTCCGACGACATCTTCCGCCCGACCCATCCATGATTTGCCCCTCTTTAGCCTGTCACCCTTTTCTCTGAATACAGCGTCATGCAGAGGGTGCTGCTCATCTGCACTTATTTTTAAGTATGCACGAGCTCTCCAGATCTTGATTCTGTGTTCCATTGTCGGGAAGTCAAGGAGGTATCTCATTGCTACACAGCTGGTGTCTTTCGTGCAGCCCAAAATGATGCGCATGGCTTCGTTTTGTACCTTTTCAAGTCTTCCAATCTGTGTAGGGCTGACAGTGAGGATGGCCAGGGCATACTCGATGCGTGAAAGCACAAGTCCTTGGAACAGAAGTAATAGCAGTCTTTGCTCGATATTGGCACTCGCCATGACTCTCATTGCTGCCAAACCTTTTCGAGCCTTCGTTATGACATAATCGACATGATCTCTGAAGGACAGGCTACGATCAAGCCTCACGCCAAGATATGTCATTGACTGGGTTCTACTCAGAATGCTCCCATCCATTCTTACTGCCGGCAGGTCTGTTTTCACAATATGGTTGTTTAGTGAGAACCATGTAACCGTTGCCTTTGCAGGGTTGACAAGGGCATCGGCATCAGCACACCATGAGGAAATTCGATCTAGTTCGCCCTGCATATAGTTGGCAACCGCCTGTCTATCTCGACCCTGTCGATACACGAGGATGTCGTCAACGAATGATAGAGTCCTACCCCTCCCATCCAACTGTTGTTCAGTGATCGGCACCGTATACACGTTGAATAGTACTGGTGACAGTGGTGAACCCTGCGGCAATCCTGGACATATCGTTATCGGCTCAGAAGACCAACTCCCGCATCTTAGCACCACCTTCCTTTGGAGTAGAACTGCAGCTATCCATCGTACAAGGTGAGGGTGCACTTTCAGTCTGAGGAGGGTTTGCATCAAGTGCTCGAAAGATACTCTGTTATATGCGTCCTCTAAGTCTATGGCGGCCGCACATGTCTCTTCTCTGACCTGAAATCCTTCGTAAACATCTTGAGCAAAGACCGCCGCATTCAGCCATGACTCTTTGTTGCGTCTGTATCCTCCAAGTGTGGGCGGGAAGCAGCCGAGCTGTTCCAAGTCCCAAGCAAGTCTGTGTGCTACAATTTTCTCCAGTAGCTTGCCAACAGTATTCTGCATCGTAATGATTCTGTAGCCGCTTATCTTGGAGTGGTCTTTGTTCGGTTTTGGCAGCGGCAGCAGGTAGCTGTGTAGCCATTCTTCTTTGACCTGACCCCTCTGGATACTGGTGTTGAATTCTCTGGCCAGTTCTTCCATGTCATCATCTGATATCACCATTAGGTCACCATATCGGATGCCGTCTGGGCCTGGGGCGGTGTTAGGTGATTTCTTGAGCATCGCACGCAATATGTCAACTGTGATCGTCCATTCTTCGTCTGTCCCGACCCCCTCGCACAACTGAGAGAGTGTTGTTGTGGTCCTCTGTCTGGCGGGCTCGTCTTTCTGGTCAGTCTGTTCTATGTAGCGTGCAAGAAGGGCCTTACCTTTATCCGCATCCGACTTTTTCCATGCGAGGTCTGTGCCTTGAAAGTCTGGAATACCCCTACGTTGTGCAGCACCGTTCATGCTCTTGTGGAGGCGCCAGAATGTCGTAAGAGATTGCTCGGAGCACACCTTCCTGCAGAACTCGTCCCATTTGTCGGCCTTGGCCTGTTTGGCGCAGGATTTGAATAAAGTCGTCGTCCTAACGACCTCAGTCTTCAGGTTCGCCAATTCAACCTGTGGCATGTTAGCCTTTCTGGCCTTTTGCCAGTCTTTGACAGCCTGCCTCTTCCCCAGCCACACCTTCTCGACCTCTCCATTCCACCATGGTGGCTGCAGCCATCTTTCTTGTCTCCTGCGGGAGGAAGTTAGTTTCCTTCTTCTGATCTTGCTTATGGCGTCTTGACCAGTGGTGTCGTACGGGAAGGCATTGGTCTTGTTTCTTTGACTCATGGCCCCGTCTTTCTTGATCAGGATGACACAAGGGTAGTGGTCACTATCGTGGTATCCCAGTGTGCCCCACCGGCACCTTGGTGCGATGGTGGGCGACACCAGAGCCAAGTCAATGATGCTGTCAGAGTCGCCTGGTCGAGTGGCCATTCTAGTGACCTTCCCATCATTCAGACAGATTAGGGCAGCAGATGCCAGGGCGTCCTCCAAATCTTCTCCCTGTCTATTGGTGATGCAATTCCCCCATTGACTGCCTCTGGCATTGAAGTCCCCGCAGTAGATGATATGCCTTTCATCCATATCGAACAAATTCTGCCATTGTCGCACGTCGACCTTCCCATTTCGCGCATAGACGTTAACGATTACAAGCTGCACTGGTGTCATTATTCTTAATGCCTGCACTTGCAGGGCATCGCTGTTCCAGGCGGACATATCGATCTCAGACACTAGTATGTTGTCGCGGACCAGAATGGCCTGTCCGAGGTGCCGCCTGTTAAGGAAACCCTGAAATCCCGCCACATTGACTGTTCCGTCGGTGAGGTGTGTTTCTTGCAAGACTACAATATCGTTTCCGTAGAGTAGTTTTTCAAGAATGGGTCGGCGTTGACTAAATGATGCACAGTTCCAGTACAGTACTCGAACATTTCCGATACCCAATCTGTCACATTTTAAGCGCCTTCTGCGCGCGCCCGCCCTCTTACCACGTTGTGTCCTAGCTGGTCGTCTGGCCGTCATGTTAGGCTTAACTATCGCCACCGGGCGCCGATGATACGCCGAAAGAAGACCGGACGCGCGTGCACGAACTCCGTTGCACGGTCCGAACTCCATTCCACCACGAAAAAAACACTTAATCCATACACATTTCGGAAAAAACACGTTCCATTTTACGGGACGAAGAAATGTCCCGCCATCTTGCTCAAGGGAACTCTGTGTTATATAGTTTGAAACATTCTGAACAGTTTAAACTGGGAAGTACGTTGTCAGTGATTTATAACATGTTTATCATTAGTTTATGAGGGCTTAATAGTTTATGAGGGTTTGTCTGTGGTTTATGCTGTGTTAATCTGTAGTTTTTGAGTTAGCCCGTAGTTTATGCTTTGTGGGGGGCTGAGTGGTCTCGGGGTATGATGTCCGCCTCGAGTGCTGGAGGTCCCGGGTTCAGGCCCCGGTGAGGACCAGAATTTATTTAAAAAATCCACCTGGACTTTCAGTAATACAATTTCCCCTGGTCTCTGGGTAGTGAGATCGGATGCCCATGTGTATTGTTGCGCATGTAAAAAATCCCTTGGCAGTTGGAAATCGAAAAAGAGTAGCCTAACGGCGCTGCCCGGGCAAAATTTCGAGTTAAAAATCCAGCCAAGTATTTCAGGATCCTCGCCGATGCAACGGAGTTCGTGCATTGAGCTGAGTTTATTCAGACTCAGAATTGAGTTAGGAGGAAAATTGAGCACTTATGGGTTAAACCGTGTGCCATGATGTTGATCCAATGACTAATGAAAAACCAATGTTTAAAATGTCATCAAAGTACCTACCTGTGTGTGCCGAGACTTCCACATTTGGTAGTATTTTGTGTGATATTCACTGGCACAGGAACGAAACAATTGATCTTTATAATTTTACTATGCAGTGGGATGTGTGTTTGCGTTATTTTTAACTCTGAGCTCTGCAGGACTAATTCAGTAACAGTACACTGTACACTAATTGTAATAATGTCTTCAATTGTTTAAAATAAAGAATCAAAAATCTGCTTATGGCTGAAGTTGGAACTACGACTAGCAATGTAGATGCAAGGATTTACTTTGCCCTACGCCTCCTCAGGCGTATAGGGTGTCCAGGATGGCGAATGGCCATTCTTCGACGACGAGCCTGAACGCCCTGGTGGCCATGTTGGCCTCGGCGACGAAGGTGGCGGCGAAGAACATATTTATGCTTGTGTTTCTGAACGCAGCCCATATTCACATTTATTTCAATCACACTTCGAATCCTGATATTGACATCTCTAGCCTTGACGTTAATCAAAGCCGAGAAGTCTCTTTGAAACAGTTCGTTGACAAAGTGTGTCGCTATGCCCTTGAATGCAACCCCAGCTGCATTTCGAATCAGTGCAAGAAAATTGCGAACTGAAACTGTTGTTACCACTTTTCTAATGCGTGCGAGGTACTGTTTATATGTTGGCATACTGTGTTGTTGAATTATAAAAAATAATTAAATAATGTGGCAAGTAAGTATATGATGATGGAGTAAAACACCTCAACCTCTGTCCTGTGCCGTGAGATGTTGAAAGACACCGTTGATAAGAATTAGTACTTCCGGCGGAGCATGCGCAGCAAAAGTACTTTAACTTTTGCCTTAATTCACCCCAAACAAACAAGCGAGGCTAACTATAGGAGGCTGCAGGAAAATACGGTTAAAGACGAATTCAATCAAGAAATCCAAAACCTACATAAGAACATCCCTGATGATCACTCAAGCGTAGATAAGGAATGGACATGTTTCAAGGCTGCCATGCTCGACACACTGAAAAATAAATGTGGAACAAAGAAAGTAGGGTAGAACAAAATATTAAGAACAGCCTGGTGGAACAACGAAGTTAAAGATATAGCATAGCATATTCAAAAAGAAAGTAGCATTCAAACAGTGGATCACAACTAAAACTGAACAGGGCTATATTACTTATAGAATAACACGACGTAATGCCAAACGAACAATTAGAGCATCTAGAGATGAATCCTGGAGATTGATTGATTGATTGATTTAGGAACCGACATCACAGCATTCGGGACATTCCCATAAGCGCTCCGTCCCCATCCTCAGCAACCAGCGAAGAGTTCCAACACTAATAGTTCCAGTAGCAATCTGATTATATGTCCGTCTCGCCTTTCCTCTGAGCGTCGGCCAGATCCCCTCGTCACTCCTCGCTGCCTCATTCTAACCAGACTATAGTGATCCATTTGCTCCTCCGAGTTGTACACGTGCTCCCACAAGGCCGCAACCACATCTGCCTTGTCATGCATCAATACTCCACCAAGTTCTGCCGAGCCAGCCAATCTGTCCGCCTGTTCATTCCCCAGCACACCGGCATGCCCAGGAGAAAAGATCCAGGTGATGCTTGCTACCCGTGACCTCCGAAGCGAAGCAAGCCACTCTGCACGAAGCTTGACTGTTCTCACCCTTCTCAGCATGCTTTCTGAGTCAGTTACAATCACAATGTGTGTATGTATCGTGTTTTCTATCCAGCGGGAAGCTGCACTGACCGCCTCCACCTCCATTCTTAAGCTAGATGTAGTGCCATCATACGCCAGGCTCTCCTGCATCAAACGCCGACCATTAGTTTTTGCCAAGAACCCCCAGGCACTTCTCCTACCTCTCAACACCGACCCATCCGTGTAGATAATCACATCACCCGGGCGAGAATTTTCCTGAATTAGTTGCTGATTTTCCTCTTCCGTGGCCCACGCTGGCCACTCCCTGTACTCCCTGCTCAATGTGATTATAACTCTGCACAAGTCTGACTGCACGCCTGGCACACTGACCCACTCCTCTCCTCGCCTGATGTTCTCCAAGGGGCACACCTGTCTGATCGTATCCTCCGCCTGCGCCATCCATGATTTCCCTCTTATCAGTCTCTGACCCTTAACTACGTCCAGCGCCTCATGCAACGGGTGATCTGTGTCTGCAGCTACTCTGAGGTATGCCTTCGCTTGCATCACCTTGTGCCTACCAGCAACAGTAGGCAGACCAAGGATGTAACGCATACACACTACTGGAGTGTCTCTGGTGCATCCCAGAATGACCCGCATAGCTTCATTCTGTATACGCTCTAATTTCACCAGCGGACTCTTTGAGACAGTGAGCAGTCCTAGTCCATAATCAATCACTGAGAGGATCAAGTGCTGGTATAGTGTGAAGAGCATTCTCTGCTCTGTGTCCATTGCAGCCATAGTTTTAAGTACATTGAGTCCCTTTTGAGATCTTGTCACAACCGTCTCCACATGGTCCTTGAAGGACAGACTCCTGTCAAATGTGATTCCCAGATACTTCAGTTTGTTCTCTCTGTTGACGCTTCTACCATCTATCGTGAGGCTTGGGGCATCATCTCTCACAATCCTGTTGTCCAGAGAGCACCACAACACAGCCGCCTTTTCCGGGTTGATGACAGCACTCATTTCAGTGCACCAGTCAATCACTTTGTCTACTGTCACCTGTAGCTCCTGGGCTGTTTGATCCCTATTTCTCCCCTGCCTGTATGCAAGAATATCATCTGCAAATGTTAGAATCCTTCCAACCCCTGGTGCTTCTAGGTATGCAATCTTGCTCGTATACACATTAAAGAGCACCAGGAGTGAGATTGCAGATCCCTGTGGCAGTCCCGGGGTTAAAATATGTGGCTCTGAGGTCCATGCGCCCAGACGGAGAGCAACCTGACGAGAATGCAGGACGGCTGCTATCCAGTTCACCAACCAGGGATTGACCCCCTTCTCCATAAGTGCGGTCATCAAAATATCATAGCGAACTCTATTGTACGCATCCTCGAGATCAAGCGCTGCCGCCATCGTTTCCTGTCTACTCTGGAACCCCTCATAAACATCAAAGGCAAAGGTGGCTGCATTTGACCAGGTATCTTTTCCTGGCCTGTGGCTACCCAGGCCTCTTGGAAGAAGCTTCCCCCTTCCCAAAAAATCCTGCAGCTTAACAGCGACTATCTTCTCTAAAACCTTCCCAAATGTATTTTGAAGGGTGATGATCCTAAAGCCGCCAAGCTTTGAATGATCCTTGTATGGTTTTGGGAGAGGGATGAGATAGCTATGCAGCCAATCCTGCGGTACCGACGCTGTCTGGGGTCCACCATGGGGGATGCAAAAAAGGAGTTTTATCAGTCCTGTTGCATGCCCCATGTCTGAGGCGTCCAAGTAGGCTGTCGCTCCACTCATACCGGAAGGTCTTGCACGCTTTCCCAGCCTTGACTTTCCTGGACTTAGAGATCAGGACTGAGCATGGCATGTGATCACTCCCATGGTCATTCAAAACAGTCCATTTTACATCAAGGACTGATGACTGGGAGACAAGTGCCAAATCAATAGCAGTATCTGCATCGCCAGGCCTCATTGCCATTCTAGTCGGCCTACCATCATTTATGCAGACCACTTCGGAGTCCACCATGGCATCCGCAAGTGCAATTCCTTGACGATTTTGCCACTACTGTCCCAATCTCTGTTTCTCGCATTGAAGTCTCCACATATGAATAGCCTATCACCTGGTAAGTCCTCTAATTCCTTAAGCCAGTCCCATTGTTCCTTTCTGACAAAACAGTCCACTGTGGCATATACATTTATGATGTTCCAACCTAAGCCACCAATCTCCATTTGTATACCCTGGACCTCTCTTGCACTGTGATTCCACTGGCTCAAGTCAAGTGCCACATGCTTTATTCCTTTCTTCACCAGCAGACCTTGCCCATGTCTCTTCTGCCCAGTGGGGTTTATATAACTGACGTACCCAGGGCAATGGTATTTATCTGTATTTAACTCCTGGAGCATGAGGACATCAAAATCATATATTAGCCTCTCCAATACAGGACCTCTCTGCCTGGCACTACGACAGTTCCAGTATCCCACTTTTACATGATTGAAACCTAGTCTCTCTACTTTTCGTCTTGTTCTCCTGGCGCCTGCCCTCCTATTTCTATGCCTTTTTCTCACACCATTTCCTCGCCTTCTCCTCCTAACTCTCTCTTCGCTAGCCGCTGAAAGATGTGTCAAGCGCAGAGCACGTGCTCCGTAGCTCCGGCGACGATTCCATAAGCAAATTTTGGATATGCAGGAAAAAAGAACGGTCACCCTAGCATTGCCTACTACTAGGGAAGGGGCAGGGGATGTCCCTCAGGAGTCCATACGCCTGGCGCCGCCCTGCCCGCATACCAGACGTTCCACGTTCACGACCAACTCACCCGTGGCCATTCAGTCCTCGGCACGTCGGTCCACCTTAAACTTGGGGGTTTATAATCGGAGTTTTCCATCTCCTACATTGGCTGCTGTAATAGCTAACGGGCCCAATCTACCCGGGGCAAGAGGTTCCAGCGCCTCATTTATGACGAACAAAGTAGATACATGTATACGGGGAACAAAACCAGTGTTATACAATATTCATTAAATAGTACATAATTCAAGTCACCACACAACGGAAACATAACTCTCGCATGTAGATATTTAAGCACCAAACAAAGCAGTGACTACATCAGTAATCTGGTTAACTTCATACGTTGAGCTCTGCAGTATTGAGACAACAACATGACAATATTTGGGTAAATTACATGGCAGATCCTGTTGTGTTGTAGAGTGGTGGAGTGATGGCAGACACATCACCATCCCTTTGACAATGTTATTGTGCCTCTGTTGGAAACAGAACTGTCACTGTACTTCACACATTGAGCTCTGTAGTACTGACACACCATCCTTTTACACTGTTGTTGTGTCATTGTTGGAAACAGATCTGTCACTGTACTTCACATATTGAGCTCTGTAGTAGGCTAATGACACACCATCCTTTTACACTGTTGTTGTGTCACTGTTGAAAACAGAACTGTCACTGCACTCCACACATTGAGCTCTGTAGTACAGACACAACATCATCTATTTTGCAATATTATTGTGTCACTGTTGTAAAAAGAACTGTCACTGTACTTCACACACTGAGCTCTGTAGTACTGACACAACCCCATCCATCCATTGTACAATGCTATTGTGTCACTGTTGGAAACGGAACTGTCACTGTACTTCACACGCTGATCTCTGTAGTACTGACACAACACCATCCATTTTACAATGTTATGCTGTCACTGTTGGAGACAGACCTGTCACTGTACCTCGCACATTGAGCTCTGTAGTACTGACACAACACCATCCTGGAGAATATACGGTGAACAGATGGCGACCCTTAGCAAAGACTTTTTTTTTTTTAGAATATCCTTTTTACAGGACTTAGCTGTCAACACCAGCATCTTTCAACTGTATGTTGATCTCTTGGCAAGATTACGCTCAGTAGTTTGCCATTGGTTTCTGAGCGGCTGGCTCACATACCCCGTAAGTTACCGATGCGATTCGAACCACCGCTGATTTGAACCGTCATCACGTTACCTGACGAGAGATTACGGAGAAAAGTCATAACCTCTAAGCCACGAAGCCGGCTATAGCAAAGACTGCCCAAGAGAATTTTATAAATGTTTCACCACAATGAGAAACAGAGATGCATGTTACAACCCAACCACCATCATAAACAGCAAAAGAGGTATACCGATATTTAATCCACAACAAAGACTAGCAAGGTGGGCAGAATACTTTCAAGAACTACTTAACCCCACACATAACATAGAAAACCTCACTTTTGTGCCTAAATGCCAGGGACAGCAAGAACCAAATTTCATACCTGCAGAAGTCAAAGCAGTTACACAGAAAAGTCCTAAAAACAAATCACCAGGTCCAGATGGAATAACCACAAAAGCTATTCAGGCCTGTGGGGAAACAGGAGTTAAATGGCTAACAAGACTTTTCAATATAGCATGGGAAGAAAGAAAAGTCCCAGATGATTGGCAACAGGCAATAATAGTACCAATATGGAAAAAGAAACGCAATATGAGAGAGTGCGAAACATACAGAGGTATATCACTCCTGAGCCATATAGGGAAAATGTATGCAAAACTTTTGGAACAAAGAGCTAGACCAATAGCTGAACAACAGTTAAGCAAAGCATAATTCGGTTTTCGAAAAGTAAAAGTTGCACTGACAATGGAGATGTAATTTCTGACGAAAATTCAAAGGTTACGATGAATGGACAGAAAAACAAATGAGACAATTCTTCAAGAAAACAAATTTAAACGGTAAACTGATTACAGAAATTAGACATGGAAAGTCAAAATTATTTTTACACATTTTATGAGGAGAAATAAGCTTGAAAATTTTGTGAAAACTGGCAAACTCGATGGGAAAACAGCAAGGGGAAGAAGGAGAGATAAATAATTGGAAAGGTTGGCCTCATGGCATAACTAGGACAAGAAGACAAACCTGACCCAAGACTGGTAATCACGTGAGATAGTAAACCATGACTTCCCACACTTATTGGCATGGCTCATGATGATGGTGATGACACTGTTACAGATATAGTTTTATTTATCAATCGCTGAAGTTGTTTGAAATCATAGTATTACAAAAGTAACAATACAGTCAAGACTTTATAAATGTTAAGCAAATCATCATGTGATTATAATTATCGTACTTATTTCCAAGAGGAGTATGCTTTACATTTATATATTGTTTTGCTGTTTGTGATGCATATTTGTCCAAGGTGCTTTACCTGTTAAAAATTATGACTAACTATTAGATAGTTTTATAGCTATACACACAACTGTATACAACCACTACTTTTATCGTTTCTTTACTTAGAGATTTGCCCGCAACAGACGAGCAATATCTCCGGCGGGCCTATTCTCGCTGGTCGCGAGATCCGCACAGTGGAAGGACGGGAGATTTGCTCTCAGCAGACGAGCAATATCTCCTGCGATATCTCCGGCGGACCTATTCCCGGTGGTCGCGGGAACCGCACAAGTCAGGCGGGGAGTCTGACGGTAGTACACGCTTTACAAGGTCCAGACACTTGTGATTGACAGATGTGCGCGTCCTGCGGTACAGGAGCATACGAGGCTCTCACCTTTGGAACTGGGCTGAACGCCTCTAAGTCAGGTCCCTTGCGTTCCAGGGTCCACCTGCTCGTGGAGGCGAGGTCTCGGAGGTTTTGACGCTGAGCCGCCAGCGTCTGCAGCCTACCTTATGCCAGACGTATTAGTTACCTATTCCTCTGGAATACACAAGGCTAGGCCGAGAGAGGGAACATGTCGTTTGGGCACCACATGTTTCTCTGAAGCTTTGCCCAGGCGTTGTGATGGAATTTTGGCCACATTCCAACTCACATACTTTGGTCTGTCAAGACTGCAAGGTGCCACTCACATACAACTATATCCTCTAATAAACCATAAATGTTCATCAGGTTGTAAGACATTTAACTCTCACAGCTACAGAAAGTTTCACAATAGATATCCAAGAGGGGACAAGATGCGTATGGTAATGTCTTGAGTGCAGTGATGTCAGTTCTTATCGCTACTCAACTCAACTGCCAAGAAGTGGAAATTCAAAATGAAAAATCGTGGGTGCATTATTTTCAAAGAGGCTTCTTCTTCTTCTTTCGTTCGCTTGAAGTATGTCTATAACTGCAATGCTGTCTCTTATATGAATTGAACTGTATTTTTCAGTTCACACAGCGGTCCATAGAGTTTATCTTCCAATGTCGTCTCTCTAGGCCAGAAGGTTTGCCTAGATATGTTATATTTTGGGCAGTCTTGGAGTATGTGCTCTGCTGTCTGCGACGCCAATCCACATGTGCACATGGCTGTTTCACCAATCTTGAATTTTGTATACATGTGGTTGCGTAATCTATTGTGCCCCGTTCTGAGGCGCAGAATAATGACTTGTTCTGGTCTGTCCATAACGTGGTAGTCATCTTGAGCTGGTTTTGGTGGCTTTCTGACTGATTTGATCATTCTTTTCTTTTGGTGGTATGTAACGGACACATCAGGCTGTTCTTCTTTGGCTCCTTCCTTAGCTAATTGATCAGCTCTGTCGTTTCCGGGTACTCCACAGTGGGATGGTATCCACTGTATGGTGACCTTATGCTGACTGCTAAGTTCAGAAAGTAGTGTCCCTAGTACTGGCAATTTCCCAGACAGGAGCGCCTCGAGTACTGATTTTGCATCTGTCAATAACACCACAGGTTGTGTACCATTGCTGGTATTTAGTAATTTCTCTGTTGCTATCTTGATTGCCTCAATTTCAGCATCGTAGTTATGGCAGTACTTTCCTGTCGGTACTCTAGCTGTGTCCCTAGTATTATTTGGGTATTCTATGTACACTCCCGCTCCTCCATTTCGAACAGCATTTTGTGCTGACCCATCTGTGTAGACTCGGATCCAGAGGTCCTGTGGGTATTCTTCATCAAGGAAGCTGAGAGTGCCTGTTCTGCGCTGCACACTGTTGTGCTCTTCCTTGTCAAATATTCCTCTCACTTTTGTCTGGATTTGTAATGATAGTCTATGCTCATCTTTCCATGGAGTTCGCTCTGAAATAGTTGTTAGGGGGATACCAACTGTGGGCAGATAGGTGGTTTCTCTGCAGAGTCGTTTGGCCTGGTGGATGAAACTACTTCTTTTCAACCGGCCTATAGCTAGGTTTTCAAATCTGTTCTTCATAGGGTGGCCTGGCAAGCTGAGGAACTTTTCTGCTTGTATTATCGTTTTCGTATCTCTGCGCTCACTCAGTGCTTGTGTCCTCCCCATCTTCTCCATTTCCACTATAGGGATTGATCTCATCCCTCCTGTGGTGACTCTAAGTGATGGATTTTGCACTTTGTCCAGCTCTTGTAGTGTGGTTTTTGATGCCGAACACCACGCAGTTGACCCGTATTCCAGGTGTGGTCGTATGCTCTGTTGATAAACTTTGCTAAGTATTTTCCCACTGGCTCCTCATGTGGTTCCACTTAGCTTTCTCAGGATGGCTATTTTCCTTCTGGCTTTTGCTACTGCTTTGTTGATGTGCTTTCTCCATGTTAGCCTGTCATCAAATGTTACTCCAAGGTATGTTGGTTCTTTATCTTCTCTTAGCGGTGTTCCATTTATCTGGATGATCCCTGTCTTTTGTTTTGGAGAGAGGGTAAATAGGGTGGTGCTGCACTTGTCAGTGTTTATGCTGACACACCATTTATTTGCCCATGCAACAAATGTAGCTACAGCTCTTTGTAGCAATCTGGTGGCCACTGATGATTGTTCATTTGTGCTCCTTAGAACCAGGTCATCGGCGTACATTGCCGCTTTAATTCCAGGCGGTAGATTAGCAACGAGATCATTGATGAAGATTAGAAAAAGTGTGGGGGACAAGACTCCGCCCTGGAGAACACCGTGACGCAGTAGTACTTTCTTGCTCTTTAGTCCGTCTATCTGTACTCGGGCTCTTCTGTTGTGCAAGTATGCTTTCACCCATTTGTACATTCTTCCATTGACTTTGCAGTTTCTCAGTTTATTCATCAGACTTTCTTTCCAGACTTTGTCAAAGGCTTTCTTCAAATCTATCCATACCGCAAGCACCAGCTTCTTCTCTTGGAATGCATCCTTAATTTCTTGAGAGAGGTGGGTTGTCTGATCTTCCGTAGAGTAGCACTGCCTAAAGCCAGCCTGCTGTGGCACAAGGATGTTTTTACTTTCAATGTACCACTGCAGCCTGTGATTGATGATGCGCTCCAGTGTTTTGCAGATACAGCAGGTAAGGCTAATTGGTCTGTAGCTAGACGCAATGGAACTATCCTTCCCTGATTTTAGGAGGGGTATCATGATTGCTTCTCTCCAGGTTTGTGGAACACTGCCTAAGGTCCAACTGTTATTGAAGATCTGCAACAGCTTTGCTTTGGCCTCTGTTCCTAGGTTCCTGATCATTTCATTGGAGATACCATCAGCTCCTGGTGACTTTCTCATTTTCAGTTTTGATATGGCTAGCTCCAGTTCGCTGGTTGTGATGGGTTCCTCCAGAACCTCATGTACTATTTCCTTCTGTTCTGTGTGTTGCCATTTCTCTCGAATCTCTTGTTGTTTCTCTGGACTAATTTTGATATTGTTATCTTGTGCGAATGAGTCCGCAAAATGGTCAGCTGCTTGCTTTCTTGTTAAGATGTTTCCATTTTTATGTAGTGCAATTTTTGAGTTTCTCCCTGTGCCCTCATCGTTAAGTTGTTTTATTAGCTTCCACAATTTCCTTGTGTCTCTTTCAAAGTTCAGAGACTCTGTTTTTTCCTGCCAGCTTTTCCGTCTAGCCTGCAGCTTGGCCCTTTGAAATTTGGCTTTTGCGTGCTGCAATTTATTGTGGTGCTCTTGGCTGGGTGTGGCCTCTGCTTGCTTTCTACATACTTCCACATCAACTATTCCAGTTCACTACTCCAGTAGTGTTTATATTGTTTACGGGCTCCTCTTGGTACTGTTTCCCACGCTGCCTGTAGTATGCATTTCCCAAACTCTTCAACTACTTTATTTATGTCTTTCTCAGTGTTCAGGTTTCTAACCAATATGCTGGTGCGATTCTTGTACATTGCCCAGTCTGCTTTCTTGTAGTTCCGCCTAGAGAGGGTGCTGCTTTCACTTACAAGCTCATTTTCTACAGTTAGAAAGACTGGCCGATGGTCACTGCCACCAAGTTGTTTCCCAACAATTCGTGTAATGTTCCACACCAGGTCTGGTGAATGAAAAGCCAGGTCAGGTGTAGTTGTAGTGTGTCATGATCTCGAGTAGAAAGTATGTGGGTCGGACGGCTTGTTAACCAAGATGAATCTATTCTCATCCTGCCAGTCTTCCCGTCTCTCTCCTCTCTGGTCCATGTGATCATAGCCCAACTCTGCGAGTGGCTGTTGAAATCGCCACACACAATCATTTTTTCTGTTGATGATAGTGTTTCCAGTGCCTGTGGGCGGTCACTTGGACAGTAGTAATTGATCAGATGTAGGTCTGTATAGCCTGTTAGTTAGTTAGTCGACAGATCATCCTCGTTGCACATCGAACCATTCAGTCCATAAGTGCTCGGATCCCCTCCTCAGCAAATCCCGCAGCGTGTAGCGGCTAACGACGCCAGTTCTGTGTTGGTTTATCAATCTTCTTTGGCTTCCTGCGTAGTGTTCTTGTTTGGCCACCCCTCTTTTAATTTGCTGCTCCCGCAGTCTGGCCATTTTTGTAGATTCACAGTCATCACTTGGTTCTCGCAAAAGTCTCACTTCTCGTAGAGCATTCAGAATGTCAGCCTGGTCCATGGCGCGTCCGCCATCCACAGTAGCCTCACCTGCGAGCTTGTCAGCCCGCTCATTTCCTTGTACTCCCGCATGTCCTGGCACGAAGATGAAACTAATCTTTGCCAGCCGAGACCGCTTCAGAGGCAGCAACCATTATCTTCGGATCGACCCCTCCTCTATCCTCTTGATCATGTTCATTGAGTCGCTAAGGAAACAAGCCCTAGTGAATGTCTGTGTCTCGAGCCATGTTATTGCTTTACTTACTGCCATGACTTCCATGGTCAGGCTACTTGTGGTTTCAGTGAAAGCACCAGAGTCCTCCTTCACAATTCTCCCTTCTGCCCGAGCTGTAAAGGCCCATGAGCTTCTCACATGTCGGACGACCGACCCATCTGTGTAGATGACCGCGTCACCGTCTAGCGAATTCTCAAAAATCAACGCTTGTACTTCAGCCTCAACAGCAGCCGGATTTTCTTGTCTGCATTTTCTATCTAGTTGGATGCAAACTGAAAAGGATGTGCAGAAGTCTGTTGGCACTTGCACCCACTCCTCGCCAGGTTCTAAGTCCTCAAGTGAACACACCTGTTGAAGAATGTCTTCGGCTTGACCCATCCACGACCGTCCTCTTTTTAACTTGCTGCCCTTCACCTTCCTAATTTCACTATGCAGTGGATGTTGTGTGTTTGCGTTAATTCTGAGGTAGGCGCGTGCCCTGCAAACTTGTATTCTTTCTTCAATGGTTGGAAAATCAAGAAGGTAGCGCATCGCCCTGCATGCTGTATCTCTTGTACATCCAAGAATAATGCGCATAGCTTCATTCTGTATCCTTTCCATCCTTTCTATCTGCTTATGGCTGAGAGTCAGGATTGCCATTGCATACTCCAAAACAGACATGACCAGCCCCTCGTACAGAAGACATAGATGGCGCTGCTCACAGTTTGCTGCCGCCATCACCCGCATTGCTGCCAAACCCCGCTTGGCCTTTGTTATCACCTGGTCTATGTGCACATTATAAGCAAGGCTTCGATCAAACCGTATCCCCAGGTAATTCATTGCCTGCGTTCTTTCCACCGTCTCTGAACACAGCATTACAGTTGGTGTTGGATTGTTGACAATATGATTATTCAACGAGAACCAAGTCACTGTTGCCTTTGTTGGGTTGACCATTGCCCCAGCTTCATCACACCAAGTACTTATGCGATTGAGTTCGGTTTGTAGTTCCACAGCAACCTCCTCTCTATCCTTACCCTGACGATACACTAAAACATCATCGGCATACGACAATGTCCTGCCAGGTCCAGTGATCTGCTCACTGGTGATTCTCACTGTGTAGGCGTTGAACAGTACCGGAGATAATGGTGATCCCTGTGGTAGGCCAGGATATATTGTTGTTGGTTCCGAAGTCCAACTGCCACATCTAAAAACTACTTTCCGTTGGTAGAGGGCTGCAGCGATCCAACTAAGGAGGAATGGACTTATGTTTAGTTCAAGAAGCTGAAACATTAAAAACTCCAGTGGTACTCTGTTGTATGCGTCCTCAAGATCAATCGCTGCAGCAACGGTTTCAGTGCCTGAGTGGAAACCTTCATAGACATCATGGGCAAAGACTGCTGCATTGGTCCAGGTTTCTCTTTTTGGACGGTACCCACCCAGGGTAGGTGGGAAAACACCTTGCCTCTCTAGTTGGCTTGATATTTTCCTGGCAATTACCTTCTCCAGCAGCTTGCCTATTGTATTCTGCATGGTTATAATTCGATATCCCTGAATTTTTTTGTGGTCTTTGTCAGGCTTCGGCAAGGGAATCAGATAGCTGTGTAACCATTCCTCCTTGATGCTAGCACTCCCTATACTGTTGTTGTACATGTCTGCTAGTTTCTCTAGCTCATTGTCGGTACACCTATTTATGTCGTCATATCTTATGCCATCAGGACCTGGAGCACTGTTTTTTGATCGTCGAAGCACAGCCTTGATTTCTTTCACTGTCACTGTGTCTTCCTCCGAAGTGTTCTGGGCCTTGCATCTGTCTGAGGTGACCTCCTTGGCCAGATTTCGGCTTCCCATGTCTGTCTGGTTGCCCTGCTCAAGGTAGCGTTCAAAGAGGGCTTTGCCCTTGTCCTCGTCAGTCCTCTGCCAGGTGAGGTCAGCACCTTGGAAGTCTGAAATGCTCTTATTCTTGACTACACCACTCATGCTTTTATGTAGTCGCCAGAACAATTTCAGTGACTTGTCTGTGCCTACTCTTTGACACACCTCTGCCCATTTTTCGCTTTTAACCACCTTGACCAGTTTTTTTGAAATAGCTTACTTTTGTGTGCATCTCTCTTTCTAAGTGCAAGCAGGGACTAGGATGACCAGCTCTGTTCTTTTTGGCATTTTGCCATCTCCTTACAGCACTACGCTTATCCACCCAAACCTTCTCCACCTCGAGACTCCACCACGGTGGCTGCTCCCAGCTTTTTTTCCTGCCCTGAAACGTTCTGCGCTTGTCACGTCTTATTTTACTCACCACATCTTGCCCTGTACTGTCATACTGGAACGTCTTTACCTTTAGCTTGTGCTGCATGGTTCTGCCTTTCTCCACCAATATGCTGCAAGGGTGGTGGTCGCTGCCATGGTGACCTAGGACACCCCATCTACACACTGTAGTGAGTGAAGGTGAAACTAGCGCCAGATCAATAGCACTGTCCCCATCGCCTGGACGGCTTGCTGTCCTGGTGACACAGCCACTGTTGATACAAACCAGGTCGATGGTTTCCAGTGCAGTCTCGAGCTCCTCCCCTTGTGTATTGGAGGAAGTGTTTCCCCATCTTAAGTTTAAGTGTCTGATACTCAGTCCCTTCCATGTAGACTTCGGTTTGGGAAGCAGTGATGTTATTTTTTACAAGGGTAAGTATCCCACCTTTTCGCCCGTCCTTTCGGTCAGATCGGTAACACTGTTAGCCTCTGATTTTGAAGGCTATATTTTCGTTGAGGTGAGTTTCTTGCAAGCAACATATGCTTACTTTTTCTTGGTCCAGGATGTTTTCTAATTCTATTTTTTTTTTTGTTGCTGACTCCCTCCGCATTCCAGTGCATTATTTTAAGTCTTTGTTTAGTATGGCCAGCCGTTCTATTCTCATGTCCCCTGGCTCCACAGGACATCTAAGAAGGACCTCCAGTAGTTGGGGTTGGACCCTTTTGAGACATAGGGCCCGGCACTGCACCTGCCTGGGGGCCCAAAGCAGGGCGAGCACCATTACATTTAGCAGTAGTCGACATATTCCATTTTGCGTAATTGCGTGGCATCCTGATTTCTGTGGTGCGCCTCCTGGCTGGTTGCCTCCGTCTTCAGCACCTTTCCTTTGCTAGAGCAGACTGTGGTCGCACTCGAGTTTAGATGTGTACACACGCACACACGTGTCTGCACATGCATGTATGTATATACACATCTAGAGCACACTGGTTATTTTTCGTCGCCAAAAACTCGCCGTCGCCCCTTCTCCTGTTAGTAGAAACAGTTCCGCCGCGTGAAGGCCAGGAGTTGGACTTTTGCTGCATAGGTTATGTATTCACGAGCCATTGGGGTATTTAAGCAACGTTGGGCGCTCACCCCAACACTGTGCCCCGGCTACATACAGCAACATTTGGAACCTCAAAGAGGCTAAATACACAGTGGAAGTGGCCAGAAAGCCACCAACACCAGCACAAGACGATTACCATACTATGGACTGATTTATTGGTTTGTTTTCTTTTTTTATCTAAGGTGTTTGTTTAACTGATTAAGTGCCATGAATTGATAAATCGTCTTATTCAAATTTCCTGTAATTGACATGGGTTTATAAATCAAACAATGATTACAATATCAATACAGTAGTTTTTCCTACACAACCCCCTTTCATTTTATATGTAATACAAAATGTCTGCTACCATATTAACAACTTTTAAGTCATAACAGGATACGATGAGACAGGTGTGCCCCTTGGAGAACATTAGGCGTGGAGAGGAGTGGGTCAGAGTGCCAGCGGAGCAGTCAGACTTGTGCAGAGTTATAATCACATTAAGCCGGGAGTGCAGGGAGTGGCCAGCAGGGGCCACGAAAGTGGAAATCCAGCAACTAATTCAGGACAATGCTCACTCGGGTGATGTGATTATCTACACAGATGGTTCGGTGTCAAGAGGTGAGAGAAGTGGCTGGGGGTTCATAGCCAAAGCTAATGGTCGATGTTTGAGGCAGGAGAGCCTGGCATATGATACCACAACATCCAGCTTAAGAATGGAGGTGGAGGCGGTCACTGCGGCTCTCCGCTGGATGGAGAATACGACACACACACACACACACACACACACACACACACACACACACACATCGTGATTGTAACTGACTCAGAAAGCATGCTGACGAGGGTGAGGACGGGCAGGCTTCGTGCGGAGTGGCTTGCTTCGCTTCGGAGGTCACGGGTGACAAGAATCGCCTGGATCTTTTCTCCGGGGCATGCCGGTGTGCTGGGAAATGAACAGGCGGACAGATTGGCTGGCTCTGCAGAACTTGGTGGAGTATTGATACATGACAAGGCAGATGTGGTTGTGACCTTGAGGGAGCGCGTGCACACCTCGTAGGAGCAAATGGATTACCATGGTCTAGCAAGAATGAGACAGCGAGGAGTGACGAGGGGATCTGGCCGCCGCTCATCGCTCAGAGGAAAGGCGAGACGGACTTATAATCAGATTGCTACTGGTACTATTAGTGTTGGAACTCTTCGCTGGCTACTGAGGATGGGGACGGAGCACTTATGGGAATGTCCCGAATGCTGTGATGTCGATTCCTAAATCAATCAATCAATCAACTATGACACACTCCCTACTTGCCATTTTCCGCCATCCATTTTTGTTTCATTGAAACAAACATGGTGTATTTTTAATGACTGTCCAGTGTTTGAAATTATTTCCGGTCCAAGTTTTGTATTTACCTATTATGTTGCAAGAATTTTACAGGGGTGAATACAGAACTTGGAGGGGCAATATTTTCAAACACTGCAGTCATTAAAAATACACCCTATACTTTTTGTTTGGAACTGAATCTGTTAATGGATTGAGGAAGTCTGATCCATGCCAAACAACACCCCCCCCCCCCACACACACCTTTTTCAACGTTTCGTAGGTGTTATATTGTACAGGTGTTCATATGTTATGTATATTCACCTCCATTCAGGATTTCCAAACACTTATATGGCAACACATTACAACATTTTGAAATGTCGACACCTGTATCTCATCTCATCTCATCTCATCATGTTCCTCTTGTACCTTGCGGTGTCGAGGTGAAGTATAAACTTCGTGAGAGTGCCCGGTTATGGGCGTCGTATATCGACATTGCCATGGATTCTGTTATTCCCTCCGTCCAACGTTTACGTGGTCGGCCTCTTCCTCTGATTCCATCTGGTCTGTACATCATTGCTTGTTGTGGCATGCTGTTGACTGGTAGCCTACATTCATGGCCAAACCATTTGACTTGCTGCTTTCTAATAAAATCTAGCAGCTTTAACCCATACTTTAGTCCTGATTTCTTCATTTCTGATCTTATCTCTTCTTGATACGTTGAATATTCTTCTCAGGAACCTCATTTCTGTTGTTGTGATTTTTCTTTTCTCTTTTTCTGTCATTGTCCAGGTTTGGCATTGGTAGCACAGAGTTGGTAGGAAGATTGTGTTGTAAAGTGCTTTCTTAGTAGTTATTGATACATGTTTGTTCTTTAGTATTGGTGCCATTTGTCCAATGAGTTGATTTGCCTTATTGCACCTATTTTCGATCTCGTCTTCTGATCTGCCATTTGATGATATTATACTTCCTAGGTACTTGAAGCTCTTTACTTGTTTCAAGGGATGTTCGTTTAGGTGAATTGTTGCTGTTTGTTCTTCTTTAGTTATAGTCATTACCTCTGTTTTGCTTGTGCTAATTTTCATGTTATGTTCCCTACACATTTCGTTTAGACTATTCATGTGGTCTTGTAATTCAGCTTCTGATTTTGCTATTAGTGCTTGGTCGTCCGCAAACAGGAGTTCTCTAATGGTTAGATTTGCAGATGGTTCTTCTTCTGTATTCTCGTCATGCGGTATTCTTGCTGTCTCTGCTTGGCTGGTTTCTTTACATATGTTGTCTATATATGTTATGAACAAGAGAGGGGACAGGACACAACCTTGTCGTACTCCAGATCTTATGGTGAAGGGCTCTGAGTGTTCTCCAGTTGCTCTCACTATGCATTCACTGTTGTTGTATAAACTTCTACATAGGTTTGTTAGATGTGTACTCACTCCATATTGTTTAAGGATTTCCCACAGCTTGTTTCTATCTACCCTATCAAATGCCTTTTCTTGGTCGACAAAGGCTAAGTAGAGTGTTTCATTGAATTCAATTGATTTTTCTATAAGTTGTCTAAGAGCAAAAATGGCGTCTGTGCATCCTTTGTTTTTCCTAAATCCAAGCTGCGTTTCGCTTAGCTGGGGTTCTAAAGTAGTTCGTAATCTTTTTTCAAGAATTTTGCAAAATATTTTCCCAGTATGACTCAACAGTGAAATGCCTCTGTATTGTGTGCAATCTCTTTTGCTGCCTTTGTTTTTCCAAATTGGGATAATTATGGCGTTTCCCCAGTCTCGTGGTGTCTGTTGTTCTACCCAAACATGGTTGAATAGTCTATGTAGCCAAGCTGTTCCTACTTCCCTTGCTGTTTTAATTAGTTCATTTGGTATTTCATCCTGTCCTGGTGATTTGTTTAATGGGGCTAATCTGATGGCTTCTATAATTTCTTCTTTTAGTATGTCTGGTTCTAGTTCCTCGGTGACATCTGTGTAGGTCTCTTGAATTCCTGTGACATCTGATGGGATGTTGAGAAGTTGTTCGAAATACTGCTTCCATTTTATTAGGATCTGTTTTTGTTCACTTATTGGTTCTCCATTTTCGCTGTTAATTATTTCAGTTGGGTTTCTTCTTCTTCTTCTTCGTTCATCCGGAGTTTTTTTTCGGATGTGATTGCGTTGTGCCTGTTTACAGCAGAGCTGCGTTCTTGCGCCGTTAGGCCGACACATCCGACTTCTGCGGGCATTTGTTGACCGGGTTAACCTTCCCGGGGATTTCAGTTGGGTTTTATTTTATGTGATAATACCAGGGGAAGTCAATAATTAAGTCACAAATGGCAGTAGAAAAATAACTAAATATGATAACAACTTGAAACCAGTTTATTTTTATACATACATTGTCCCTTTATTTCATCAACATAATTTCCACCAACATTGATGCACTTATTCCATCGTTTTATCAGTCCTCCAAACCGGCTGCATAGAACTGCGTGCTCTGTTTTCTCAACCATGTTTTCACTTCACATTCAACTTCGGCGTCATTCACGAAATGTCTCCCGCCAAGGTGGGGTTTCAATGGACCAAAAAGGTGGAAATCGCTAGGGGCTAAGTCGGAGCTGTAAGGTGGATGTTCCAGAACCTCCCACCTTAGTTGCTTAATTTTCTCCTGAGTTAATTGAGCCGTATGTGGTCTGGCATTGTTATGAAGAAGCAATACTCCTCTAGTCAGCAGTCCTGGATGTTTTCTTCAAATTGCATCATGAAGCATCGATAGGACGTCACATTATGATTCAGAATTCACATTGTCACCTTTCTTCTTGAAATTGGTTAAAAACACTCCTTGACAATCCCAGAACACCTTACCTGCTGATGGCGTAACCTTGAATTTTTGGACACAAGGCGAAGAAGGATGTTTCCATTGCACTGAAGCACGCTTTGATTCGGGCTGGTAGTCAGCATAAACAGGAAGCATTTCCTCATGAATGTCCTTTGCAGGTAGTCCTTTTGCCCACAAAAAACGCACATCAGCATGTGCTCTTTGGTTGAACACTCCGTAAGTACAGTCACAATTTTGTTTATACGCTGTGCATGCGCATGAGACACCTAGCGCCACTTGATGAACGGGAATATAAAGTTCGATGTTGTTGTCACTTAATGACACCTGTAGAAAACACCAACTACATTTACCTGCCATCCCACAGAACTGTGTGATGTACTTATTGACTCGCCCTCTTATGTCTTAAAATGTACAAATGTTTCTGGGTAACTGTTTCTGTATGATTATAAGACTTGACCCCCTCTGCTGTGTGTCCACCGTGACGAGGTAGAGGGGCTTGCGCGTTCCAATGACCCCAAGAGCTATGCCGACGGTAGCACAGCTACTGGTAGGGTCACCCATGTCGGACAGGTCAAGGGAGAGGGACCAGACCAAGTGACACAAAACCTGCTGCCTTGTAGGTAGACTGGGGACAGTCAAAGGCTAGGGAAAGCATCCCGAATAAATGCTTGTCGAAATCGGATGTACTGAGCCACAGGCTTGACAAAGCAGTGCAACGTAACTTAATTCATGATGCCACAAATCAAAATTAATCGTTATGGTGCTAATCCCGCGAAGTCCCATCAGGCGGTGATAGTGCCGGGCCCCCTGCCACGAGGGGGTCCACCCATGACTACTGGTGGTCACCTTCCCCTGTGCTGTGTCGTCAAGGCACGGAGGAGTAGGTTAAGAGCTATTGACCAAATACCAAGGACACTCAACATACTACAGTGAAATGCAGAAGGAGTTTATAACAAGAAAGTCTCCCTAACACAGCGTCTTCATAAAGATAGAATAGATGTGGCATGCATTCAAGAGACACACCTCAATGCCAATCACAAATTCTCAGTCAGAGGATATCAGGCCACACGTTTTGACCGTGAAGGACATAAAGGAGGAGTTCTAATACTTACACGAAATACAATAACTTGCAGCGAAGTATCTGTGATCTCTGACAACCAAACGGAAATTATAGGTGTTGATATAATGATAAAGGACGTGAAAATAAGAATTTACAATCTGTATAGCCCAGCAGATAAGGACCTCACACTCTCAAATATGAAAATAACTGACACAAACTGCATTATTGTCGGAGACTTTAATAGCCGTTCAGAAAGATGGGGATACCCAGATACTGACAAAAGAGGAGATGAAGTGGAGGACTGGGAAATAGACACAAATCTCCATCTACTTAACAAAGCGGATGACACACCGAGCTTCTACTCCAGAAGATGGCTTACCACTTCTACTCCAGACTTAGTTTTCTGCACAGGAGACATCCTCCACAAAATCGATCGCCATGTTCTTGACCAATTAGCAGGTAGTGATCACAGACCAATCAAGCTTGTAATGAATATGGAGTATGTTCCACAGGAGCAAAAGCCTTTGCCCCGCTGGAATTACAAACGAGCAGATTGGGACAGATTTGCCATACTAACAGACAAATATTGTGAAAACATAAATACACGATATGGCAACATGAAGCAAATGGTGGAAAGTATAAACAGAGCAATAATACAGGCAGCCACTGAGTTTATTCCAAGAGGAGCGAGGAAAAATTACAAACCATACTGGACTGAAGAACTACAAATTTTGGAGGACAAAGTTTAAGATGCCAGGAAGACAGCAGAGAGAGAGAACAAACAAATGAAGCAAACATCTCTCTCAAAGCCATCTCAGCAAAATATAAAAGAACAGTAAATCAAACAACAAGAGATTGTTGGAGGGGAAAAAACAGAAAACCTGAATTTTGATAGCGATGGAAACAAACTATGGAAACTAGTGAAAGCCATGAACAATGAAGGACCTAGAAACAAACAAATAACAATTAAACACGGAAATGCCTTGCTTACAGGAAAAAAGGCTGCAAATGCACTAATGGAACACTATGCAAGTGCAAACCACATTGATATTACAACTGAACAGAAGAAAGCAATAAAAGACAAACAGATACACCATAGAAATACAGAGACAGCAGCAGAATATATGATGGCAAATCTAACAATGGAAGAAATGGAACAGGCAATGAATACCCTAAAAAAGAAGAAATCACCAGGAAAGGATGGAATCACAAATGAAATGCTAATAGGACTAGGCACCAAGGCAAAAAAAAAGAAACTACTAGCAGTTCTAAATCACAGCTGGAAGAGAGGAATAGTCCCACAGGCATGGAAGGAAGCTATACTAATACCAGTCCCAAAGAAAGGAAAAGACCTGGAAGAACCAAATGGCTATCGACCTATCAGTCTACTTAGCTGTGTAGGAAAATTAATGGAATGCATTATCAATGGCAGGCTAACATGGCATCTGGAAGAAAACAAACTCTTAACACCACACCAAGCAGGATTCAGAAAGTACAGATCCACTGAAGATCAAATAACCTATATAGCTCAGGAAATAAGAGGATGCCTTCCAAGAGAAAAAGCACACACTAACGGCCTGGATAGATTTAGAAAAAGCATTTGATAAAGTATGGAAGGAAGGACTGAAAGTAAAACTGCAAAAAATGCATGTTTGTGGGAAAATGTATAAATGGATCAGCCACTACCTTGAGAACAGAACTGCCAGGACAAAAGTACAAGGACAAACCAGCAAAATGATGCTGTTGGAGCAAGGTGTCCCCCAAGGAGGAGTTCTTTCACCAACATTATTCCTAGCATATATAAATGACATCACGGAAAATTTTCCAGCTAGAGTACACACATCCTCCTTTGCAGATGACCTAGCCATATGGACATCTGAAGAATATATTAGTACAACTAACAGCAGAATACAGCAAGCCTTATTAGCGCTAGAGGACTGGTCAAAATCATGGCTAGTGAAGATAAGTGAGGAGAAAACAACATGCACAGTGTTCTCCCTCTCAAATAAAACTCAGCGACCTAAGCTGGTATTGAATGGAAAAAATATTGCGCCATGAAGAAAATCCAAACTAGCTAGGAGTCACCTTTGATCGTCGCTATACATGGAAGACACAGGTTGAGGAAAATCGAACAAGAGAAGGCAGAGAATGGCACTCATGAAAAAGCTTGCTG
Organism: Cepaea hortensis; assembly: GCA_963921405.1. Taxonomy (NCBI): domain Eukaryota; kingdom Metazoa; phylum Mollusca; class Gastropoda; order Stylommatophora; family Helicidae; genus Cepaea; species Cepaea hortensis. Next base: position 138,384,715 of record OY992878.1, read on the forward strand.
GTACAACGTGGGGCGCAGTTGAGAAAGTTCTCAAGAAGTTATATACTGGACGGGTGAGGCCAGTACTGGAATATGGCATTGCAGCTTGGGCAACAGCAGCTAAGTCAAATTTTAACAAAATAAGTAGAGTCCAAAACCAAGGAATGTGAATCATAACTGTAAGCCTGAAGACAACGCCTATTAATGAACTAGAAAAGATCACTTGTTTACAACCAATGCAGGACAGAAGAGATAGCAGAGCCCAGCAACAAGCAGAAAAATTTAGAAGATTGACATACCACCCTATGTATAAAAGGATTAATGGTTTTGGAAAGGGAAGACTGAAGCGTAGCAACTTTGTAGAAACTGCGAAACGAAAGATTAGGTCAGATCCCATACTTAACATATCAACAGTCAAGCCCATTTACAATGCACACAACTTCCCAGCTTGGAGACAGCAGAAACTGCCTGAGATGATAGAAAACATTCCTGGTATTGAGAAAAAGAACACTCAGAATGAAACCGATAGAAGAAAAATAACCCTAAACTACATAAAAGAACATTACCCAAGCAGCAATTGGACCCATGTGTCACCGTCCTAGATCTCTAGGGGAATGAAACTCGGGCTCATACAGGCAACAAACTCCGTTTATATGCAATATAACATCATTTATTATTAATATGTTACAGTGAGCTGGCGAAGAGAGTTTTCGCAAGCCAGCAATCTGTAAGTTGCGTATCACAGGAGTTTACAATAAACATGATTATCACAACAACTCTATCAGCTATCTAACATATGCATAAGACCCCTAAATACACTTGGGTCTAAACTATCAAGTCCCCCTTAAGGTAAGCCCTGTTGCTTCCTCGATGTCCAGTCCGTGTCTGCCCTTCCACACGTGTCGCAATTCGACACGGGTGGTAACTCTCTCTGAGTTTCTCGTGGATCCCGCAATCGGCGGGCCCCATCGGTGTCCACGGGGCTGTGGACACACTGACCGGTCCTTCGAGAAGGCTCTGGATTATTCGAGCCTTCGAGTGACTCGGTTCTTTCCCTTTTGCTGGAGTTCTATCCCTTCGCTAGTCTCTCTTACTTTTATGTTGGTACCGCCCCTATGTGAGGCTGTGACAGGAGTCCCCCTCCCCCCTGCTTTGATGGGTTATTATATGGAAATTAGTTCTGTACTAATTCTGTCACAGGATCACATAAAGTCGGTGTTTGTAGTTCGGTGGATAGTAACTTGGCAACCTACACATCTGCATCAACAACTCATGTATTCTCCCATACACCACTTCAAGATGATTGCTGAAGAGGTCTCTCTCTTCTATGTTCTTAAACATGCTTATCTGACCGAAGTTCCATGACGTTTCCAGTTGTTTTTACAACCCCGCCCTTCTCACGTATCCATATGATACCAAGATATAAAACTCTGTATAAGAGAGTTTTAACAAGACAAATGTCTTGGCTATTTAAGTACACTTGCAAATCTTGTCTTGCGTGTGTATTTGGATACATTTTTACTTCCGTATGTTGTATGTTGCTGAATATGTAGTTATGCTGTTGTTTTATCACATCTGACTACGTGTGTTTCTGTTGGCTTGTTAGTGTATTGACTGATGTGTTGCTGTTTCTAATAAAGTGACTGTATTTTAATTGTTAGTGTTCAGTTTTGAGTTTGTATAAAGTGTGTGCTCACTGTGTGGTTTAACTCCAAGCGTCACGAGTTGGGATATCCTTTGTCATGAATTACCCAATCTGTGTAATGCATGATCGGGGCATTCCAAACGGTGGCGCTTAGATGTAGTGTATTTAATACTAAACATGTATTCACAATTGAGACAGGTAATACATTTTTACATGAAAGACGCAGACAAATTAAAATAACTACGTTTTGCGTACAATTTGTCCGCTCAGTATATCGCTCTCTCATTTAATTCATTCAGTCTGTCATTCATACATCTTTCATACGAAATAGTATTTTGTTAAAATATACAAATAAAGTTAAGGTAAGTCTTACTGCCCTTAGAAAAATGGATTAGGCGATATGTTCCCCTTTAAGGTAACAAGTACTTTTTGTACGTGTGATCAAAAAATGGTTTATAACTTAAATAGAAAAATTGTATAGGAAAAATATTTCACCTATGAGTGAAAATACCTGTAATATTATGGTAGAAAATATACAAGTTACAGGTTGACATATTTTATATATATAATTAAATAAAAGTGTAATACATATTAACTAATAGTAAATTAATTAACTAACTAACTCCAACGACGATGTGTGTGTTGTCCTCCTGTTGTCCGTGTGTCGTGGCATCAATGTTAACAATTAATATAGCTGTCTCTTGCATGTTGTAATCGACGTAGTTCTATTCCGGCTGTTTGCGACGTTATTTAGCAATAGCGAGTATGCAGTGTTCTTAATCTTTACACGATGACTGTCAGTTCACTGGTTGAAATCACTTCACAGATATTATATATCGCTTGGATTGTTTTTCAAGCCTTGGCAATTGGTAATATGGCTTAATACACTATAGGGTTCTCAAAGGTTCATGTTCGTGAGTGTTATCAGTAGATTATTCACTCGGTTCAAGTTTCATGTTCGTGAGTGTTATAAGTATATTCTTCATTTGGGCGTTGATACTTCTGGATGAAAGTTCTATAGTGGGTGTAGAGGTACACTGTTCTATGGTAGGTGTAGCGGTACACTGTTCTATGCAACAGACTAAAATATCACAGTTTATTATATGGCGAATCATTAATGTGCCTAGTGCTAGTCTGCTGGTACATTAGTTTGCCGTGACAATATGTCCGCAATAATATTATCAGTACCTTTGATGTGGCGGATTTCAAAGTCGAAATCTTGAAGAAGAAGACACCATCTTGATAATCGATGATTCTTTGGCACACCTCAGCCTTTTTAAGCTTCCGGCTGACATAGAGTAACGGATGTCTTACGCCTAGATATTCCTGCATCAGGCATCCTCCAATTGCGATAGCACTCGAATCTGTGGTCAGAATAAAAGGTATATCTATGTTTGGTAATCTTAATACGGGTGGGTTAGAAAAAATTGATTTCAATTTGCACATTACATCCTCTAAGCGGATACTCTTACAAAATTTTTCTGGATGATCTTTTGTCAACAGATTGGAAAAACTGATGTGAGTTCCGCCCAGTTTGGTATAAACTTGGCATAATAGTTTATGAGACCTAACAGGCTTCTAACCTGTTTCTTTGTAGTTGGAACTTCTAGGTTGAGAATTTTTGATACGATTCTATCATCTGTCAATAGTTTGCCTTCGGAAATCCTATGACCTAAGAAGTCTATCTCTTTATAGCCTATTTCAACCTTGGAAGGTTTGATAGTAAGTCCAAAGAGAAGGATTTGATTAAAGACTTGTTGGAGTGTACGTAAGTGAGAAGTCATGTCTGAAGAACGGATACATATATCATCAATATATGATTGCACGTCCTTTATGCCGTGCAATAGCAGTCTAGTTAACCTGACAAATGTGGCGGGAGCGTTTTTGAGACCAAATGGAAGATATCTCCATTCGTACAGCCCAAGTGGTGTAGCGAATGCTGTTATATGCCTTGAAGAGGGAGATAGTGGTACTTGCCAGTAACCTTTAGCTAAATCAAGCTTAGAAAATAAGGATGATTGAGACATTCAAAATGAGGTCTTCACAGCTGTTCATTGGCTCAGCATCTGTCGTGGTTATAGTATTTAATTTTCTGTAATCTATGCATAAACGAATAGTTTGGTCCTTCTTTTTCACCAGGACAATTGGCGAAGAGTACTGGGATACAGATTTCTGTATTATTTTATTTTTTTCTAAGTCCAAAATTTCTTTGTCTAAATTTGCTCTATAATGTAAAGGAATTGAATATGGTCTACATTTGATAGGCGTTAGATCTGTCAACACAATTGAATGTGTTATTTTGTCAGTCTGTCCAGGTTTGTTTGAGAAGATAGTTTTATAGTCGTTAAGAAGAGACAAAATGTCTTGTCGCTGCTGTTGTGTCAAAGTGTCAGAGATTTGTATGTCCTTCATCGTACTGTCGTCGTTCATAATCGGTACTGGAATTTCCGTATTGTCTACGTCCGTCTGATTTATTACTGACGCTACTGTTTGTAGATTGTCTTCAATGTCATTGTCGTCGTCGTCGAGACTAATAGTTGTCAATGTGTCGTTAAATTGGTCGTACTTGTCATTATCCCATATTGTCGGTACTATGAATATGTTTTCGTTGTCACTAGAATGAGTCGTTAATGATGCTTCGTTTGTCGAGGTGTCATTCAGTCGGGTAATTGTCGTTTCGTTTTCGTTGTCCTTTTTGTCAGTCTGGTTATTGTCATCTGTTATCTGCGTCTGCTTGTTCTTGTCATTGTCCTTTCTAGAATAGTATGGTTTTAACATGTTTACATGGAATATTTTCAACTTTCCATTCAAAGAAATTTCGTAGTCAACTTCCGAAATCCTTCTTACAACTTTAAATGGTCCCTGCCAAGAGGTTGATAGTAAATCTCTCTTGTCAGATAGTAATAGTAAAATGTCTTGATTTGGTTGTAATACAATCGTTTTTGCCCCTTTGTTGGCGTACTGCCTGTACCTAAAACCTTTCTCCTGTAATGATGCTCTGGCCAGTATACAGGATCTAATGATTTTGTCTCTGGTGTCAGTGACCAAGTCATAGGTGGAAACTGGTAATTGGGTGTTTACTGGTTGTGATATTATATCTTTGTAAATAGTGAGAGGTCCTCTTGGATTCGCTCCATATATCAAATCAAACGGAGAGAACCCCGTGCTTGATTGTGGGACTTCTCTGTATGCGAACAGCACCGTTGGGAGAAGTATATCCCAATCGGCTGGATTATCAGCTGTCACTTTGGATAACATATGTTTTAGGTCCCCATTTAATTTTTCGCAAATTCCATTTGCGGCCGGTCGATAGGGACTTGTAAAACATTGTTTTATGCCTAGTAACTTAGTTACCGATTGGGTGGCATTAGATATGAATTGCGTTCCTCTATCCGATATTATCTTCTCCGGAAAGCCAAAACGGGAGAATATCTGTAATAATACGTCCGTCACATCCTTAGAGGAGATAGATTTTAATGGAATCATTTCTGCCCACCTCGAACACAAATCAACGAGTGTAAAAATGTATCTATTTCCTTTGTTTGAGATGTGGTTCAAATGACCTACTAAATCAACCGCCACGATTTGAAATGGTCTCGAGGCAGTTGTGGTTGATTGAATTTCTGCCGTAGGGTTTTTCCCTTTTTTGATTAGTTTCTGACAGGTATCACATGATTTACAATGGGTTTTTATGTCTTGGCAAAATTTAGGCCAATAAAATTGGCTCAGGACTCTGGCCCTGGTTTTTTCGTAACCCATATGACCTCCGAAAGGTGAGTCGTGGAGCACTTTCTTACGATGTGACTGAGGTAGAACCACTTGCTGTATCGTGGTTTGATCTCTGGTATATAATCTAGTTAGAATATTGTTATTTAGTCTAAATGTCCAAGAAGCGTTTTTCGTCAATTTTGGCTTTAATCCTACTAGCCGAAAGTAGTCTTTCTTTTGTTGTTGGGTGCTCGGAAGTCCGTGTCCAGCTTGGCCAGCGGACACTCCTTAAAGACGTGGTGATCGGCGCAGTACCGACAGATTTCCGTCTTACTGCGATATGTTGCTCTGCTGTGGCCGGCCCTCTGACATCTTGAACATTGATTGACTCTTGGGATGAATCTCTCTGGCTGCTGTATTCTCTTGCTGATTGATACTGTGGTCGGCATTTCGCTGCCCTCCGACGTCACCACTGCCAAGGTTGTAGGTATCTTGGAGTATGTGTGGAGCCGCTCCGCCTTCAAGAATCGGATGTGAGGATTCTCTTCTCGTAGCTGCTTCAGGATTTCTTCGTCTGTCAGCTCCACTTGGATACGCTTGACAACCCACTAGCTTGTCGGTGTTTCCGACTGTGGTGTCTTTCTCCTCCCTCTTCGTCTCAGTAGGTTTGGCTTTTGTCTGTGGTAGGCTGTCTATCTTCTCCCTCGTGGTAGCTTCAGAAATAGCTTTAGATTCAGGTTCTTTGATGTATCTAGCAGGCATGCTCTCCACGTTCATCTTCTTCACCGTCTTGTCGGTTCCCACGCTGCACATCTTGGATACCACGTGTTTCTTGTTGTTGGACTTGCGACGTGACATTTCCCCCCGTATCAGGCTTCTTGACTGGTTAAGGCGACTTGTCTTGTTAGCGCTCACAGTTGAGAATGACGACACGACCACGCACGCACGATAATGACGGGCGTCACATTTGAGATTAGCCGCTAGTTGTAGAAAGCAAGTTCCCCACGCTTTGATGAATAGACTGGTTGCTTTATGCGTTGGCGAGCAATGTGGCGCCGTATAATTTTAAAATACTGAAAGTACATTTTATGTGACTATGTGCTCAGTCCTTTATTTTTATGTCTTCAAATCCTCATTTATGTTTGTTTAATGAGAGAGTCATTCTGGTGGAATCACTGCGTTCTGCGACACACACGTAGAAAGGGGGAGGGGGGGGGGGGAGTGTGTTCCGTTAAGCCATAATGTAAATGGGCATATAGTAGTGTGTTAGGTTGGTAAAATTAGATATCCAACAGTTGATAAATGAACATTTCGGAATAGATTGCGAATATTTATACACCGATTCCATTGGCGGATTGGCCAGGGTGTCAGCTTGCCCGAGGGAGGAAAGACTTGGGAGCAGGCACAATACGTATTTATGGGACAAGTGGGAAAACGACTCAAACGTTTTGAAACGGTACGCATTTATGGCAGGAGAAATACACCAGGAGTCATAACCCGGGTGGGCCTGCCCACGTCCACAGAGAGTCTCAATAACCTTACCGGGAAAGTACCCTATCTGACGATCAGAAACTGCTTCTCGCGATTGCTCCGCGGCGGCGTTGTTATCACTGAAATAGTATACACCGACCCAGTGTAGGATTGGTCTGTGGGTCAGCTTGCCCATTGACAGACGCTACCATCTTCTTACTTAAGGACCTACAAGTTCCATTCTGTTCAGCAATTATGAAGTGTACCCCCCTTGAACATTAGAGAATATGTTAAGTATATTAAAGATCTTGTAGTTCTGGAAACAAGTATTTTCAGACCCAGTCCGCCATTGCACCCACCGTGTTGTATGTACATCGCGGAGAAACATATTGTTGGGAATTCGCAGGTAGAGTCATGGGGAAGTCGTTGCTGAGCAGAATGGAACTTGTGGGTCCTGAAGTAAGAAGATGGTAGTGTCTACGATCACTGCGGGTTTGAGATGGTCAGTTTTTACTTAAATCACTAGTTGAGTTGAGTCAAGAACCGACATCACAGAGCTCGGGAAATTCCCATAGGTGCTCAGTCCTCATCTGCAACAGCTTAAGAGTCCCAGTACTAATGGTACCAGTAGCAGTATGATTATGTGCCCGTCTGGTCTTTTCTCGAGACTTGAGTCACTAGAGCAATGATAGTACTTGATTCTCAATCTGTATTGTGTAACATTCAAATTAGATAAGTGGACCTAGAGCATATGCACCTCACTTTTACAAGATCTTACATGGGTGTATTATTAGGGTACGCTGGAATGCGAAGCAGCAAGTGAGTGGATCTGCTGGTCATAGAGTCAGTTGGAACACTTACCAAAGACAGTGGAGATATTATGAAGAATATCTGTGAACGTCTACTACTTAAAGACACAATAACAGATCAAACCACACTATGAAAGTCTGCTAGTTGAAGACACAATAACAGATAACATCATATCATGAAAGTCTGCTAGTTGAAGACACAATAACAGATAACATCATATCATGAAAGTCTGCTAGTTGAAGACACAATAACAGATAACATCATATCATGAAAGTCTGCTAGTTGAAGACACAATAACAGATAACATCATATCATGAAAGTCTGCTAGTTGAAGACACAATAACAGATAACATCATATCATGAAAGTCTGCTAGTTGAAGACACAATAACAGATAACATCATATCATGAAAGTCTGCTAGTTGAAGATAGTAACAGATAAAACCACATCAGGAAAGTCTGCTACTTGAAGACACAATATCAGATAAAACCACATCATGAAAGTCTGCTACTTGAAGACACAATATCAGATAAAACCACATCAGGAAAGTCTGCTACTTGAAGACACAATATCAGATAAAACCACATCAGGAAAGTCTGCTACTTGAAGACACAATATCAGATAAAACCACATCATGAAAGTCTGCTAGTTGAAGATAGTAACAGATAAAACCACATCAGGAAAGTCTGCTACTTGAAGACACAATATCAGATAAAACCACATCATGAAAGTCTGCTACTTGAAGACACAATATCAGATAAAACCACATCAGGAAAGTCTGCTACTTGAAGACACAATATCAGATAAAACCACATCAGGAAAGTTTGCTACTTGAAGACACAATATCAGATAAAACCACATCAGGAAAGTCTGCTAGTTGAAGATATGTAACAGTTGTGGGGGAATTTGGAGTATTTAGATGGGAAACGGCTACAGCACGATTGAGCATCAGAGGAGAACGAGACGAGTGATGCTCAAGTCGTGACGTAGTTTGTTGTCAAAGGGCAGTTAACATCAAGATACCGAATGGAAGGGTCGTCACATTAGGTTCCAGCTGCCATCAAGATGAATAAAGTATTTGTACAAAAGAACTAACTGACTCCAGTCATCTGTTATGAGTTGGCTTCGTTACATAAACGAAATGGAGCCTAAGAACCCGGATTTCCAGGGTCTTTAGTGTCGCGGCAGAAGTCACAACAAACCACTAATTACGTCAACAACTTGAAGAGACAGAAGCATTTCAGCACGATTCGATACGTAACTTGAACAGAAACAAAGCGCAGTTAGAAAAATGGCCAATAACCTATCAGCGAAAAATACAGCGACCAAAAGCCCGCCCAGGGGTGGTTGTCTGTAAGTCTTTTTCAAGACTGCCTGTCAAAATTTTATTGGCGTCAAGAGAAAAGTGAAAAACAACTGGCCATAACGAGTTGCGGCACCTGCGATCGTTATCAAACCGGCGAGCGTCAACTGTAAACATCATCCTGGCGACTCCTCTTATCCATTCATCTAACGGACGTGTCAGGAGCAGAAGTTTTCCTGAAGGTCAAGCCGTTATCTCGAGCTCGAGCGAGCAGGAATTTTCCTGAAGGTCGGTCCTGGGTCATCAAGCCACTGAAGAGTCGTTTTAGGTGAGCAAGAAGTTTCTAATAACTCTGTCAAGTCAAGTACTCGCCTCCAACCAAAATTCAAAATATTCCATATTGAGTCGTCAAGTCAAAATAATGGAAAAGCTCAGTAACAACCAGGACGACAGCTGAGTGGCTTATACTTTCATTAATTGGCCTATGTTTTGTTTGACGCAGTCAGACTATCTATAAGCCGCTAGCTTAACCTTTTGGGCTCTGCTACCTCTGAGTCCTTCTCAAAACGTCGATGATGTACCCCACCCGGGGCGAAGTCAGAAGCCAGAAGTCTGGTCGGGACCCAACCAGGGGTTGAAGTTTGTCCAGGCATCCCAAGAGAAGTAACTAACTGAAGAGACGAGGTTACCTGGAGGAAGAGACAGACTACCTGAACTCCGCGATTGATTGAATTTCAGCTGACGCAGACTCCTAGTGTTTGAGTTTAACCTGAAGACGAGTCTAGAGGAATACGTCTTGCTTGGATCAGGAACCGAAAGTAGGGTAATCTGTGAGCCTATTATCTGGTCGAACTGTTCTTGTGTATATGTAAAGTGAATTTCTTAAGTTAGCTGATTACAAATGAGATTGTGATTGTTTGGTCTATATAATAATATTTCAGCATGGCGGCACAAGACTCTTTGGTACAAGTATTGACGGGGGTAGGAACAGCGGTAGGTAGACTTGATACGGTTATTAAACAACAGGGAATGGCAACCAAAATTGTTAAGTTTAGTGGACAGGCCAGAGAGTTTAAGAAATGGATCACTTCCATAGAAAAATATGCATATTTGGTATCTGCATCAGATGAAGAGAAAATGAGACTTGCATATCAGGCAGCCACAGAACCAGTTTCACAGCATATTAGAAGAAAATTAGAGGCTAGAATAGATGAGACATGGGAACAGTTTAAGGACGACCTGGCACACAAGTACGCAGAAATAACGGATCCACAACATGCGTTTTCGGTATTGAGACAGTCTAAACAAGAGACGGGAGAGACAGTACAGTTGTTCAGCGATAGGTTGATTAACTTGGCTGAAGATGCATTCTTAGGACAGAATGTACGAGGAGAAGAGGTGGAGAGGATGTTAGTCGGCATTTTTGTAGATGGCATAAAATCCGATGGTTTGAAATTTAAGTTGATGAGGGAAAACCCTGAGAGGTTGTCACAAGCTGTAGATATTGCAGTACAAGAAGAAAATTTGAGACGTAGGTTTAGATTGAGAACAGGACGAGAAATAGGAACTAGTCGAGAAGATAGAGTTGAGGAGCCTATGGAAATAGGACAAACAAGGTTCGGATGGAATAGGAGAGGAGGTATACAGACGTTGCAAGGTAGAAATAGAAATGATTATGATGAAAGAAGAAATAGGAGATATCCTACAAGGGAGACAGTAGGAAATACAAGTAACACAAATATAGTCTGTTGGGTTTGTGGTCAACGCGGACATTTTTCTCGTTTTTGTGGAAATAGGCGTGTCCAGTCAAACATACAAAGTAGAAATGACAATAGCAGGTTGAATGGGAATGTTGAAGATAGACACAGGAATTTTACAGGTACAAGAACAACGCAGGAAAACCGGCGCCCTACCTATTAAATGGGACCTGGGGTAGGAAGGGAAATAATAAGGTCCCAAGGTTTAAAGAATATGTTAATAACAGACATACTAGAACGAACAGAGAATATTTTCAACTAGATGAAGTCAAACAGTTTACGGAAAGTAAAACAGATTATAGCTCTTGTATAATAGAAATAGGAAAATATAGAATTCGTACATTAATTGATTCGGGAGCTCAGGTTAGTGTGGTAAAAGAAAGTTTTCTATACAGAATAGTGAGAAATTGTAGGATATTTAGGAGTCATAATAATCTTCACTCCGTTACGGGACAGAATTTACAAGTAATTGGGCAAACGATGATAAATTTCAAACTAGGAGGGGTCAACGTAAGACATCTTTTTCATGTAGTGAAAGATTTAAATAGAAATATGCTGTTAGGAAGAGATTTTTTGATAAAAAATGGAGTAAGACTTTTCTTTGATTTACACAAATTAAAATTCAAGGACGTCTATGTAAATATGGAAGAAGACATGCATATATCAGCACTAGTGAGAGTTAAAATGTCCACGACGTTAAAGCCACAGTCGATTAATTTGATACAAGCAAAGCTAAAGAGAAACCCATATTATGTGGCAGGAGACACAGTCAGAGTCACTGAGTTACAAGAAGAAGTAATTGATGAGCCTGGTTTGGAAGTTCCGGATGGAATAATAGCATTAGATAAACACTTAACATTTCCAGTAATGGTGATTAACAACACAGGTAGAGAAATTAAGTTATACAGAGGGTGTGTAGTAGCAAAACTAGAACATAACGTTAGTGATATATTGGCAACTGATAGAGTAGAAATGCCGGGAGCAAACTGTTCACAATATTCTAGTGAAAGAGTTAATAACAGACGCGGACGCGGAAGTAGAGGAAACTCACAAATGGATGAATTGATCCATCCATTCAAAAGAAATACAGCACAAATACATTCACTAGATAAAAAGACAAGGGAACAAGAATTGTTGGCACAGTTAAAGACTTCACCAGAAAATAAAAAAGTGTTGGAACAGTTTATAAAAGAGAATCAGGATGTGTTTGCAATTAGTGATTTAGAGTTGGGTAAGACAAAAACGGTAACAATGTAGATAGATACGGGAGACCATCCGCCGATTAGCTTAAAATCATATAGAACTCCCTTAAGAAATAGAGAAATTGTAGAAAAGGCAATAGAAGAAATGTTGAAAGCAAGAATAATCACAAGATCAAAATCAGAGTGGTCATCTCCGGTGGTAATTGTGGCCAAACCTGATGGTTCGAGTCGATTCTGTTGCGACTATCGGGCGTTGAACAAAATTACTAAAAATGTAGCATACCCACTGCCGGTAATTGATGATATTTTGGGGCTGCTTAATGGCTCTACATATTTCACGACGCTGGACGCAAGATCAGGGTTCTGGTGTATTCCGATGTCGAAGGACGCTCAAAAGAAAAGTGCTTTCTGTACTCATATGGGTTCTTACGAATTCTTACGAATGCCTTTTGGAGTCAAAACTGCGCCGTCTCACTACATGCTCTTAATAAATGAAGTATTAGAAGGTATGCAAAGGTTTGCATTAGCCTATATAGACGATATTCTGATTTTTACGAAAGGAGATGTGAATGATCATTTAAAACATATTAGATTAGTATTCGATAGATTAAGGGTACATGACGTTAAATTGAAACTTAGTAAGTGCCAGTTTTTAAAGACAGAAACAAAATATTTGGGTTATATTATAAATAGAGACGGAATAAAACCAGACCAGGACAAGATAAAGGTTATTAAAGAGTTACCTCCTCCAACTAACGTAAAAGAAGTGCGTGCGTTTATAGGAACTTGTGCGTATTATAGGCGGTTTGTCCCAGCGTTTTCAAAGATAGCAGAACCTATTACAAATTTGACAGGCAAATACGCTAGATTTAAGTGGGATGATGAGTGTCAAAAAGCGTTCGAGTATTTAAAAAACAGCTTAACACTGGTACCACTATTAACGCATCCAGACTTGAATAAACAGTTAATACTGTACACAGATGCTTCAGACAATGCAATAGGAGCATGTTTGGTTCAACCATATGAAGGAAAAGAGTCTGGAATACCAGGGGTTAAAAATGAAAGACCAATTTACTTCTTATCTCATAAACTTAGCAAATCTCAACGCAAATGGACGACTATTGAAAAAGAAGCTTATGCTATTCATTATGCTCTTCAGAAACTAAATTACTACTTACATAACGCAAATTTTGTTATTAGAACTGACCATATGCCTTTAAAGTCTCTTTTAGAAGCTCCAGTGCAGAACAGGAAAATACAAACCTGGGCGTTGAATCTACAAGGATACAATGCCAGAGTTGAATACATTCCAGGTAGGATTAACACGTGTGCTGACTTACTATCTAGAATCCCCTACCCACAGTCGTCAGGTGACACAGAAGATGAAGGAGAACCAGAGATCGACGACCGAAATTGGCAAGTAAATATTTTAGATTCTGCCATAATAAATGGAGAAGACTTTGAGAGTTTACCATCGGATTATGAGGCTGAACATAGAGTGGAAGAAGACCCACATTTAGCACAGTTTAGTATGAAAGAAGAACAGGAATTAGATCCAAAAGTCTTACAAATAAAACAGAAATTAAGAGAAACGGAAGAGAACAAATATAAGAAGAATTATTTGGTTTTACAAGAGGATGGACAGTTATACTATATGTGTGAAAGGAACGAACAGCTAAGGAAATATATTCCAAAACATTTAGAAAATGAAGTTTTAAAAGCATATCACAATGAGAATGGACATCTCGGTCGGGATAAATTGGTGAAAGCACTTACTAGTAAATATTATTGGCCGAATTTATTTAGATCTGCTTGCAAATATGTGGATACGTGTGAAAGATGCAGGTTAAGGAATATGAAAACAATTAAGTGTCCTTTACAAGATACAGATATTCCTCAGTTTCCTATGCAGAAAATTAGTTTAGATATATCGGGTCCTCACCCTAGAACGTTGTCAGGGAACGTGTATTTAATTCATATAGTAGACGTCTACAGTCTTTGGCCGGAAATTTATGCAATTCCAGATAAGAGCGCTGATACTGTCATTAATATTTTTTTACAGGAGTTTGTACCAAGGTTTAGCTGTCCACAGGTTATACTCACGGATAATGGTAGAGAATTTGTGAATAAAAAATTTGAAAAATTGTTGAAGGATTTAAATATAAAACATGTAAAGACCTCATATTATAGACCTTCTTCAAATGCTAAAAACGAACGTCAACATCGGACATTATATGATGTTATAGCAAAGATTGTGGATGAACATGAAAAAGACTGGGATTTATTTTTAGGACCAGCACTTAGCGCCATACTCACAAATCAAAATGAGAGCACAGGCTTTTCACCATTTTATTTAATACACGGGAGAGAACCAATATTACCAATAGATAATCTGTTAAAACCAAGATGGAAGTATATGGGAGAAGACTTTCAGGAGACCATTATACAAGAAATGCATAAAGCACACATGAGGTTGAAGAATAATATAGTTAAAGCTAGAGAAAGACAGAAAAAGTACAAAAACCTGAATACTAAGTTACAGGAGCTTAAAGTAGGAGATAGGGTTTATTACAAGAAGCATAGAAGGAACTCTAAGTTTGATGATCGTTGGATACCAGGTTATTACGTTATAGAAAGGCTAGGAAAGGTATCGTATAGTATCAAGAACCAGGTGACGGGACATGTAGCAAGGGCACATGTGGAACACTTAAGAAGAGATGATGATGAGAAGGAAAATGATAATTATAATAATAATTGTTGTTCAAACACCGGATACATAGATGAACAAGTCGTCAGGGGGACTACAATAATACCAGATTTTAGAAAAGATCCGACGCACCGTCAGTTAAGGACAGCTTCTTCAGGTTATGATGATACTCAAGAACAAACAATACCGAAAACGATAGTAGAGGAAAAGGTGAATGAGAGTCATTATGATAGTATAGAAACTATGGAAGAAGAAGTAGGTGCTCCATTTAAAAATACTAGACAAGCAACAAAAAGAAGAATGGATAAACAAAGAGAAAGAGAAGTGAAAAGACAGAGGAGAATTAGAGAGTATTCAACAAGCGGTGAAGATATGCCTTTACTGGAAAGGTCCTTAAGAAATAATGATAGACAGATTAGATGGGATATTGAACGGAAGAGATTAGCGGCTGCTAACGAGAGACAAACAGATGAAGAAGAAATGGATGAGAAGTCAGAGTCAAGTAGTAGTATGGAGGAAGATGATAGATTATACGGAGAGGAGGATATTGAGGTAGAGATAGCATTGATACAGAGAAACTTGGAGTTGTTGAAGAAGTGGAAACGGAAGAGATAAATTGATAGAGTATATTGCAGATAGCAAGAGATAAGTTTCAGGCTGTAAGGAAAGTGATACTTGATGAAGTGTGTGAGAAAGTAGAAATGGCTTTTGTTGATATTTTTTATAAGTGATATGGAGGAGTACTGAAGCAATGGAAGTAGGTTTGATTGAGGCATATATATAATTTTTCGCTAGCTGAC
Organism: Cepaea hortensis; assembly: GCA_963921405.1. Classification (NCBI taxonomy): domain Eukaryota; kingdom Metazoa; phylum Mollusca; class Gastropoda; order Stylommatophora; family Helicidae; genus Cepaea; species Cepaea hortensis. Next base: position 138,400,095 of record OY992878.1, read on the forward strand.
GGAATTGCTGGGGGATATTATGTTTTGGCATCTTATTGGATAGATAAGTTAGTCAATGGTACAGCAGGTAGATAGATGCTAAGAATATCGTGGTGTATGGTTATAATTAAGTAGTACATGGGGTATAATATGGTCAGTGTTAGTTAAAGACTTTCATGAAAAGAACAGATATCGTTAGTTAGAATTTGGTCTGCAAATAACAGATATAGATATATAGACCTGGCGGCGAATTGTTTCAGTTTCTCGATTATAAAAACAATGGAATGACTTGAGTGATTGGATATGACTTACGTAATTCGTATAGGAGGAAAATTTTGCTTACTCACTTTAAGTAGCTAATTCTATGTGAATTATAATTTGTTTGCAGACTTTCTCTTAAGTTTATTGAGTCTAAGATTGTAATACCTCGTATATGATATGTTTTTTTTTGTGTTTGAATTAATCCTATGAAATGATTGTTATAATTTGATTTTAGAGTTTTAGGGTTGTTGTGTTCGTAAAATACGAACTATTGGTCCATAAAAGAGACCAGTGGTGTTAGGTAGACTAGAATATTTCCTTTTGAGTTAATAAGGTACATATTATATTGTTTTAAAATATGTTTTCTTTGATTGAGTTGGGGGGGGGGGGGTATAATATTTGGTTTTGATTTTTGTTGAATTAAGTGGTTTTGTGTATTAGATTACCTTGTTATATATTTAATTAAGTAAATTTAATTATTACGGTATTGGCTGGAATAAGGGACACATACTGAGAGCTAATAGAGGGACACATACTGAAGACATATAGATGGTCGGCATGAAGAGGTTCTTAGGGATATAAAGTCTTAGAAAATAAAATAGGAGCTGCGTACAGTCAGCATTATATGAAGAGAAAGGAGGAGAAAACTGTGAATGGCAGCATATAGGCGAGTATAATTATATGGTTGGATAAAGAAACAAATAATGGGATGTGAGGGGGAAGGTAATAGGTGCTGTGAAAAACCAGCTTTAATTAAATTGATAATGTTCATTGAATATGAACATTGGCTCGTGGTGAAAGGTGAGGTGACGAAAATGTTGGGGATGGCAATATAAATGTTATATATATAAATGTTGAGAAAACTTATACCAACTTGAACAAAGATATATTTTCATAAGACGGGTTTAAAAAAAAAAATTGTTGTACAAATTTTTTTATTGGCAAGGGACGTAAATGTGGTTGTGTTCGAATATATGCATTACTTTATGTAAATGTGGTCATCGTGAAGAGTTGTTCTTTATGTTTTTCACTGGGTGCGCACCCCTTCTTTGCTTTTCTAAGTACGTTGTTGCTATGTTGTTCTGGTTGTCTTGTGTTATGAGAGAGCGAGGGATTTTATAATGCCATGTGTACAATAACGATTATACGAACTATTCTTCTTATGATATGTATATTTGATACAGAAACGAGCCAAGAAGGGACCAGAAATATATAGTGGATGGCTATATAGTTTGGAGAAATAGATTGGGTTACTTAACATAAAGTGCTTTGGGGAGATTTGGGAACTGTAAAAAGAGTTACCATACGTGGTATGATGTATTGTACAAAGTAGAATCGAAGAAGAAGTATATAGGGGGTTACTAGCTAACAATATAACAGGGGAAAGACTTAAAGAATAGAATTGGAGTTGGTTTGAGGAAGATTAGAGGAAATGTGGGAGTTAAGGAAAAAGGGGGAATGGAGTAAGAGAGTTGGGAATAAAGAATTTTTCCTTTAAAGGAAAAATTCTTTAGAAAACATAGGGAGGTGTAACAGTAGTGGGGGAATTGGGAGTATTTAGATGGGAAACGGCTACAGCACGATTGAGCATCAGAGGAGAACGAGACGAGTGATGCTAAAGTCGTGACGTAGTTTGTTGTCAAAGGGCAGTTAACATCAAGATACCGAATGGAAGGGTCGTCACATTAGGTTCCAGCTGCCATCAAGATGAATAAAGTATTTGTACAAAAGAACTAACTGACTCCAGTCATCTGTTATGAGTTGGCTTCGTTACAGATAGTATCAGATAAAACCACATCAGGAAAGTCTGCTACTTGAAGACACAATATCAGATAAAACCACATCATGAAAGTCTGCTAGTTGAAGATAGTAACAGATAAAACCACATCAGGAAAGTCTGCTACTTGAAGACACAATATCAGATAAAACCACATCAGGAAAGTCTGCTACTTGAAGACACAATAACAGGTAAAACCACATCATGAAAGTCTGCTACTTGAAGACACAATATCAGATAAAACCACATCAGGAAAGTCTGCTACTTGAAGACACAATATCAGATAAAACCACATCAGGAAAGTCTGCTACTTGAAGACAGAATATCAGATAAAACCACATCAGGAAAGTCTGCTACTTGAAGACACAATATCAGATAAAACCACATCATGAAAGTCTACTACTTGAAGACACAATATCAGATAAAAACACATCATGAAAGTCTGCTACTTGAAGACACAATATCAGATAAAACCACATCATGAAAGTCTACTACTTGAAGACACAATATCAGATAAAACCACATCAGGAAAGTCTGCTACTTGAAGACACAATATCAGATAAAACCACATCAGGAAAGTCTGCTACTTGAAGACACAATATCAGATAAAACCACATCAGGAAAGTCTGCTACTTGAAGACACAATATCAGATAAAACCACATCATGAAAGTCTGCTAGTTGAAGATAGTAACAGATAAAACCACATCAGGAAAGTCTGCTACTTGAAGACACAATAACAGGTAAAACCACATCAGGAAAGTCTGCTACTTGAAGACACAATATCAGATAAAACCACATCATGAAAGTCTACTACTTGAAGACACAATATCAGATAAAACCACATCATGAAAGTCTGCTAGTTGAAGATAGTAACAGATAAAACCACATCAGGAAAGTCTGCTACTTGAAGACACAATATCAGATAAAACCACATCAGGAAAGTCTGCTACTTGAAGACACAATAACAGGTAAAACCACATCATGAAAGTCTGCTACTTGAAGACACAATATCAGATAAAACCACATCAGGAAAGTCTGCTACTTGAAGACACAATATCAGATAAAACCACATCATGAAAGTCTGCTACTTGAAGACACAATATCAGATAAAACCACATCAGGAAAGTCTGCTACTTGAAGACACAATATCAGATAAAACCACATCAGGAAAGTCTGCTACTTGAAGACACAATATCAGATAAAACCACATCAGGAAAGTCTGCTACTTGAAGACACAATATCAGATAAAACCACATCATGAAAGTCTACTACTTGAAGACACAATATCAGATAAAAACACATCATGAAAGTCTGCTACTTGAAGACACAATATCAGATAAAACCACATCATGAAAGTCTACTACTTGAACACACAATATCAGATAAAACCACATCAGGAAAGTCTGCTACTTGAAGACACAATATCAGATAAAACCACATCAGGAAAGTCTGCTACTTGAAGACACAATATCAGATAAAACCACATCAGGAAAGTCTGCTACTTGAAGACACAATATCAGATAAAACCACATCATGAAAGTCTGCTAGTTGAAGATAGTAACAGATAAAACCACATCAGGAAAGTCTGCTACTTGAAGACACAATAACAGGTAAAACCACATCAGGAAAGTCTGCTACTTGAAGACACAATATCAGATAAAACCACATCATGAAAGTCTACTACTTGAAGACACAATATCAGATAAAACCACATCATGAAATTCTGCTACTTGAAGACACAATATCAGATAAAATCACATCATGAAAGTCTACTACTTGAAGACACAATAACAGATAAAACCACATCAGGAAAGTCTACTACTTGAAGACACAATATCAGATAAAACCACATCAGGAAAGTCTGCTAGTTGAAGATAGTAACAGATAAAACCACATCAGGAAAGTCTGCTACTTGAAGACACAATATCAGATAAAACCACATCATGAAAGTCTGCTAGTTGAAGATAGTATAAGATAAAACCACATCAGGAAAGTCTGCTACTTGAAGACACAATATCAGATAAAACCACATCATGAAAGTCTGCTAGTTGAAGATAGTAACAGATAAAACCACATCAGGAAAGTCTGCTACTTGTAGACACAATATCAGATAAAACCACATCAGGAAAGTCTGCTACTTGAAGACACAATATCAGATAAAACCACATCAGGAAAGTCTGCTAGTTGAAGATAGTAACAGATAACATCATATCATGAAAGTCTGCTAGTTGAAGACACAATAACAGATAACATCATATCATGAAAGTCTGCTAGTTGAAGACACAATAACAGATAACATCATATCATGAAAGTCTGCTAGTTGAAGACACAATAACAGATAACATCATATCATGAAAGTCTGCTAGTTGAAGACACAATAACAGATAACATCATATCATGAAAGTCTGCTAGTTGAAGACACAATAACAGATAACATCATATCATGAAAGTCTGCTAGTTGAAGATAGTAACAGATAAAACCACATCAGGAAAGTCTGCTACTTGAAGACACAATATCAGATAAAACCACATCATGAAAGTCTTCTACTTGAAGACACAATATCAGATAAAACCACATCAGGAAAGTCTGCTACTTGAAGACACAATATCAGATAAAACCACATCAGGAAAGTCTGCTACTTGAAGACACAATATCAGATAAAACCACATCAGGAAAGTCTGCTACTTGAAGACACAATATCAGATAAAACCACATCATGAAAGTCTACTACTTGAAGACACAATATCAGATAAAAACACATCATGAAAGTCTGCTACTTGAAGACACAATATCAGATAAAACCACATCATGAAAGTCTACTACTTGAAGACACAATATCAGATAAAACCACATCGGGAAAGTCTGCTACTTGAAGACACAATATCAGATAAAACCACATCATGAAAGTCTACTACTTGAAGACACAATATCAGATAAAACCACATCAGGAAAGTCTGCTACTTGAAGACACAATATCAGATAAAACCACATCATGAAAGTCTGCTAGTTGAAGATAGTATCAGATAAAACCACATCAGGAAAGTCTGCTACTTGAAGACACAATATCAGATAAAACCACATCATGAAAGTCTGCTAGTTGAAGATAGTAACAGATAAAACCACATCAGGAAAGTCTGCTACTTGAAGACACAATAACAGGTAAAACCACATCAGGAAAGTCTGCTACTTGAAGACACAATATCAGATAAAACCACATCATGAAAGTCTACTACTTGAAGACACAATATCAGATAAAACCACATCATGAAAGTCTGCTACTTGAAGACACAATATCAGATAAAATCACATCATGAAAGTCTACTACTTGAAGACACAATAACAGATAAAACCACATCAGGAAAGTCTACTACTTGATGACACAATATCAGATAAAACCACATCAGGAAAGTCTGCTAGTTGAAGATAGTAACAGATAAAACCACATCAGGAAAGTCTGCTACTTGAAGACACAATATCAGATAAAACCACATCATGAAAGTCTGCTAGTTGAAGATAGTATCAGATAAAACCACATCAGGAAAGTCTGCTACTTGAAGACACAATATCAGATAAAACCACATCAGGAAAGTCTGCTAGTTGAAGATAGTAACAGATAACATCATATCATGAAAGTCTGCTAGTTGAAGACACAATAACAGATAACATCATATCATGAAAGTCTGCTAGTTGAAGACACAATAACAGATAACATCATATCATGAAAGTCTGCTAGTTGAAGACACAATAACAGATAACATCATATCATGAAAGTCTGCTAGTTGAAGACACAATAACAGATAACATCATATCATGAAAGTCTGCTAGTTGAAGACACAATAACAGATAACATCATATCATGAAAGTCTGCTAGTTGAAGATAGTAACAGATAAAACCACATCAGGAAAGTCTGCTACTTGAAGACACAATATCAGATAAAACCACATCATGAAAGTCTGCTACTTGAAGACACAATATCAGATAAAACCACATCAGGAAAGTCTGCTACTTGAAGACACAATATCAGATAAAACCACATCAGGAAAGTCTGCTACTTGAAGACACAATATCAGATAAAACCACATCAGGAAAGTCTGCTACTTGAAGACACAATATCAGATAAAACCACATCATGAAAGTCTACTACTTGAAGACACAATATCAGATAAAAACACATCATGAAAGTCTGCTACTTGAAGACACAATATCAGATAAAACCACATCATGAAAGTCTACTACTTGAAGACACAATATCAGATAAAACCACATCAGGAAAGTCTGCTACTTGAAGACACAATATCAGATAAAACCACATCATGAAAGTCTACTACTTGAAGACACAATATCAGATAAAACCACATCAGGAAAGTCTGCTACTTGAAGACACAATATCAGATAAAACCACATCATGAAAGTCTGCTAGTTGAAGATAGTATCAGATAAAACCACATCAGGAAAGTCTGCTACTTGAAGACACAATATCAGATAAAACCACATCATGAAAGTCTGCTAGTTGAAGATAGTAACAGATAAAACCACATCAGGAAAGTCTGCTACTTGAAGACACAATAACAGGTAAAACCACATCAGGAAAGTCTGCTACTTGAAGACACAATATCAGATAAAACCACATCATGAAAGTCTACTACTTGAAGACACAATATCAGATAAAACCACATCATGAAAGTCTGCTACTTGAAGACACAATATCAGATAAAATCACATCATGAAAGTCTACTACTTGAAGACACAATAACAGATAAAACCACATCAGGAAAGTCTACTACTTGAAGACACAATATCAGATAAAAACACATCAGGAAAGTCTGCTAGTTGAAGATAGTAACAGATAAAACCACATCAGGAAAGTCTGCTACTTGAAGACACAATATCAGATAAAACCACATCATGAAAGTCTGCTAGTTGAAGATAGTATCAGATAAAACCACATCAGGAAAGTCTGCTACTTGAAGACACAATATCAGATAAAACCACATCATGAAAGTCTGCTAGTTGAAGATAGTAACAGATAAAACCACATCAGGAAAGTCTGCTACTTGTAGACACAATATCAGATAAAACCACATCAGGAAAGTCTGCTACTTGAAGACACAATATCAGATAAAACCACATCAGAAAAGTCTGCTAGTTGAAGATAGTAACAGATAACATCATATCATGAAAGTCTGCTAGTTGAAGACACAATAACAGATAACATCATATCATGAAAGTCTGCTAGTTGAAGACACAATAACAGATAACATCATATCATGAAAGTCTGCTAGTTGAAGACACAATAACAGATAACATCATATCATGAAAGTCTGCTAGTTGAAGACACAATAACAGATAACATCATATCATGAAAGTCTGCTAGTTGAAGACACAATAACAGATAACATCATATCATGAAAGTCTGCTAGTTGAAGACACAATAACAGATAACATCATATCATGAAATTCTGCTAGTTGAAGATAGTAACAGATAAAACCACATCAGGAAAGTCTGCTACTTGAAGACACAATATCAGATACAACCACATCATGAAAGTCTGCTACTTGAAGACACAATATCAGATAAAACCACATCAGGAAAGTCTGCTACTTGAAGACACAATATCAGATAAAACCACATCAGGAAAGTCTGCTACTTGAAGACACAATATCAGATAAAACCACATCATGAAAGTCTGCTAGTTGAAGATAGTAACAGATAAAACCACATCAGGAAAGTCTGCTACTTGAAGACACAATATCAGATAAAACCACATCATGAAAGTCTGCTACTTGAAGACACAATATCAGATAAAACCACATCAGGAAAGTCTGCTACTTGAAGACACAATATCATATAAAACCACATCAGGAAAGTCTGCTACTTGAAGACACAATATCAGATAAAACCACATCAGGAAAGTCTGCTACTTGAAGACACAATATCAGATAAAACCACATCATGAAAGTCTACTACTTGAAGACACAATATCAGATAAAAACACATCATGAAAGTCTGCTACTTGAAGATAGTAACAGATAAAACCACATCAGGAAAGTCTGCTACTTGAAGACACAATATCAGATAAAACCACATCAGGAAAGTCTGCTACTTGAAGACACAATAACAGGTAAAACCACATCATGAAAGTCTGCTACTTGAAGACACAATATCAGATAAAACCACATCAGGAAAGTCTGCTACTTGAAGACACAATATCAGATAAAACCACATCATGAAAGTCTGCTACTTGAAGACACAATATCAGATAAAACCACATCAGGAAAGTCTGCTACTTGAAGACACAATATCAGATAAAACCACATCAGGAAAGTCTGCTACTTGAAGACACAATATCAGATAAAACCACATCAGGAAAGTCTGCTACTTGAAGACACAATATCAGATAAAACCACATCATGAAAGTCTACTACTTGAAGACACAATATAAGATAAAAACACATCATGAAAGTCTGCTACTTGAAGACACAATATCAGATAAAACCACATCATGAAAGTCTACTACTTGAAGACACAATATCAGATAAAACCACATCAGGAAAGTCTGCTACTTGAAGACACAATATCAGATAAAACCACATCATGAAAGTCTGCTAGTTGAAGATAGTAACAGATAAAACCACATCAGGAAAGTCTGCTACTTGAAGACACAATAACAGGTAAAACCACATCAGGAAAGTCTGCTACTTGAAGACACAATATCAGATAAAACCACATTATGAAAGTCTGCTACTTGAAGACACAATATCAGATAAAACCACATCATGAAAGTCTACTACTTGAAGACACAATATCAGATAAAACCACATCATGAAAGTCTGCTACTTGAAGACACAATATCAGATAAAATCACATCATGAAAGTCTACTACTTGAAGACACAATAACAGATAAAACCACATCAGGAAAGTCTACTACTTGAAGACACAATATCAGATAAAACCACATCAGGAAAGTCTGCTAGTTGAAGATAGTAACAGATAAAACCACATCAGGAAAGTCTGCTACTTGAAGACACAATATCAGATAAAACCACATCATGAAAGTCTGCTAGTTGAAGATAGTATCAGATAAAACCACATCAGGAAAGTCTGCTACTTGAAGACACAATATCAGATAAAACCACATCATGAAAGTCTGCTAGTTGAAGATAGTAACAGATAAAACCACATCAGGAAAGTCTGCTACTTGAAGACACAATATCAGATAAAACCACATCAGGAAAGTCTGCTACTTGAAGACACAATATCAGATAAAACCACATCAGGAAAGTCTACTACTTGAAGACACAATAACAGATAAAACCACATCAGGAAAGTCTACTACTTGAAGACACAATATCAGATAAAACCACATCAGGAAAGTCTGCTAGTTGAAAATAGTAACAGATAAAACCACATCAGGAAAGTCTGCTACTTGAAGACACAATATCAGATAAAACCACATCAGGAAAGTCTGCTACTTGAAGACACAATATCAGATAAAACCACATCAGGAAAGTCTACTACTTGAAGACACAATAACAGATAAAACCACATCAGGAAAGTCTACTACTTGAAGACACAATATCAGATAAAAGCACATCAGGAAAGTCTGCTAGTTGAAGATAGTAACAGATAAAACCACATCAGGAAAGTCTGCTACTTGAAGACACAATATCAGATAAAACCACATCATGAAAGTCTGCTAGTTGAAGATAGTATCAGATAAAACCACATCAGGAAAGTCTGCTACTTGAAGACACAATATCAGATAACACCACATCATGAAAGTCTGCTAGTTGAAGATAGTAACAGATAAAACCACATCAGGAAAGTCTGCTACTTGAAGACACAATAACAGGTAAAACCACATCAGGAATGTCTGCTACTTGAAGACACAATATCAGATAAAACCACATCAGGAAAGCCTGCTACTTGAAGACACAATATCAGATAAAACCACATCAGGAAAGTCTGCTAGTTGAAGATAGTAACAGATAAAACCACATCAGGAAAGTCTGCTACTTGAAGACACAATATCAGATAAAACCACATCATGAAAGTCTGCTAGTTGAAGATAGTATCAGATAAAACCACATCAGGAAAGTCTGCTACTTGAAGACACAATATCAGATAAAACCACATCATGAAAGTCTGCTAGTTGAAGACACAATATCAGATAAAACCACATCAGGAAAGTCTGCTACTTGAAGACACAATATCAGATAAAACCACATCAGGAAAGTCTGCTACTTGAAGACACAATATCAGATAAAACCACATCAGGAAAGTCTGCTAGTTGAAGATAGTAACAGATAAAACCACATCAGGAAAGTCTGCTAGTTGACGACACAATAACAGATAACATCACATCATGAAAGTCTGCTAGTTGACGACACAATAACAGATAACATCACATCATGAAAGTATGCTAGTTGAAGATAGTATCAGATAAAACAACATCAGGAAAGTCTGCTAGTTGACGACACAATAACAGATAACATCACATCATGAAAGTCTGCTAGTTGAAGATAGTATCAGATAAAACCACATCAGGAAAGTCTGCTAGTTGAAGATAGTAACAGATAAAACCACATCAGGAAAGTCTGCTACTTGAAGACACAATAACAGGTAAAACCACATCATGAAAGTCTGCTACTTGAAGACACAATATCAGATAAAACCACATCAGGAAAGTCTGCTACTTGAAGACACAATATCAGATAAAACCACATCATGAAAGTCTGCTACTTGAAGACACAATATCAGATAAAACCACATCAGGAAAGTCTGCTACTTGAAGACACAATATCAGATAAAACCACATCAGGAAAGTCTGCTACTTGAAGACACAATATCAGATAAAACCACATCAGGAAAGTCTGCTACTTGAAGACACAATATCAGATAAAACCACATCATGAAAGTCTACTACTTGAAGACACAATATCAGATAAAAACACATCATGAAAGTCTGCTACTTGAAGACACAATATCAGATAAAACCACATCATGAAAGTCTACTCCTTGAAGACACAATATCAAATAAAACCACATCAGGAAAGTCTGCTACTTGAAGACACAATATCAGATAAAACCACATCATGAAAGTCTGCTAGTTGAAGATAGTATCAGATAAAACCACATCAGGAAAGTCTGCTACTTGAAGACACAATATCAGATAAAACCACATCATGAAAGTCTGCTAGTTGAAGATAGTAACAGATAAAACCACATCAGGAAAGTCTGCTACTTGAAGACACAATAACAGGTAAAACCACATCAGGAAAGTCTGCTACTTGAAGACACAATATCAGATAAAACCACATTATGAAAGTCTGCTACTTGAAGACACAATATCAGATAAAACCACATCATGAAATTCTACTACTTGAAGACACAATATCAGATAAAATCACATCATGAAAGTCTACTACTTGAAGACACAATAACAGATAAAACCACATCAGGAAAGTCTACTACTTGAAGACACAATATCAGATAAAACCACATCAGGAAAGTCTGCTAGTTGAAGATAGTAACAGATAAAACCACATCAGGAAAGTCTGCTACTTGAAGACACAATATCAGATAAAACCACATCATGAAAGTCTGCTAGTTGAAGATAGTATCAGATAAAACCACATCAGGAAAGTCTGCTACTTGAAGACACAATATCAGATAAAACCACATCATGAAAGTCTGCTAGTTGAAGATAGTAACAGATAAAACCACATCAGGAAAGTCTGCTACTTGAAGACACAATAACAGGTAAAACCACATAAGGAAAGTCTGCTACTTGAAGACACAATATCAGATAAAACCACATTATGAAAGTCTGCTACTTGAAGACACAATATCAGATAAAACCACATCATGAAAGTCTACTACTTGAAGACACAATATCAGATAAAATCACATCATGAAAGTCTACTACTTGAAGACACAATAACAGATAAAACCACATCAGGAAAGTCTACTACTTGAAGACACAATATCAGATAAAACCACATCAGGAAAGTCTGCTAGTTGAAGATAGTAACAGATAAAACCACATCAGGAAAGTCTGCTACTTGAAGACACAATATCAGATAAAACCACATCATGAAAGTCTGCTAGTTGAAGATAGTATCAGATAAAACCACATCAGGAAAGTCTGCTACTTGAAGACACAATATCAGATAAAACCACATCATGAAAGTCTGCTAGTTGAAGATAGTAACAGATAAAACCACATCAGCAAAGTCTGCTACTTGAAGACACAATATCAGATAAAACCACATCAGGAAAGTCTGCTACTTGAAGACACAATATCAGATAAAACCACATCAGGAAAGTCTACTACTTGAAGACACAATAACAGATAAAACCACATCAGGAAAGTCTACTACTTGAAGACACAATATCAGATAAAACCACATCAGGAAAGTCTGCTAGTTGAAGATAGTAACAGATAAAACCACATCAGGAAAGTCTGCTACTTGAAGACACAATATCAGATAAAACCACATCAGGAAAGTCTGCTACTTGAAGACACAATATCAGATAAAACCACATCAGGAAAGTCTACTACTTGAAGACACAATAACAGATAAAACCACATCAGGAAAGTCTACTACTTGAAGACACAATATCAGATAAAACCACATCAGGAAAGTCTGCTAGTTGAAGATAGTAACAGATAAAACCACATCAGGAAAGTCTGCTACTTGAAGACACAATATCAGATAAAACCACATCATGAAAGTCTGCTAGTTGAAGATAGTATCAGATAAAACCACATCAGGAAAGTTTGCTACTTGAAGACACAATATCAGATAACACCACATCATGAAAGTCTGCTAGTTGAAGATAGTAACAGATAAAACCACATCAGGAAAGTCTGCTACTTGAAGACACAATAACAGGTAAAACCACATCAGGAATGTCTGCTACTTGAAGACACAATATCAGATAAAACCACATCAGGAAAGTCTGCTACTTGAAGACACAATATCAGATAAAACCACATCAGGAAAGTCTGCTAGTTGAAGATAGTAACAGATAAAACCACATCAGGAAAGTCTGCTACTTGAAGACACAATATCAGATAAAACCACATCATGAAAGTCTGCTAGTTGAAGATAGTATCAGATAAAACCACATCAGGAAAGTCTGCTACTTGAAGACACAATATCAGATAAAACCACATCATGAAAGTCTGCTAGTTGAAGACACAATATCAGATAAAACCACATCAGGAAAGTCTGCTACTTGAAGACACAATATCAGATAAAACCACATCAGGAAAGTCTGCTACTTGAAGACACAATATCAGATAAAACCACATCAGGAAAGTTTGCTAGTTGAAGATAGTAACAGATAAAACCACATCAGGAAAGTCTGCTAGTTGAAGATAGTAACAGATAAAACCACATCAGGAAAGTCTGCTAGTTGACGACACAATAACAGATAACATCACATCATGAAAGTCTGCTAGTTGACGACACAATAACAGATAACATCACATCATGAAAGTATGCTAGTTGAAGATAGTATCAGATAAAACCACATCAGGAAAGTCTGCTAGTTGACGACACAATAACAGATAACATCACATCATGAAAGTCTGCTAGTTGAAGATAGTATCAGATAAAACCACATCAGGAAAGTCTGCTAGTTGAAGATAGTAACAGATAAAACCACATCAGGAAAGTCTGCTACTTGAAGACACAATAACAGGTAAAACCACATCATGAAAGTCTGCTAGTTGAAGATAGTATCAGATAAAACCACATCAGGAAAGTCTGCTAGTTGAAGATAGTAACAGATAAAACCACATCAGGAAAGTCTGCTACTTGAAGACACAATAACAGGTAAAACCACATCAGGAAAGTCTGCTACTTGAAGACACAATAACAGGTAAAACCACATCAGGAAAGTCTGCTAGTTGAAGACACAATAACAGGTAAAACTAAATTATGGACCTCTGCTGGTTGAAGACACAATAACGAATAAAACCACACTATGAAAGCCTGCTAGTTGAAGACATAGTAAAGATAAAATAATACTATGAACCTCTGCTATTTGAAGACAATAACATATAAAACCACACAATGAATAGTTGACGTTCCAGTGCCCGATGGGTGGCATAAATAGTGTAATTTAATATGATTGTACAATGTCTTTGATATCGCAGATCGATTTTCTTTTCGGGCGTCCTCTTGCTCTCGTAACACATCTTCTTTGATGTGGCGCCAGTGCTGGTAGTTGATGGTGTTGCATTCTAACAAGATTGTCGAACCATTTGATTTTCTGCGTTTTCATATATGTGGCATAAGTTGTTGATCCAACTGTCTGTCTGATAACATCATTTCTTATTGAGTCTCGGATAGCTCCCTTCACACTATGAACGTCTGCTATGTCCATTGTGTTCATAGTTGATAGCTTCCTTCAAGCGATTATCTCGCAAGTATAGACATTTTTGCGTCAGCGTGATTTGGCTAATGTCCAAGTGTTCTTCTTCTTTCGTTCGCTTGAAATATGCTTATAACTGCAATGTTGTCTCTTGTATGAATCTAACAGTCTTTTTTAGTTCATTCAGCGGTCCATAGAGTTTATCTTCCACTGTTGTCTCTCTAGGCCAGAAGGTTCGCCTGGATATGTTGTAGTTTGGGCAATCCTGGAGTATGTGCTCTGCTGTCTGCGACGCCAAACCACATGTGCACATGGCTGAGTCACCAATCTTGAATTTTGTATACATGTGGTTGCGTAATCTATTGTGTCCTGTTCTGAGGTGCAGAAGAATGACCTGTTCTGGTCTGTCCATAACGTGGTAGTCGTCTTGAGTAAGGTTTGGTGGCCTTCTGACGGATTTTATCATTCTTTTTTTTCTTTTTTTGTGTGGTATGTAATGGTTGGTGTTAATATGCTATGTATTATTTGTCGTTTTGCAGACATAAGTATATTTGGGTGTCTCAGTATGGGGGATAGTTGATATGTAAGCGCACTTGCTTTTTTACATCTGATATCGATTTCTACATTGAGCAATAGTCACTGTCAGCTACTACCTATAATACTTTGCGGTGTAGGACAGGAGGACTTGAGCCTAAGGAGTTAAGGCCGCCTGGCTAGTCCAGTCGCCGCGAACTGTGCAGGTTAGGGTTTTCTTTTTTACCCTGACAGAAACAAATCCCCATCTTATCGAGGATTCAAACCCGGGTCTCCCGAAGTAGAACCCGGCATTCTTAGCCACTCAGCCATGCAATAGTATTATGTACAAATGTAATTGTTCATGACTAATTTTACAACGTTAGAAATATCTCGGAACACTCATAACATCTAATGGGAAATGTCTTGAAGAGATTAGAACAAGAATCGTCATGGCGAAGGTAGCCTTTTGCATGATGGAAAACATACTCACCAATAAAAAGATGTCATTTACAACATGAAAAAGAGTGTTGAGATGCTACATAGAACCTGTGCTTTTGTACGGATGGGAAGTGTGAACAATGAGCAAACAGGCTGAAAAACATCCAATGGCTGTGAAAATGTGGTTTCTGAGGAAAATGCAAAGAATACCTTGGACATATAGAAAAACCAATGTCCACGTCCTACAAGAAACAAATGAAAATCGTAAACTGGTTAGAGAAATTAGACGTAGACAGTCAACATTTCTTGGTCACTTTATGATACGAAATAAATGGAAGAACTTTGTCACAACTGGCAAGATTGACGGGAAAAGAGCAAGAGGAAGGCAGAGAAGTAAATACCTGGATGGCGTGATCATGTGGTATGGTAGAGACAGGAACACTGAGCTGATCCACGACTGTTGATCGAGTGAGAAGGCGAGACATGACCGCCCACGCTTACCGGCATGGCACATGATGATGATACTTCTCTTGATCTTTGCGTAATAGATTAGTTGTCTAGCTTTCTTGGACAAAGGGCAAACAAAATGAGGAGGCTGCAATGTTGTTACTCGGGGCGTTGTTTAATAACAAGAATGGCAGATGGGCTCACCTGACACTCACAATATACTTCATAGTACGCAGTGAAGCAAATTTACAAATAGTTAATCACAAAATACACCACATCAATCGTCAACAGCCGACCATGTATCCACCACACTGCTTGTGCTTACTATATGTAGACGTTAACACTGCTGACGGTCTAAATGGCTAGTTAGTTTTCATGTCTATGCTGGAGTTGTTAATGAAGTCGCCGGTGAGTTAAGCTCTATGCTATTAAATAGGCAACTTACAGTGCGTCGCTGACTGTTGGGTCGAATAATAATAATAATAGGCTCGAGTCTTACTGTAATCACTTTCCTCACTATTAAATTAGATATTTGAATATCGTTGTTGAGTGGAGGTCAATGTTGTCTATAATTCTATATTTCGTAACTTTACAAGTCGACATTGTTTGTAATTCGACGGGAAGATTTCGCAGAGTGTGTGGTTTTGTCTGCTGACCGCGCGCCTAATGAATCGTTTCTCTACTCAGGTCGATGCTACCTGCCATCGCTATTTCATGAACCCGAGAGCTGTTTTAATCCCGCTGCCCCGTCTTTCTTCTCAGTCGACGGTCGCCTAACTCTTTCTATACCTCTCTTGCCGGTGACTACTATTCATCGTGCTCTATTCTCGTACTCTAACCCCCGTTTCGGTCCATAACAGAGGCCCCATGTGCATGTAATAGTGTATAAACAGTTAGAAATACCGAAAAGTTGTAAACAAATGCTGTTACCATGACCACATTTCTGAATGTAAAAACTTGGCCTAAACAGTTCGTGTTTGATTCCAGCATGCATACATTGTCATCTTTGTCAATGCTGTGGAATTCATGCACTGTGTTAAGGACCTCCATGTATAAAATATGGGAGGAGACAGGCACTTATGGTCCTCTTTGTGGCAAGGAAGATGGTCCATTACAAATCTCAGTATAAGATGTTCCACCTTTATCTTGAAGGGTCTTCATTCAGGATAATCATGCTGCAGATCCGTCAGTTCTCCTTCCCTTCTGCTTTTTATCTCTTTGTAGCAAAAGCACTCAGCTAACTCACGCCAAGCCACCTTATCATTTGTTATCTACGACAACTCATGTCATGTCCTGCCAATATAACGAGGGAAAATAATAAAGCAACTTGAATTTTATTATCAAATGTATGGGTGATATGACAACAGACAATCTTATTTCGGGACACAGACTGGCTCTTAAGCAATACTCTGAGTAGGGGTCGTGAGGATCAAGCACTTTGTACATACACAGCAACCAGTATAAAATGGCTGCCCCACTGTCGATTTGTACCATGGAAGAATGAGTCTTTATTCGTTTTCTTTGATCAGAGGGCGTGAAATCTACAGAAGCAAGATGTTTCAGAATGGAGACAGTTGTTTGAGTCAGGAGAGAGTGTTTAAATAAGTGGAAAGATTTCAAAGGAAACGCCTGTTGTCTCTGGTTAAGAAAAGTCACATGAATCCACTGGAAAAGTTATTATAATATATTTTGGGATATCAACGGCTTTACATTGGTGAATTTCTAGGAAAGCGGTGAAACTGTGACTACTGCTCAAAATGGAGACATGCTAGTGAACAAACTGAAGCTTCAGATATGATCGAAAAACCGGAGACTTTTCTGAAAAGAAGTATTGTTGCTGTACGATAACATCCGCCCCTCAAGTTTCTGCATATACAGTGGATACGCTACACAATCTGAAATTCGAGGTTTTGAAATTCAGGGCATAAAGTTCAGACTTGGCGCCATCGGACTTTCATTCGTTTGAACCCTTGAAAGAACATTTACTGGGTCAGCGGTTTGCTGATGACAACGAGGTAATGGAGGTTGTGCTAAACTGATTTAAGGTCATAACAAAAAACTTGTTCCTAGAAGGCAGAAACAAGTTAGTTGACACGTGGATCAAGTGTGTTGTCTGACAGTGGGAATTATGTTGAGAACATATATACAATTTCTGGTTTGGACTATTGTAAAAAGTTATTCGTAAAATTCCTGTTACTGAATGTCTTCTACCACGTGTGCTGATTTCCTTTTTTATACATAGTTCTAACATATACAGGAACAGTTCTGGAGATTTTCCTAGGTTAAAGGTCTGCAATCCAAGCTCCTTGCGGTTTTCTCCACATTAGGTCATACCTCATCTGCAAAAGCCTCCTTTCCTGTAGGTTGAATTATCCCCCCCTCCTCCCTTATCTTTTAGACTTGTTCATGGTTGGCGGAATTTTGCAGCTGAAGTGTTCTATGGGATGGGGTAGCCAGCCGAAGACTAACTCTCTGATGACATGCATGTTAGATTACAGTGTTACTATTCTGTGTTACCTGTAAGTGGACACAGTAACACACAAGCTGCCATCACTACTTCCTCTGCAGGTTCGAATGGGTAAGAGTGCGTGTTCTTCAATATCTGTTGTGCTGATGACATGGTTAGGGGTTCAACCCCTACACCGGACAGCTGGACTAAAACA
The DNA here is from genome assembly GCA_963921405.1 of Cepaea hortensis. NCBI lineage: Eukaryota > Metazoa > Mollusca > Gastropoda > Stylommatophora > Helicidae > Cepaea > Cepaea hortensis. The sequence continues at coordinate 138,418,568 of OY992878.1, forward strand.
TTGACCTGTCGTCCTTGACCTAGGGATGTAAATGACAAGTACCTCTGAAGCAGAGTGGGTTTGCCTGATGGCGAGGGACACTGTTAATGGAGAAAGCTAATCCACACGCAATATTCAGCCCATCACTACTATAAATAGTGTGTATGGACTACGCTTGAGTTCAAAGTGAGTGAGCAAAAAAAAAAAGAAAAGAAAAAAAACTACTTCTGCTGCCCTTCATACCCCTCTGTAGCATAGACCATAAATGAACTTGCTCGAAGCTATCCTATCCTTTGCCATCTCTGTCAGCTCCCTTTATGTATTCCCCATATTATTCATCTTCATGTGTTTTAAGGTCTCCCTCTATTTCATTGACTGTATGGGGTATAAAGAAAAAAACTGTTTAGTTATTATCAAGTTTTTTCACACAGCGCCAGCATATTTTCCTCCCCTCTTGATTTCACTGGTATTTGTATAGTTCTCTTCATGAACTCCACATTGGTAATTTTAACATATCATTTTAGTCCTTCTGTCTGTGCAGACACCACATAATGAATGTTTGTAGTTTATTATTAATCGTTGTAGTCATTCTCCATGGTTCTGAATTACGCAGTAGTACTAATTTCATGTTCTAAGCTAAGCCTGGTGCTAAACTTTATTTCCTTTGAGTTCCACAAATTTCCAAGTGCTATCAAAGCTACTCTTGCCTTCTGTATTCCATATCTGTTCCTCTAACTTTGTCTACATTCAAACCTATACAGGATTACCTTTTGAAATGAGATTTCATCACTGGTGATCAGCTTATAATTTGCTTGCTTTATTCTTATAATCTTTTGTCTTTCCTCCATGAATTTTCAGACCTAGTTGCTGTGACCTCCAATCAAATGTGTTTAGTTTATCTTGAAACTGATTTTGTGGGTGGGACGTAAGGACAATGCCATTGGGTTGTTGTCTGCTGATAATAAAATACCTGACACTGATTTTGTGGGTGGGACGTAAGGACAATCTCATTCGGTTGTTGTCTGCTGATAATAAAATACCTGACACTGATTTTGTGGGTGGGACGTAAGGACAATGTCATTGGGTTGTTGTCTGCTTATAATAAAATACTTGACACTGATTTTGTTGGTGGGACAGGAGGACAATGTCATTGGGTTGTTCTCTGATTGCAATAAAATACCTGAAACTGATTTTTTTGGGTGGGTTAAGAGGACAATGTCATTGGGTTGTTGTCTGCTGACAATAAAATACCTGAAACTGGAGGAACTCTTAAAGTCCCACAACTTGGACCTAACCCCAGTCAGTATGTATGTTCTGAGTGTGAATCATGACCTCCTTATGTCCTAATACGTCTCTCTGCAGATGTGAAGTTCCAGTACCAGTCTTGCACACCTCGCTGTTCTCTGAGTTGGGAGAGGGGAAGTAGAGTTCTGCAACACTGTCCGCGTTGAGATATTTTGGTACCCTCACTCTGATGGATGCAAGACTTTCTTCGGAGCTCATACGATCTGAACACCCATGCATCTGACTTAAGAATTAAACTCACAGGCTTTCATAGGATACACAAAAAACAACAATATATGCGCAGGAAAAAAAATTAAAAGGTTATTCTATTCAAAAACTCATAGTGTGATGTTTTACGCTGTAAATGAACAGACATATGGAAGTTGTTGACAATTCACTGAAGTGTGTACAAAGGACTGCCATTTTTCATTAACACCATTCAGGTTGTTACCTAAAGATGTTTGAAAAAAAAAAACAATAAAACAAAAAAACAATGAGGGGAAAAAAGACAAATAAATCAAAACACGTGTCTTGAAGATAGTTAAAGAATCACAAATGACTACACAACTAATTATCATTAACTTAGTATGCCAGAAGACATATATTATTCTCCATGCTAAACAAACAAGCAGGCCACAACAAACAATTCTCCTGGGGAAAAAAAAATGTGTGATAACTTGTTTATGACATACAGTTTATTAATAGGTTTCTCCCTACTACACTGAGTATTTACCAAACATAATGATCATAATCATTTATCAGAGATAAATTATTTATGTCCGACTTCTAATTCTGAATTATAAACAAATCTTTAATAAAGGCAATTATCTCATACAATTCAGCTAAAATTTTTGAACATAATTTAACAAACAAAAATTAAAAGCATGATACTTTTAACAAAGACAAAATCCTGTTCTTGTCAAGCACACTAAAATTAAATGCGGTGCTCAGTCTCGCAGTAAAAGAACAGCCGAAAATAGTCACAGCACGGAAAAGTACCACCAAAAATGTTAAAACAATCTCTGATGAAAAGTGCAACAATGAAAGTGAAATCAAACATTTTGATTTTAAACTTTAAAACTGTTAATAGTTATTGTGTATAAAACATAACACTGCTTGTGTAAGAAAGCCATTGTTAATGTTTTAGTTGCAAAAAGTATTCAGAATGTTAACATTCAATTCACAAATGTTTAACTCAGTAACTTTTAACTTAAGTACAACTGGCCATTAAAGCATATTAATTCTTGCTGAAAGGCTTAACACAACACAGTTTTTATTTTAGTGTTCCAAAGTTAAATATCTTAAAGTTAATTGCATATCCTTTACAGGACGTAGCAGAAATTCCCAGAATATTTTGACCCCAGCTGTTTGTGATTTCTTGTCAAGTTTACATTCAGTAGTTGGCCATTGCTTTCTGAACAGCCAACAGTCATACCATTTTATGAAAAGCAATGCAAGATGATCTGCTTCCAAATCATCTGCAGCTGTATTTCAAATGCAGTATACAGGACTGCGAATTTGCACCTGTAACTCCTTCACCATAGAGCTATCAATATATGAGCAATAAATTAATTAATAAACCAGTATGAAAAGACTGCTTATGCATTCTGTCTTGTTAAGAAAGACTGCATTACTGACAGACTAGTATCTTTGAACATACGTCAGGATATGTCAGAAACAATGAAACTGAAAAATGATGAAGATAACAATACAATTTGTACTGTATTCTACATTTGTTGAAAGCACTACTTATAATTTTAAACAATTAGATAAAAGCACTTCCATGACTGATGCTGCTATGGTGAGGGTGTGTAAAGTGAGAAAACTTCATATATACTAGATCAATGTACCTATATGTTTCTTAGTTAGATCCATGGTTCCTATGTTAGAAGGATGGGTCAATCCTGCATCTGTTCTCAGCTTTGTAAAAGCCCTGCAGACAGCTATGATGACACCATAATGGGTTATCTGATATGTTAAAACTCCTGTTGAAGCACAGCACAGATGTATGTTACATACATGCTAACATGGCTGTTAGGGAACTATGCAGTTGTACCGACTTTGTGAAGACACATGAAGGGTGTAGCATAGGTGGGAGCGCAAGCGCAATTGAAATACCACTACTTTTATCGTTTCTTTACTTATTCAGTCTCTCGGTAGAGATTTGTTCGCAGCAGACGAGCAAATCTCCGGCGGGCCTATTCTCGCTGGTCGCGAGATCCGCACAGTGGAAGTATGGGAGATTTGCTTGCAAATAGACAGGCAATATCTCCTGCGGCAGCTATGGCGGACCTATTCCCGCTGGTCGCGGGGACCGCTATAAGTCAGGTGGGGAGTCTGACGATAGTGCACGCTTTACACAGGTCCGGACACTTGTGATTGACAGATGTGCGCGCCCTCATGGTCCGGGCTCGTACAAGGCCCTCACCTGTGGGACATGGCTGAACGTCTCTAAGCCGGGTCCCTTGGGTGTCAGGGTCTGGCCATAACTCACCACCGGCTCGTGGTGGTGAGGTCTCGGTGGATTGACGCTGAGCCGCCAGCGTCTGCAGCCTACCTTGTGCCAGACGTATTGGTTACCCATTCCTCTGGAATACACAAGACTAGGCCGAGGGAGGGGTCATGTCGTTTGGGCATCACATGATCTCTGAAGCTCTGCCCAGACATTGTGTTGGAATATTGGCCACATTCCACTCACATACTTTGGTCTGTCAAGACTGCAAGGTGTCTACTTATATATATATATATATATAAACACACACCACTGGAAATAGACTAAATGTGATAAAGCTGTTTATTAAAGCAATAATTTAATGTACAGAATTACAATGATGAAATATATCAGCTTATCTGTAACTTTATTATACATTAGTGGAAATACATTTATTGTAATATAGCTGTTTTTGAGGCCATTAAATTATATAATTTTCCTTCTTATTATTATTTTTCTGCCTGTCATCTTTCAATGAAGCATAGATTCTCAACCAAATCACCTCAAGCCCGTTATTGATGTGTCCATGATTGGCTGGATTTTGCAGCTAAAGATGTCTATGGGATGAGGTAGCTAGTCTCATGCCAACCCTCCCTAGTGAGATTTTCTGACACGTGTGGTGGGTTAGTGTTTCTATTCTTTGCTTTCCTTATGGACCCAGGTAATAAATGTGTGTTTATACCGGGTGTTTGTAAAGTCTCACTGCACTTTGTATGTAGAAGAAATCTGAAAAATGAAGTACATGACGTCATAAAAAAATGTGCTCCACAGTCCAACGTGAAGCAATATGCAGTGAATAGCTGTTGTCTGCTGGAGTACTTCTTTCCATTCCAAATAGAATGGTGTTATCAACGGAAGAAAGAATTCTTTTGATCGAACAAGTGTTTTGAAATGGTGGTCAATACACATGGAAATAACAACAGACACGTCACAGAAGGTATTTGACAATATGAAGAGACGTGTACAGTGAAACCCGTGGTGGACATTTCTAACACCTGTTATAATGAATACTTCACTGGTACTTTTCAGCTTCCCCAAAACAGCATTAGACCATCGTAGTGACTATTGTATCTAATGTAATGACTTTTTTAGCACATGTTTTGATGATGTCATGTACTTCAGTTTTCAAATTTGACCTACATACAAAGTGTAGTGAAACTTTACAAACACCCTGTATAATTTAGATGGTAAAATATGCCACCCTGACACATGGGTGCACATCAATATACTACAGCCTAGAGTGAAAGCAACAAGTTATTGAGTTGTTCATACAATATAACCTAAATATACACAGATCTATGCCCACACATACCTAGATGTGAAGCAAACAATGCTGCATGTAGAACACAGCAATGCAGGACTAAGCAACTCTAAAAACGTTCATTAGAAGGTGGATAAATAAGACATTAAGAAGAAAAATTCACAACGAGCAGATCAACAGTATGAATCACAGTAAGTAATCTTGTTCACAACACATGCAAGAACCATACGTCAATGTAATTTAGCAGACGTGATATCAATCCTGCTAGAAGAAAGATCACGTGTTAATACTGCTAATGAAAACTACAGACAACTATATTAAGGCTAACTCGGCTTTCATATTGAGTAACATCCACATGCAACCACAAGTAAAACTACACAATTTATAGCTAACATGTTTCAGTTCTGTGCTAGAAGATGCTGTCAGAAACAGCCACTTAAACTTTAAAAATCACAGCTTTGTGTATAGTACAACCATCATGTCATGAATTACTGTCACATAAAATATGTCACACACAAATAACGTAAATTCATATTTCATCTACAATATTGATAAGTTACAGTCTACTGTATAATCTACACTCCAAAATTCTACAATAAAAGACAGTGACTACCTTTTCACAGACACATGATGCTAGTATGCTATTTCTTCATACATGTGCAAACAATCATGTGTTACATTCATATTTTCATGAGTAAAAACAAAGGCATTAGTCGCTATTAAGAAAACCAATTCGATTTTCCAAAAATGAGCAAATAGTAAAAAGATGAACTTATTAAGAATGAGAGAAGATGTTTGAAAAAAGCAAGACAAAGAGCAAAACATACAATACTGAAGGGTGTTACAAAAGTTATAATACTTGATTTCAACGCACAAGTAAGAAAGGAAAGAATGGAAGATTGATGATGATTTGAATAAATATAACATGCATTAGGATAATGTATCACGAATTAAAAATCATAGATATGAAATCAAGACGATTTGAAAGTAAAGCACTTAAAAGTATGGGAAACAATGAAAAATATTCACCTAAAAGCACCTGCCTGATGTTATTATATGAACCAAAAGGTGAGAATGACCTCTAAAACTGAGCATCAAATTTATATGAGAATATATTAAACTTCAAAAACTCATGTTTAAATGGAAATTTAATACATCAGCCAATCAGTTTCTTTTATTCATTCCCACAGGAATGAGAAGACAACTGTAATTTACTTCCATATTGGAAGCATTGCAAACAAATGTTTGTGCGCTCTGCCAGTAATATTTCCTGTATTCACAATTTGTTTGAATTGATTATGTTTGTTACATTCACAATTTAATGTCTTGCAGCAAACCCTGAAATATACAGCTGCAGAAAGCAGTGCCTAGAGAAGTGTATTCGTACATTCTGTGATATAATCACTACAACATGCTAACTAAAGAGTACAACAAGCACATCTCATGTTGACTAGAAATACTTTGTGCAGAAAAATAACAATATTGACAATTTAAATTTCTTAGATATACTGATTCAATAATAAATATTAATTAAAACTGAATACGAAGTATTAGGCAGCATGGTAAATATTCTAACAAATTTAAGCACAAATTAACTTCATAAACATGATTCCCAGGAATGTTATAAAGTTAACTGTATATCCTTTACAGGATGTCACAGTCAACCCCATCATTTTTTTGCTGTTTGTGATTTCTGGGCAAGTTTATGTTCAGTGGTTTGCCATTGCTTTCTAAACTACCAGCACTCACACCATTGTATGAAAATCAGTGCAGGGCGGTCTGCTTCCAAATCGCCTGCAGCTGTGTTTCAAACGCGGAATGCAGGAGTACGAACTGTGTTTTAACTCCTTCACCACAGTGCCGGCTCCCAGGAATGTATCTCAATTAAATTATCTAGCCACATAAATGAAACAGCACATTGTCTTCTCTATGGTTTAGAAAACATGAAAACAATGAACACTCAGGGGTGAAATGCATTTCATATTCATCATCATGTGCCCTGTTAACTGGCATGTTCATGCATCTCCACAAATCTCGGTCCCTGGTGTTCTGGCATCACATAATGCAACTTTGATTATGTAGACAAACATAACTTCCATTATAAACTCTTAAAGTTAGAGAGACCGGTATGTGGGGTAAATATTTTGCAGCATTCATGTCAAAATGTTGTCTGTTGATGGTAACATTTACATATTTTGTTCACATTACCCTGGCTATACTTTTTAAAGTCCCTTCATATGCACTTGTAGCAACACTGGATATAAATTCCTTGTTCACTTCAGCAGGATATAAAAGCTCAGAGAGTGATATGTATCCGGTACAAAACACGGGGAAATTCTTACACCCTTCTAAAGCTACCATTATTTAAAGTTATACACTTCAAGGATTTTAAATGGTTACATATGAACACATCATACTCATCATTACAAGCTCTGCCGCATGGTGCAAGAATTCATGCATTTTTACCAGATCTCAGTCATATCTGGTGTTTTGGATCAATTCTATTGATGTTATTCCTCCATGCCACCATCTTAGGTCATCCAATATCATTTCTCTCAGTTTGCCTCTTATACCATTGATCGTTTCAATTGTAATATGTACCAAAGCTTCTCTTCTCACTAATGGCCAAAGAATACTGTCTCTTTCTTATAGTCGATTGTATCTCAATTAAATTCTACATTCATCAGCCTTTTCTACATACTTGTTAGTTGCTCTGACAGTTCAAGGCATTCACTTTATTCATCTCAGAAAGCACATCTCCATTACTTCCATGCTCTTTCTATTTCTATATGTTCATGTTCCAAGATTCACTGCTACACAGCAGAACAAGTTCTATATAACAGTTGAATACTCACTCTCTGACACTTAATAAGAGTGACTTATTACCTAATATACTTTTCTAAAATGTAGTTTTTGTTTTGCCTACTACTCTGCTCTTATACTATGTCATGCATCTTCCATCTGATGTTATGATTTCTTCAAGATATATATGTGAATTTATTGACTTTGTTAAGCATTGTCTCTTCAATTTTAATATCACATTTTGGTGTTATCTATTGAATATGAAATGAAAAACATAAAAGTCCAACTTCATTTGATAAAAACAAAAAATTATAATTACACAACTATTCAATTAACAACTAGACATAAGCTTTTTGACCAAACATAAAATTAGGCCTGCTGTATTTTCTCTCTCAATTAATTTATACAAAATGATTTGTAAGAAACAAAACAAAGCGAATAAATACAGGTTTATGCAAATGCTTTTGTGGGTGCACAAAACATGACAAGCTATTTAATAATGTTAACAAAATGGGATAATACTGTGGGGAAAATACAAATCTGACATGATGATTATTAGAAAAAAGACAGGTGAATTAAATATGATGAAAACACTGTTGATATGCCTAAATATTTTCCTGATAGTTTTGATAAGTAATCTAGTAACGTCTACAGCTCTGACTACCTTGGCGTTTGCTTTCTTCTCTGTCAAGGATATTTGCAACATTCTTCTAAGAAACCTTGTTTCCAATACTTCCAGTTTTTCCTACCGTATCATTACTCACTGAAGCAGCATTCACATCCTTATTGAAGAACAGGCAACACAGAACTTTCCAGACAGCAGAATTTTGTGCTTATTGTGATATTTATAGTTTTCATGACACTGTTAATTCTCGTAATAGTCCTTCGATATTGTGATTCTTGTCTTTATTTCTGTGTCCTATCTTCCATTATATGTCACTGTATAGCTAGATAATTTAAAAAACTGACTTTTTTGAAACGATAACTGTATGGGAGATAAAAAAACAACAACAATGCAGACTCAGGACAGTCAAAAGCTAGACAAGGCAGCCAGGACAGAAATGCCATCAAAATCAAATGTGTTGGACTACAGGCAAGATAACTCTATAAAGACACTTATAGGAAATGATGGTTCTGTTTTTTATCTCAATCAATCAATCATGTGCTATGCCGGAAAGCGTGGGCGGTCATGACTCGCCATTTCACTCGATCACCAGTGTCGTGGATCAGCTCAGTGTTCCTGTCTCGTCCATGCCATGTGGCCAACCCATCCAGGTATTTTCCTCTCGGTCTTCCTCTTGGTCTGTTCCCCTCGATCTTGCCAGTTGTCACTAAGTTCTCCAATCCATTTCTTCTCATAACATGTCCAAAAAATTTTGACTGTCTACGTCTAATTTCTCTAATCAGTTTACGATGTTCATTTGTCTCCTGTAGTACTTGGTCATTGGTTTTTCTGTCTGTCCATGGTATTCTTTGCATTTTCCTCAGAAACCACATTTCTGCAGCCATCAGATGCTTTTCAGCTTGACTGCTCATTGTCCAAGTTTCACATCCATACAAAAGAACAGGCTCTATGTATCCCCTCAAACACTCTTTTTCTCGTTTTTTTTATCTGGCTGGATTAATATTATTTGTGCGTGATGAAACCATAACAACTATGACAGACAGAACTACAAAAATTAGATTTTTAAGAGCATGCATCTTTCCCATTGCAACATACACCTGTGAGACCTGGACACTTATTAAACAAGCTGAACAGTGCATAAATGCCTTTGAATATAAATGTTATAGACGAGTTCTAAGAATATCTTGGGTAAAGAAAAGAACAAATGCATCCATACTTCAAGAGCTGAATATTGAAGAAGGTTAGCTATTAAAGACAATAAAACAAAGAAAATTTAAATATTTTGGTCACTTGAAATGTAATGAAAGTTTGGAGAGAACAATAATGGGGGGGTATATGCCTGGGAAGAGAGGAAGAGGAAGGCCAAAGAGAAGATGGGTGCAGGATGTGGCGGATGATCTTCAGATGGGTGTATTGGACGCGGGACATCTTGCTTATGATTGAGAGGTTTTCCGGAAGGTTGTTATGGGAGCGAGGTTCTGCAAAGGACATGCTACTGAATGAATGAATGAATGAATGAATGATGAAAGGTGGGACACACTACATTGGTCTTGGAGAATTTAGCATAGCCAGGGAACAATAAAAAGTTAGGGAAGGCAGCCATAATAGAAATACTGTCAAAATCAAATGCACTGGGTTACTGATGGTCTATCACATACATTCCTGATACATGAGTGTAAAAATTATATTAATAACTGGGGATTTATTCGTCACATACTTTTGGATTACTCTGGTTAGTAAAATAAAATAAAGGACTCATTTATGTGTCTTAAGGTGTACTAGGTATATTGTTCTAGCCCTTTATTAATATAGACAAATGGGTTTAGATTACCCTAGAGTAGGAAATAATCTGTAACTATTTGTTAGAGAAAAAAAATCAACCAATCATGTGCCGTCTCCACAATGAAGGTTGGTTGCCCCCGGGTCTCCAACACTTTCTATCATCCTTGTTTTACACACTGACAGACTGCTGTGCATCCATCTCTGAATGGTATCTTTCCACTTGTATCACTGTCTACCTCTTGCTCACCTGCCTTCACCTCTTCCCTTCAGTATTATTTTTACAAAAGTACTATGTCTTTTAATGTGACCAAAATATTTAACTTGTCTCTTTATTTATTTGCCATCAATTCTCTCTTCATTCCCAGTCTCTTAAGAACCTATGAACTCAAAGAAAACATGTCAAGCTAAAGACATGTAAATCATATTAGTAAAAATAAGAAGTAAGTGGCCGAGAAAGTAGGATAAAGGCCTCTCAATCTGGTAATCCAGGATCCAATCCAGGTAAGGCAGTGGACTTTTTATCTATCTGAGGTGGAATAAAAATCTTAACCTGTACCTTATGGTGAATGCTTTAGAACAAGCTGTCTTCAATTCTTAGTCCTTCTAAAAGCATCCTGGCAATCCTACATTGATACAAATGTCATATTCATTTTTTATTATGATTAATAAAGATTACTAAAGCGTTTGCAGTCAGTCTGCCACAAACATGGCCTCGCATGTTATAGAACACTACATTCTGGTATGTATAATACTCAATCAAAGCTCACTTAACAAATCAACCGGATTGTCAAACATAGGAAAAAGCTTAAGATGAATGATGACACGCATTCAACAGCAGCAGTCAATCACAATGCCAAGCTTTGTAGTCATGAACTCATCTGTACACTTGGTGTCCTGCCAAAAGGAAGAAAAATAGAGATGAAGTGCATGCTTTCCAGGTGAACAAAATTAATAATAGATGTCTCAGAAGCTATAGTGAAAGCTAAGCAAAGCTTAAGAAAATATGAAATTATGCCTAGTGTCTCAAATAATCTGCTTTCAAAGTAAAATTAACCCATTTGTACCAAGCAATTCATCATACGAGGGTAAGTTAATAAGTAAGTCACAAATGGCTGTAGACAAATAACTAACTATGATATCTTGAAACCAGTTTATTTGTATACATACATTGTCCCTTTATTTCTCAACATAATTTCCACCAACATTGATGCACTTATCCCATCATCTAATCAGTCCTCCCAAACGGGCTGCATAGAACTGTGTGCTTTGATGTCATTTACCTGCCATCCCACAGAACTATGTGACTTACTTATTGACTCACCCTCATAACTTTTTCTACCCAGCTATGCAACGCTTTATGGAAAATTGTTAGGGGCTAAGTCCACTGAAAACCCACCTTGGCGGGAGACATTTCGCGAGTGACGCCGAAGTTGAATGTGAAGTGACAAATGTAGTTTAGAACACAAGAGTATATGGGATTACGGAGAAAGACACAAATCCCTAGGCCAGGGAGACCGGCAATGTAAACTTACCAAGAAATCACAACCAGTTAAAAAATGCTGGGGTAGACTGCAACATCATGTAAAGGATATGCAACTAACTAACACGTGTGTGTGTATATATATATATACTAGCTGACCCAGCCCGGCGTCGCCAGGCACCTGGCGGGGAGCGTCTCATTTAATTCATATAAGTAGTCATTATACATTCAAATACATTTCTCTAAGCACACAGAGTACGCATTCTGCCCCTGCTCCTGTTCCCGTTGCTCGTCTGTTTCTGATGCTCCCGTTCCCGTTGCTCGTCTGTTTCTGATGCTCCCGTTCCCGTTGCTCATCTGTTTCTGATGCTCCCATTAAAAATTGATTTTAAACTAACTATTTCAGTTGGATCCGCTGGAGTGAGAACAACATCTGTACAAAATTTCATCTAAATCGGATGGACCATTTGGGAATGCATAAAGGACACACAAAGAAACAAACATTCTCTTTTATATATATAGTAGAATAGTGGAAGATATGGAAATATGGTATACGGCCAAAATACTGGGAGAGAACTATCTTCATTCCAATAACTAAAAAGGGCAACCTGAAACTACTGAACGTAACACCCAATAAATGCTGGGTTGACTGCGGTGTACTTAAAAGGATATGCAACTAACTTTCTCTCCAAAAAAGATTACATTATTCTGTGTAGTAATAGAAGAATAAAACATTTAATGTGATGTCAAAGAGAAATAAAAAAATGAGTTAGAAAATTTTCACATACCTAAAATAGATGCATTATTTTTATGAAAACTTTGAAGATGCCTTAAAGTTTTTATCACTTTGTTTATAACGCATATGACTGTTGATAAATTCTTTAAACATTTGATAAAACTGTAAGAAAAATACAACAATTATTTAAATATAGCATTGGTGCTAAAAGTAATGTCCCTTGATATACCTTTTATTGTTAAGTCCCCTTGCAATATTTTAATTATACTTCTTTCCTTTTAATGTTGTTGTATTACGTATAAAACTGTTTTAAAACTAGCTAACTATTTCAGTTGGATCCGCGGGAGTGAGAACAACATCTGTAGAAGATTTCATCTCAATCGGATAGACTGTTCGGGAACGCATAGAGGACAAACAAACAAACATTCTCTTTTATATATATATATATATATATATATATATATATATATATATATATATATATATATATATATATATATATATATATAGTCAGGTTTTTTGGCACGTTAAGAGAAGAAATGATCTTGAAAACTTAAGTGACAACTGGCAAGATTGCGAGGAAAAGAACAAGGGGAAGGCAGCAAGATAAACATCTGGGTGATATGGCCACACAGCATAATCAAGAGAGGAACAAAAAGATGATTCACAATTCTGGTGATCACGTGAGATGGCGAAAAATTACCACCCATGCTTATTGACAGGGCACTTGATGATATTGTTTATACCTTTTACAGATTGATACATCACATCATCATCATGTGCTACGTTGATAAGCGTTGGCGGTCAAGTTTCGCCATCTCACACAATCACCTGAGTCGTGGATCAGCTCTGTATTCTTGTCTCGATCAAGCCATGTGGCCAAGCCATCCAGTTATTTATTTCTCTGCGTTCCCCTTGTTCTTTTCCCCTCAGTCTTGCCAATTGTTACCAAGTTCTCTAGTTTATTTCTTCTCATAATGTGCCCAAAAAATTATGATTGTCTACATCTAATGTTTCTAATCAGTTTACGGTTTTCATCTACTTGTAGGACTTGTTCATTGGTTTTTCTGTCTGTCCACGATATTCTTTGCATTTTCCTCAGAAACCACATTTCCACTGCCATTAGATGTATTTCAGCTTGTCTGCTCATTGTCCATAATTTTACATCCATACAAAAGTACAGGTTCTATGTAGCACTTCAATACTCATGATACAGCTTACGACTAACTTACTAAATCTTGCTATCTCATTAAAGATATTGCAAGATTTTTAAAATGTTCCTTATTTGTAGTCGGTATTGCTGCATGGCCTCAATATCCCTCAGCTTAATTTCACCGAAGACATTTTGGATGATTTATTTTTCAGTTCCTTCCTTCCCTTGTATGTCAGTTACATATTTCTATTTTTGTACTCCTCTCCCTTCTTTGCTCTATGCCCATCCCACACTTGCCTTCTTTATTGGGGTTGACATATCTTTCCAACCCTCTCTTCCATCCATCTCCTCTTTTCTAACACCGAGTCAATTCCTGTCAGTAGCTGACCTGGTGATCTCATGATTTTTGTACTCTGAGTAAGGCATATTTATGGTTTATCACAAGGATCCATGTTTTACAGCTAAGTGCCATTTTATAGTTTTAAAAAAAAATGTAGCTGTATTAGTGTCATTTGATTTTGTTTCTGTGTGCTGATGAAGGCTATCTAGCCACAACATTAATTCTGTCAGTTGTGATTACGTTCTTGTAAAGCTGAATCTTTCAATTTTATCTGTGTTGATTTATCCATTAATTTATTTAAACCAAACACAATTCATCTGGTAAACAGTATGCACAAAAGACAAATGTACATCTATAACATGAGATGCTAGAAAAGTGTTTAAAGAAAAGACACTTACATGACTGTTGGGTAGGAGTGACATAATTGGTGGGAAACATTCCTGTCTGGCCATTTACCTGGCCACTCCACCAGCTAGAGTTATCTCGATTCAAGATGGTGATTACATCATCTTTCTGGAATGTAAGCTCATCATCATTATGAGCCACATATGAATACAGAGCCACTACTGTATCGGCTGGCGAGAAAATAAGCAGCTATTTATAATGAATTAAAACACTAAAAATAAACAAAGTGTAATATAAACGGCAAACTGTGATGTCCATATGTAAATGGTTCAAAAATGTGTCTCCACTATTACCAGACAATCCATCCCAGAATGCAATCTGAGAAACACAATAGTGTATGAAGTACATTCCACAGTTAACTTACACTATAGAGATGTCAACAGGGCCATGTTGACGGCTGCTTTCTTTCGGTATATTCATGTTTATGTCTGAAGGTATACATAGAAGAAGGAGGAGAAGAAGGAAGAAGACGAAAAAGGAAAGAGGAGGAAGAAGAAGAAGAAGAAGAAGAAGAAGAAGAAGAAGAAGAAGAAGAAGAAGAAGAAGAAGAAGAAGAAGAAGAAGAAGAAGAAGAAGAAGAAGAAGAAGAAGAAGAAGAAGAAGAAGAAGAAGAAGAAGAAGAAGAAGAAGAAGAAGAAGAAGAAGAAGAAGAAGAAGAAGAAGAAGAAGTTTTTGAACTTCAGATATATCAGGTCACTATGTTTTAGGTAGGATGATCAGAGCCTTTCTTTCAAAACAAATCTCAGATACGCATTTTACAGAGCTAGGTACCAAGGCTGGAGTTCAAACAGACAAAGAAATCTCTTCACATCCATGTTGGACATCTAGACAAACACTAGCCAGGCTAACAAAGGGAGGGTCGATCTAGGTCTTCGCTGTGATGAAGCCTGTTGAGTACAGGAAATTGTGCATGTGACTGCAAGCGAGAGACAGCAATTCCTCTGGATGATGATAGACAATCAGCTCCCAAATCTTGAATTCACAGCTTAGAGATAGTTTAGTTTAGTCGACGGATCAACAACACGGCACATGGATGTAACCCATAAGTGCTCCGTTCTTCTCCTAACTCAAACCTGAGTCTGGAGAAACTATGCTCAGTGTACGAACTCCGTAGCACCGGCGAGGATCCTTAAATAATTTGGGTAGATTTTTAACTCGAAATTTTGCCCGGGCAGTGCCATTACGCTACTCTTTTTCGATTTCCAACTGCCAAGGGATGTTTTACGTACGCAACAATACACACGGGCGTCCAATCTCACTACCCAGAGATCAGGGGAAATTTATTACTAGAAGTCCAGTGAGAGAACTTATGATTAGTATAAGTGTGTTGATTGGCTACCAGAATGGAGCCAAGTCATCGCCAGTTCCCAGCTCTTCAACTCATACACAAGTTAATAAACTGAATTAATAGGGTGAAGCATTGCAGAAAAGGGTTGGAGGTAATTTTGTGTTGTTTTTTATTGTCTTGTTGCTTGTGACAGTGTTAATTTGATTTTTGCAATGCCCCTTTTACCCCACACAGCCATCTCTTCCTGAGTCGTCGTCTCCCCTTGT
Organism: Cepaea hortensis; assembly: GCA_963921405.1. Classification (NCBI taxonomy): domain Eukaryota; kingdom Metazoa; phylum Mollusca; class Gastropoda; order Stylommatophora; family Helicidae; genus Cepaea; species Cepaea hortensis. The sequence goes on from OY992878.1 coordinate 138,434,460, forward strand.
ATCCTGATGTTCTCCTGTGGAATTCTCTAGGTGCTGGTTAATCTTGTTCCATTCTAGCTGAATATCCAATCCATTTAATTCTTTGTTGTTGTCCTCTTGTTTTTCCAGCTGCGTTTCTTATGCATTTCATGTCACATGAAGTTATTTTACACCAGTGTGAATCTAGGACAGTGTGTATCTAGGACACTGTCCGTGTCTGACATTGGTAACACAGCCTAGGATGTGACTTTCACTGATTAAATGTTTTCTTTTCTAGTTCAGCATTTAGTATTCAGGTTTCCCATGCCAACATGTGTATGGAGATTACTAATGTTAGCATTAATCTTACCCTGGCTTTCATTTATATTTTTTCCATAATAGTCTCAGCCTAGATATAATTGGCGCAGCTTCTGCTCTTAAGTTTGCTCTTCTTCTTCATAGTTTATTATAGACACTAGCTACAGGAACTGCGTTACTGTCTCGTATTTTTCATTTCATAATCCCTATTATGTGTCTTGCTGACTGGTGTGAGTGATCATGCTTCTCTGCATCTTGCGATCTCCAACAGCGAATATTAATTCGTGAGATGACATCTTTCCATGCCTTGACAAAAGGCTGTCATAAGTTTCTCTCTATATCCTCCTCACTGGTCTCGCTGGTCTCCCTGGTCTAGGGGTTACACGACTTTCTCCATAATCCTGTATACTCTCGTGAGTAATGTGACGTTGCGTGAGAATCGGTAGTGGTTCTCTCCGTGTCGGTAACTTATGGGGTATGTGAGCCAGTTGCTCAGAAAGCAATGACAAACTACTGAGCGTAATCTTGCCAATAAATCAACAATCAGCTGAAAGATGCTGATGTTGACAGCGATGTCCTGTAAAGGATATGCAAACAAAAAAACAAAAAAAATTATCCTCCTCATAATTCTTCTCTCTATATTCTCCTCTATCTCATTTTTTCCATAAATCTTTCCAGCTGTCACTACATGTTACAACTTTTCTCTTCTCATGATGTGCCCAAAAAATGATGACAGTCTCTTTCTGATGTTTGGGATCAGTTGTTTCTGTGTCTTAGCCTCTGTAATATGTACAACCGAGTGTATAAAATAAATTACAAACTTCATTTATAAAAAGAAAAACATGACTACTCACGTTGACTGGTGGTAAATGTGGCATCTTGACTGGAAGTACCTTGTGGTGTTGCTGATCGAAACCCTTGATCACTAAACTAGAATGTCAATTCAAGATCACTTGAGTTAACATCTTAAAACTAATTTGTCTATTGTTATACATGATTCAAACAATGCTTGCAGCTCAGAACTACATACTTGCACCCTGGGCAAAAATACAGGTGCTTAGGCTTTCACAACAGATGTTGGAAGTTATATTTTGTATTACAGAAAAAAGTGCAGTACTTTTGAGAAACAATGCTGCATTATGTAAACAGAGAACAAACAAAAGTACTGCAGTAATGAATATTTCTGATGTCTTAGAACTTTACGTCTCACTGACCAAAGCGGGACGCAGAGGTGTTTCCAAGGCACCAGGGCTGGGTTATATACTGGCCAAGACCTATTGACGCGTCCTCGTCGAGCGTCCTGGGCAACAGGTCCCTTTGGGGTCCTGGCTAAAGTCAATAGGATCGCCGATTCCTCCGAAGTCAGAGAGTGTCTGCCTGTACGGCGAGGAACCACCAGTCTGCACACCAATAAGCCAGACATGGGACAACGGATACTCATGCAAACCTCAGGTCCTGTATGACATCACACTGATGTTGGACAACAGGATGTCTTCACCCGACATACAGGACTTCGCGTTGGAGCTCAAGCCAACGAACACAAGCAAGCAAGCAAGCACTGACCCAAGCCTAGAAAGTTATGACTTCCAAGCCTTCACAGTCAATTTATCAAATCCTGCTGTCAGTATGTCCAAAATCAGCCTTCCATGACTGCAAGGTCAACTTCCGTGCCTGCAAGGTCAGTTTTCTCATGCCCACAATGTCAGTTTTCCAAGCCTGCAAGGTCAGTTTTCAATGCTTACAAGGTCAGTTTTCCAAGCCTGCAAGGTCAGTTTTCCATGCCTGCAAGGTCAGCTTTCCATGATTGCAAGGTCAGCAATGAAATTTGCTAGGTCAGTCTTCCAAGCCTGCAAGGCCAGTCTTCCATGCCTGCAAGGCCAGTCTTCCATGCCAGTAAGAACATAATGTCAAATCAGTACTGCATATGAATAAGAAACACGAAGAATGACTAAAACAATGACTAATAAACTACACACATTCATTGACTGGAGCCCGCATTGAATAGAAGGACTAAAGTGGAATGACACAATCACTCATGTGGAGCTCATGGAGAGAACAAAACAAATTCCAGCAAATCAAGAGATGAGGACAGACGCTGGTGCTGGATGGAACACACACTGAGAAAACCTTTCAATAGTACAGGGTGTATTTTTAATGACTGTGGTTTTTTTTTTAAATATTGCAGTTTCAAGTTTTGTATTTACCTTTCATCTTGCATGAATTCCACAGAGAGTAAAAACAAAACTTGGAATGGCAATATTTTCAAAAACCCCACAGTTATTAAAATTACACCTTATATAAGTCCTTTATCTGGATCCCACATGGAGAGTACAATTATAGACGAATAATATGAGAAGGACAATGAGAGAGGTGTAGGAGATGATTAAAGAAAGGAGGACTTTTCATGAGCTCTTGGAGGACCTTTGTGCCACAAGGAGGTAAAAGAATAGCAGCAGAAGACGAACACTAACTTCATGAAGATATCAAATGACAGAGAAAATTGAAGAGACTTGATTGTCAATGTCTGCACTAGACTAGGCACCTGAATAAAATGAATTTGTGACTGTACTAAACATGTTAGTTGCATTTACAGGATGTTGTAACCAACACCAGCATTTACCGACTGATTTTTCTAGACAATTTTACATTCAATGGTTTGCCATTGCTTTCTGAACAGCCAACGCTCATACCATTGTGAAAATCAACGTAAAGTGAACTGCTCCCAAACCATTCAACAGTTGACTTTGAACCCAGCAGGTCACGATTGTGAAACTGTATTCACTACCACAGATGCAGATGGTGACTATACAGCTGCGGTCATTCTGCTATTGCCTTCATTCCTCTTCCTCTTTCACCCTTTATCTTCCTTTGGGACAGAGGCCCTCAACCAACTCACCCCAAGTCCTCTTATCCATAGTCCTCCCCATATCATTATTCTTCTAGAAGAGCCTCCTTTCCTCTTGGTTGGCTAAGTTATTCTTGTTTCTTTAACTTTGTACTTGTTCATGACTGGCTGGATCTTGAAGCTAAAGTTTTTTTTAAATGGAATGGGGAAACCTGCCCTACTACTAACCTTCCTGCATCATATCTAGCTTACAGTGTGATGCTTTTCTTTGCTTCCCTTAAGGGCTCTAGTATCACGGGGAGGTATCCTCCTTCATGGTCTCTAACGACATTTCTTGGCAGGTTGCAGTATTAATATTCTTTGTTGCTTCTGAAGGATCAGAAAATACACAAGCAGGGCTTCCTTCGTGGCCACTAACGACATTCTTAGCAGGTTGCAGTATTAATATTCTTTGTTGCTTCTGAGGGATCAGAAAACACACAAGCAGGGCTTCCTTCGTGGCCTCTGATGACATGTTTGGTAAATTACAGTGTTACTGTTCTTTGCTTCCCTTTCGGGTTCCTATAACACACAGGGGGTTGTCTTTATTCACTGCTGTAAAAAATAGTGCTCACAGCAACCATTCTTCTAAATAATGTAGATTCACAGAACAGCCATTGAGCAAGACAGCATGAAAGAAATATGCTAATGTTACATTAACATGAGAGTGAAGTATTTTTGTCTATTTATAACTCTATGAAGCACAAAATAATGTTTATAGGCAAGTTGCTGTATCAGGAACTTACTGATAGAGTCGCAGCTGCAGTAGGCTCTGGAGTTGACCTTGCGCTGGTACTGCTCAATAGTTTCACATAATTAGCCGGAAACCAGCCAGTCTTTTTCTTCTGACCCCTAACCTACACAAAATATTAAATTGTTTTGTTGCATTTATTACAGACTTACAGAAGATGAATAAAAAAAAACTTAAAAGGTTATGAATCTGAAATATGTAAACATGATATTTATTTCTCTCTCTCATGTTTTTAATTCTTCGAAAATAAAGCTTGTTTGTTCATTGTCTCTCTCTCTTCCCCCCACCCACACACATGCAAAAACACCTCCTACTACATTCTCTAATATACAAGTATGCATGACATTCTATATAAATTTTTTCTATGACAGAGTGCAACTTCTCTATTACACATTGCATTTATATACATTTCCTCAAATGCAGGTATTTATATAATTTATGTTGCTTTATTACATTCTCAAGAAGTAAAATAATGCACACAAAAAAAAGAAAAAAAGAAAATGACCATAATAACTGAATTTAAATAAAAACTATTTTCACATTAACCTGAAACCATTAACCTGAAGTAGAATCAAAATGAAATGTCACACTGAAGGGGTTAACAGCTTATTCATTCACCCACTGGTATCCTTCACTACAAAATTAATTTTAGACCTACCTGCAATTCTCCTTCCCACCAACCGCGTGGACTCTTCTGTCTTACATTGATCAGATTTCCAACCTCAAGACTCAGTTGGCCAGTTCCAGTAGCAACATAAGGGGCTATCACTCTAGCAATTTCTGCACACAATCAGGAATAGAATGTCAGGGACTAATATTAAGACAAAAAAAACAAAAACAAAAACAAAGCTGGAACTAATTAAAAACGCAATTAAAACACTACTTTGCTGGGTCTTAATAGATACTGGCTAAAACATGTTGTTTTCATACTGCTCCTATTTCACTTTTAGGCTGACTATAGAATTTAGTAATGTTTTCCAAAAGAATTCAGTGCTACACTGACATCATGCAGAAATTCCCTTACAGAACATCGCTCTCATTATTTACAATTTCTGATGTTGAACACAATCAAAGACTTTACAGTAGTCTATGAAACTATTCTGAAGATCTACACCATACTTTGCATTTCTTAAAGATAGTTCACATAATATTGAAGAAATGGTCCCTGGTTATTTTGCTCTATTTGAAACTTGACTGTACTTCTTATAATTCATATTTTAATTTCTTTTAAATACTCTTCATGATGATTCACAAGAGGAATTCGTTAGCATGACTTATTAGTGCAAAAGTTCGATAGCTACTGCACAATAAAAAATTTCCTTCCTTTGGAAAAGAGATGTAACTTGTTCCATTCCCTGTTTTGGGCCAAACAACACTGTTTCAGATCTTCACACATGATGCGCGACGGATAAGGATACTGGCTTCTCCTCTCACCTGAATGAGTTCCCTTAGAATATCATTATAACCCGGTGACTTCTCTTTGTAATCCTACAGCTAATTAAAATCTATTAACTACAGGTAATGCTTACATACCTAGGTTATCTCCAACAAACTTCATACAAGTTTTATTCAATGAATTAAAAAGAAATTATGACTCCTGCATCACAAACATTTTTCCATAAATTAATATATATTGATAAACAAAAGAGTGAACAAAAAAGAAAATAAAATGTGACACAGCAGCTTGAAAAACATGTGGGTTACACTAATGTTTTACTTCAGACTTAAATATGCCTACTCATACTTTTTTTTAAATCAAGGGGAAGGTACTCACCAGGTTTCTTAATGGACTTCTGTTCTGGCTGTAATAAAGGACAGAAAATTCAATTACTAATGATAAAATCTACAAGTGATGATTATGTATGAACTATTTTGCTGGTATATTTGATAAAAAATTACAAATATAAAGAACTTGTGCTGACGGAACATTTGACACAGTTGTTGCTAAATAAGTTTTGCTGCTTCATACACGTGTTACAAATAAAATCTTCTTTGTTATTTACATTTACATGTAACATAAATGAAATCTTGTTGCTTCCCATACTTAATTGGAATATAAACGAGATCTTGTCTGCTTCCCACACTTAATTGAAATATAAATGAAGATCTTGTTTGCTTCTCACATTTACATGTAATATAAATAAGATCTTGCTAATGTTTTAAACTTACAGGCAATCGATAAATTTGGGGAGATTTGTAGCCACTTCAAGTTGTATACAAATACAAATAATAATACTTGACAAGGTAGAATATTATTCATAAACAATACACCACATAATATTATTATACACCTGAAACTGCTTAAGAAAACTAACCCTCTTCTATTTTTAAAATATCTAATTTTTCTCTTAACGATCAATGCTGACTTCTAATTTCAGATGAATACATTTTATCTCTCAAAATAATTAACTATGTCTACTCTTGATATCAAATTGTTAAACAAAATAATATATATGTAAACAAATAATAGGGGTTTTCAAATAATATAAGAGAGAAGGGAAAGAGTTATTGAGGAAGAGGGATGAGAAGGAACTGGATGATGGTGCTACCACTTCTACAATGTAAAGAATATGAAGCTGCACTTGAATCAAATAAAACTAGCATGGTCTTGTATAGTTCTATAAAGTTCAATTCTGAAACGAAAACTGGTGTTATGTAGAGAACACCAATATGTTTGCTTCATTACTCTATACATCGTCAACATCATCTGGCCTGTCAGCTGGCATAGATGTTCAAGCAAATGAACAAATGTTGGTACCTGGTGTTCTGGATCAATTCCACTGGTGATATTCCTCCATGCCACCATTCCAGTCCATGTAACATAATTTCTCTGTTTGCCCCTGTCACTTCTACCGCTGATCTGGCCAACTGTCACAATATTTTCCAATCCTCTCTTCTCACTACATGACCACAGAATACTATTTGCATACAATGTTTTATGTTCATTAGCCTATTTTTAGGCAATCATTGTTTGTTACTCTAGCAATGGTATATTGTGAATTAGATGCAGATACCAAACCTTTATGCTATTCTAATCTCTTTATCTTTAGAAAACTACAAGTATTTTGATACTGCGGGTTCAACATTTTGCAATGACTAAGCAAGAAAATGGAGGCTTTGAGCTTAAATGTTACAAAAGAGTTCTTATAATATAGTAGACCAAGAAGAAGAACAATACTGACTTTCTACAAGATCAAAACACTGGAAAAGCTTTCTTGTAAACAGCATACTTTGGCCATATTGAACGTGGCAGTGACTTGACAAGGAGAGTGACAGATAATATGATTCCTGGGAGAACAGGTACGGGTGAACCAGCAGAAAGATGGACACAGGACATTGCAGACACATTGGGCATGAGGGTGCATGAGGCAGGAGAAGTGGCAAGAGATGGAGAAATGGCAAGAGATGGAGTAGTGGCAAGAGATGGAGGAGTGGCAATAGTTGGACAAATGGTAAGAGATGGAGAAGTGGCAAGAGATGGAGAGGTGGCGTGAGATGGAGAAATGGCAAGAAGATGGAGAAATGAGATGGAGAAATGGCAAGAGATGGAGAGGTGGCGAGAGATGGAGAAATGGCAAGAGATGGAGGAATGGCAAGAGATGGAGGAGTGGCAAGAGATGGAGAGGTGGCGTGAGATGGAGAAATGGCAAGAGATGGAGAAATGGCAAGAAGATGGAGAAGTGGCAAGAGATGGAGAAATGACAAGAGATAGAGAGATGGTGAGAGATGGAGAAATGGCAAGAAATGGAGAGGTGGCAAGAGATGGAGAGGTGGCAAGAGATGGAGAGGTGGCAAGAGATGGAGAGGTGGCAAGAGATGGAGAGGTGGCAAGAGATGGAGAAATGGCAAGAGATGGAGAGGTGGCGTGAGATGGAGAAATGGCAAGAGATGGAGAAATGGCAAGAAGATGGAGAAGTGGCAAGAGATGGAGAAATGACAAGAGATGGAGAGGTAGCAAGAGATGGAGAAATGACAAGAGATGGAGAGGTGGCAAGAGATGGAGAAATGGCAAGAGATGGAGAGGTGGCAAGAGA
>OY992878.1:138444904-138557404 GCA_963921405.1 Cepaea hortensis
ACAGACAGACAGACAGACAGACAGGCAGTGTATATGTGTGTATGGGAACATGCATGTGTGTGCTCGCATATATTGCTCTGAATTAAACTGTATTGAATTATCTGTGCTCTGCTGACATGAAATAATTTGTTGCATTAATTTCTTTAGCAGCGATAATCTGCTGAATTTATCACTAAAACAAAAGGGGACGGGTATAAATATCAATGATACCACATGGGAATGCACAGTGCAATAAACTTGGTATGCGAAGATAGTCATCACCTGTTAAAAGGTAGGGAAAAGCTTGGATGGTTGGTAAGGGGGAAAAAGGGATATGATATCCTTTCTTACAGTTTTCTTCTTCAATCTGCCAAACAGTATTTTTGCGATTGGACGAATTTTGGGACCTGGTGGAGTAGGTGCTGGCTTGGACCCCATTTTCGGCTTGTTCAGATCAAAGTCGACTTGAACAACACTTGTGGTACGTCCAGCGGACATGAGGATGTCGTGGCTTTTCAAGATGTCTGCTGTGCTGTGTGCCTCCAGAAGATCATTCTGGATAGCATCATTCTCTAGGGCAAGAATATCTGGCAAACTCATGCTAAATTTCAATGAACCCTTCACGTTTGCTGAAGAAGCACTTGGTGCATCAAATCCAAAGTCATCCATTATATCAAGCAACTGCCCCTGGCTAGTTGAACTACCATCAGCAGGCTTGGAAACATTACTATCATTAATCAACCCTAAATCATCCAGCAATGGGAAATCTGAAGACATCGCCCGAGATACAGACGGCTTTTCAAAAGTGCCAAAACCCCAGTCAAGGTCATTGGCGGCTCCATCTGAAAACCCCAAAGTTGTAGATGTTTCATTTTCTGTATCCATTTGACTCTTTTCTTTCATGAATGGAGTTGATGGTACATTCGCAATAGGATCAATATCAAGAAATGATTCTCCACTTTTCATTAATTGGCTGTGGCTATCAATTGTGTTGTCTCCAAGACCATCAAGAGTACCTTCCTTTATATTGCCTAAAGTATCTGCAAGTGAAAGGTTCAATGACAAATCAAACTTGTCATCTAATATGACACCGCTTGGTTTATCCAAGGTCATTTGATCAAATCCTGTCAAAATATCTTCCTTATGGTGAATTGTGCTAGAAGCAACACTGGATGTTGCTAATTCAAGGAGTCCAAAGCTACCAAATGATATGGTAGTAGATGACTGATTTGACTTAGTTTCAGAACTCACTGTAGCCACTGCAATCTTTTCCTTGCCACCTGCTGATGTCAAACCTGCTGCTCCATCTTTGCCCAGTCCATCAGTTTCATCCATGTCACTTGTTGGTTGTGCTTTAACAGGAGAACCCAATAAGTCATCCATGAAACTGTTACTTGAGGTTTTGGCAGAGGCAGATGAGAATACACCGCTAAAGTCACCGAGCAAGGAATCAAAACTGCTGCCTTTAGGAAATGAAACTCCACGTTTCAAGGGCTGCAGTTTGAAAAAAAATATTGTACTAGCATTACTTTTCTGCATTTCTACCTAACAAAAAACATGTATACATTAGCTATAATATAAAATAATATGAATCCATAAGGCATTTCAACCAAATATGTTATCATACTAGTGACATCATTATTATGATGAACTAGAGATTGATATAATGGAGTCTTCATTGTGCCTTCTGGCAATTTGTGCATGGTTTAACTTCAGTATAATTACCTCCTTTCCTGACATTATGAGATGGGAAAAACTGGAACATATTGTCACAACTGATAAAATTAACGAAAAAAGAGAGACAGGCAGTGAGAAAATATTCTTGGAAACCTTGCTTTATGGCAAGGCAAGAAATCAGTTTCATAATTCCCCGTCATATCGAGTCAAGGGTTCAAAATAAGTTGTGTGTGATTTGGAAGCAGACCTTTTTGCATTCATATGAGAAAGTCGACCATTCAGAAAACAATGGCAAACCACTGAACTAACATTGCTTAGTAAAAGATAAATGGCCAATAAATGCTGGGGTTGATTACAACTAACTTGTAAGAGATCAGAGCATGAATTGATACATTCTGATGGGGAAGCTGTTGAGAAGCATGATCACCCATGCCGGTCAGCCAAGCACATACACGCACAGAGAAGTCAGGTTGATGCAGTGACAGAAAGAGAGACAGTGAGAGAGAGAGAGTACCGTGTGTGTCTGTATGCATGTATAGTATGCATTTGTGTATCAGATATGCACCTTTGTGTATGTTGTTGTGTGTATGTTGTGTTGTGTGTGTGTCTTATTGTGTGTTTGTGTGTCTGTTTTTGTGTATGGCTGGTGTGTCTTTATCTGATTGTATGTTATCATGTACGTGTGACATGTCTTTGTGTGTCTGATCATTTCTGTGAATCTGTGTGTGCATATGTGTGTTGTGCTGTGTGCTGTATGTGGTGTAAGTACATACATGTATACACATGCCCATACATGCATTATGCAAAAAACAGTAGACTAAGAAAGATAAACCAAGCTCAAACACAGATCAAGACAACAAATGCTGCACATCAAAAGAATCTAACTAGCTATCCACTCAACATACCCTGTGATATTCACATTTTCAGACAAAGAGCACAAATGTTCAGAATGAGAATTACCCAAATGCACAGAATGTGAATTCCACAAATGCACAGAATGTGAATTCCACAAATGCACAGAATGTGAATTACAAAAATGTACATAATGTGAATTACATAAATGTATCAAGTCTTCTTACCTGTGTCTCTAACTTTTTGACATAGCTGGCAGGAAACATCCCAGACCTGCCCTGATCAGCTATTGTACCGCTCCACCAATCACCAGAAGATGCCGTCACATAAATTATGTCACCTTCATTAAAAGTCAGGTCGGACGGTTCATCTGATGTGTATGTGTACACTGCTGAATAGTATTCTGTTTGAATAAAAAAAAAAAAACATTTGAAATCATGATGATAAACCACAAACTAACAACAATCCATATTTTCTTAGCCTTGAAGTATTTCAACATAAGGCCTTCAGATGTGTTCATCATCAGAAATTGTGGAGCATCATGTGAGATATAGGGTTTCCATAAATTTGATCTACTTAATTAAAACATATCATGAACAATAAGCAGCTGCCGGACAGCCATTGAAACACCTAACTAGTTTAAGGTGATAAAGGGAGTTAAACACTGCATTCTCTTTCCATATTCTTCAATCTCTCTCTCTCTCTCTCTCTCTCTCTCTCTCTCTCTCTCTCTCTCTCTCTCTCTCTCTCTCTCTCTCTCTCTCTCTCTGTATGGTATGTCCGTGGGTGGGAAAGAGGGGGTTTATCTGCAAGAATCAGTAAGCAAGTTATAAATGGATGTAAAAAAAATAAATACAATATTAACTCAAAAACCATGAAGTACTGCACTTACATTTCCCTTGTACTACTCAAGATAATCCAACATCAATAAACACATCTGATCACTATACCAGTGTGTGTATCTGAGTCAGTGTGTGTGTCAATGTGCGTGCGTGTGCATCAGTGCGTGTGTCAGTGTTTGCGTGTGAGTGCGTGTATGCACATGTGCATGCCCAAACATGCACCATCATGTGCCATGCCGATAAGTGTGTGCGGTCATGTTTAGCCATCTCATTCGATCACCAGAGTTGTGGATCAGCTCCGTGTTCCTGTCTCGACCATGGCCAAGCCATCCAGGTATTTACTTCTTGGTCTTCCCCTTGGTCTCTTCCCCTCGATTTTGCCAGTTGTCACAAAGTTCTTTAAGTCATTTCTTCTCATAACATGCCCAAAAAATTTTGACTGTCTACATCTAATGTCTCTAATCAGTTTACGATCTTCATTTGTTTTTTGAAGGACTTGTTCATTAGATTTTCTGTCTGTCCATGGTATTCTTTGCATTTTCCTCAGAAACCACATTTCCACAGCCATCAGATTTTTTTTCAGCTTGTCTGCTCACTGTCCATGCTTGACATCCATACAAAATACAGGTTCTATGTAGCACCTCAACACTCTTTTTCTCGTTTCAATTGATATCTTTTTATTGGTCAATATGTTTTTCTTCTTGCAAAAGGCTACCTTCACAATGGCAATTCTTGTTCCAATCTCTTCAAGGCTCAGAATTCTGAGGTAAATATGAAAATTCTTTTCCAATTTTAATTTTAATTTTAATTTTCTCTTCATTGCTTTCATTTTTTCATCTTTTTGTTCTTCTTGTCTTGTCGTCACATTTTGATGTAGTCACAGTAGATCTCCTTGACCATATGTTGTGTTTTGTGAATGTGTTTGTTTGCTGATGAAGGCTAATCTCCGCAATGTCCTGTATGTGTCGTAATTCTGTTATGTAAAGCTGCACTACTTTGTGCCATTTTATATTGTTTATATCTTTGAGAAAGAGAAACTGTGTTCTTTGTGACAATATTGTGACGATAGGATAAATCATTAGAAGGAGAGGCAGAGGCAGACAGAGAAATTATGACGGATGGACTGGGATGTGGTGTGGAGGAATAACATAAATGGAACTGATTCAGAACACCAGAGACCGAGATCTGCAGAGATACATGGATGCCTACAGAACACCAGAGACCGAGATCTGCAGAGATACATGGATGCCTACAGAACACCAGAGACCGAGATCTGCAGCGATACATGGATGCCTGCAGAACACCAGATACTGAGATCTGCAGAGATACATGGATGCCTACAGAACACCAGAGACCAAGATCTGTAGAGATACATGGATGCCTACAGAACACCAGAGGCCGAGATCTGCAGAGAAACATGGATGCCTACAGAACACCAGAGACCAAGATCTGCAGAGATACATGGATGCCTACAGAACACCAGAGACCGAGATCTGCAGAGATACATGGATGCTTACAGAACACCAGAGACCGAGATCTGCAGAGATACATGGATGCCTACAGAACACCAGAGACCGAGATCTGCAGAGATACATGGATGCCTACAGAACACCAGAGACCAAGATCTGCAGAGATACATGGATGCCTACAGAACACCAGAGACCGAGATCTGCAGAGATACAGGGATGCCTACAGAACACCAGAGACCGAGATCTGCAGAGATACATGGATGCCTACACCATTTGGCAGGGAACTTGATGATGATACAGATCTGATTTATGATGAAGAGTTTATGTTACTGCCCTGAGGACAAGCCAGTTCATAATCCCACATAACGCGTTCGAAACATAGCTGCGGGCAATTTGGAAGCAGACCATCTTGTGTTGGTTTTCGTATAATGGTATGAGTGCTGGTCATTCAGAAAGCAATGACAAACTACTGAATATAAACTTGATTAGGAATCACAAACAGCCAAAAAAATGCTGGAGTTGACTGCAATGTTATGAAAGGATATGCAACTAACTAACTCTCTCAGCACAAGTCGAATACTGCCCTCAGGACAAGCCAATATGTACTCAGTCTCTCTCAGCATAAGTCGAAGGAGTGGATGCTGGTTGTCAGTTTTGTGAGCTGGCTGGCCACAAAGGACCCATCCACACCTGCGTTCCATATGACCAGCTCCACACTTGACTCATCACTCCAAAAGCCACAATCAAGAAGATTCGTCAAGGGATGTGTCACCATGCTCCACGCAGTCACCCATTGCCCACAGCGTATTCTGATGTAAATCAAGTATTATCTATCTGGCCGATGCTCGGCGCTGAGAGAAAGGCGAGACGCACATATAATCAGATTGCTACTGGTACTATTGGGGTTGGAACTCTTCGCTGGCTTCTGAGGATGGGGACGGAGCGCTTATGGGAATGCCCCGAATGCTGTGATGTTGGTTCCTAAATCAATCAATCAATCAAGTATTATCTTTCTTTCAATGAATGTCACAAAGAGATTCTTAAATGTTATATTGAACCTGTTCTGCTGTATGACAGTGAATCCCAGAATGTGAATGAACAAATTAGGAAGAGCTTGGAGCTAGTGGAGTTGTGGTTTCTGAGATGAATGATGAGAATATCTTGGGCAGCCAGATAAATAATGAAGCTAATAAAAGTAGAAAATTCTACACAACTAACAGAATGAAACAATGTTTTTTTGGTCTAATAATTAGAAGAGAGACATAGGAGAACCTTGTGACAACTGGAAAAATCAGCAGTAGAAAAGGCTGAGACAGACCGAGAGAAATTATTTTTTATCATTTAAAACAATGGCATGGAGAAATGACAATCAACTCAACTGTGCCAGAACACCAAGAACTAAGATCTGTGGTGAGACATGAACGCCAGTGTCACTTTGCAATCACACAATGATGATGATTACCTTGTGAAGACACACAGCTTACCTCCTTGACTGTCAGCTGGGGCTGTGCTTGTTTCAGTTGCTTTCACTGGATTCACAGCCATGTTGTTTACTGCAGGCCTGTGTTTTTTTAAATTAAAAGTTAAACAAGAAAAGTTATTAAATGGAGCTGGAAAAACCTAATATCCTGTATCTCCATTTTGACAATAACATCATCATGTGCCATGCTGATAAGTGTGGGCAGCCATGTATGGGCAGCCATGATCACCAGAGTCGTGGATATACAATTTCTCTGATTTTCTAGGTATCTCTAAAGAAGGCAGTTTGCCACTGCTTTCCTTTTTAGCAGTGACCATACTGGTCGATGACCATAGCCAATGTCTGTAAAATTAGATCCTCTGTCTCCCCGGGAAGGTTAACCCGGTCAACAAATGCCCGCAGAAGTCGGATGTGTCGGCCTAACGGCGCAAGAACGCAGCTCTGCTGTAAACAGGCACAACGCAATCACGTCCGAAAAAAAACTCCGGATGAACGAAGAAGAAGATCCTCTGTCTACCGTAGTGAAATTGGAGACCATAACCTACAACTATCTGTCAGCTGCTCTTCAACTCCATCCACCACCTGCGTTCATGGCTTCATGTAACCCTGATTGGGGGGGGGGGATAAATGGGCACTCCACCTTGCTCAAGGATGTCCTGTAGGCTAGAGGAGGGAAGGAGGCAGCTTACTTCTCCTTTGATAGAGGATACCCCTATCCCACTACCTGGATTGTCACTATAGAGGAGCTTGTATGTTTGGTCAAATCAGCAGGTTACAAATAGGGTATGAATCAAACTAAGAAAGGCACAAACCTGCTGCTCTTTGGGTGAGTTAAAAAAGTGACAGGTTCAGAGATGCCCAACATGGTGCACTTGGACACAGGTTTTAAAAACATAGCAAAGTATCAAACTTTATGATGATGACATTTAAAGCCCAACTGTAAAAAATCACCCCTTCCTTACGATTCTTTCAGAGAATGGAGTCATCACTGAAGACGGTCATTTTCTTAAAATTCAGTACCAGAGCATTTCTAATGCTCTCATGCTCAAATATAACTCCTGTACTGCTGTGGCAAAGATTGCGTCATATGATAGCTAAAAACAAGTTTGAAAGTTCATCAAGTACTCTTTCAAATTGTGTAAGTGATCAGGTAGGCCATGATGCCTATCTATGGCAGATGTGGCTTCCAGTATAATCTCTACACCATATTACATTTTATGAACAGATTTCTTCTGCAATTAAAATTATGGATGTAACCTTGTTACAAGCAACAACAAACAAACATTAAATGTGACTAGAGAAGTACATACACGATCAAACACTTTAAAAGATGTGAAAATGTTCACACTTGGATTAGCTGTTTTGTGTTGTGTTAAGATTAGCATTTTAGCTCCTAGATAAGTATTTCATTTTCTTGTAGTTTCCCTTAATTTTTTTGTTCACTGATAATGACTTAGGCTGAAATGAATTTCTTTGTTGAGCTCCTCAGTCATATTTTACATGAATATGTTTCAGTCTTATCTCAACAACAGTCACCATCTATCAATGTTATTATAAACAAGAGTTTTGTTTAATAATACTGAGAAACATTTAATTGTTGTGGGAAAATGGTTTCTGAGGAAAATGCAAAGAATACCATAGATAGACAGAAAAATGAATGAGACAATCCTTTAAGAAACAAATGAAAACCATAAATTGATTAGAGAAATTAGGTGTAGAGAGTCAAGATTTTGGGGGCACATATTAAGGAGAAATACATTTTAAAATTTGGTGACAACTGGCAAAACCGATGGAAAAATAGCAAGAGGAAGGAAAATAGATAAATTCCTGGATGACATGGCAAAATTGGGACAACAGCACAGACTTGATCCAAGACTGGAAACTGTGTCAGATATTGAACCTCTGCCACAATGGCTTGCAACAAAAATTAATAAAAATTTAGCTGAACAGACAAAAACATACTCTGGCTTGGGTGCGACTCCAGTTAACTTGACATAAGCTTTTGGAAACCATCCACTCTGAAAAAACAAGTAATTATTGTTTGAAAGGTAGAAAATTAGACACACTGAAAATGCGGTTCAATAATGTATAATGGTTAATATGTCTAATTACTTAGTGAATGTAAACAAAAAAGTTATTAAAGAAAGAATGCTCCACATTTGATCAGTATCGGTGACTATGTGTGTTAAATTTCAGCCAAAATATAATTATCTTTTCACTTCACATGAAATATAACTCTGCATGCAGTAGGCACCTGACGAGTTGCAGTGAAATATGCCTGGCAACAAATTGTGCAACCTATTGTTTACATCCTCTTTGTTCAAATTATAATTAATTGCTCCTCATTGTTCCTTGTTAAAAACTGTTCTCCAAAATACAGTTGAAGGCAAGTACCGAAGAGGCTGGCAAAAGAAATTCTATGAGTAAACGCATAACATTATAGAACAGACTGGCCATGACATTTGCCGTGAATTGATGAGGCCCACAAGAGAAGGAAAGAATAATGATACTGTAATCAGACATAAATACACGTCTGCAATGTTGTTGTAGACAACATATGGCATCTACACTGTGTTAAACAATAAAACTTTGAATAATACTGTTCTAGTTCAGCTGTTATTAATGTATGTATTATAACCCTTTGGTACAAGACCATTTCAGCAGCTGTTGTTTTGTTCCATATAAAGGTTTCTATTTTTAATTAGCTTTGGTGGAAGTAATTATCTGGAAGCTCTTGATACTTGTTTTGTTCCATATAAAGGTTTCTATTTTTAATTAGCTTTGGTGGAAGTAATTATCTGGAGGCTCTTGATACTTGTTTTGTTCCATATAAAGGTTTCTTCTTCTTCGTTCATCCGGAGTTTTTTTCAGGACGTGATTGCGTTGTGCCTGTTTACAGCAGAGCTGCGTTCTTGCGCCGTTAGGCTGACACATCCGACTTCTGCGGGCATTTGTTGACCGGGTTAACCTTCCCGGGATATAAAGGTTTCTATTTTTAATTAGCTTTGGTGGAAGTAATTATCTGGAAGCTCCTGATATCTGCAAGAGCTGGACATTCAACAAGGTGATGTCTGACAGTCTTGTAAGGATGCGTGTAAAATGAACATTCCGATTGCAAGTAACAGTAAAGAACCCTTTGAAACATCTAAAGGCATATTGGGTAAATGGTGCTAGCCCCATATTGTTATAGATCAATCAACACTCAGGGGATGATGTGGTCAATATAACGTCTGACGACTTTACTTCCCGAGGCATTTCCTCCCATTTTAGGCCATGTAAATCTGGCAGCCCAGGTAAATTTGAATTTGATGCAAATGTGAACTCATGATCATCAAAGCCAGCATGCTAGCCACCTATAATCTTCACATAATCCACGCTAAATACATACCTTCCCATTCAGTTCTCCAAACCACTTCATATCATCTTGTTGTTTGACTAGAATAACGTCATCTTTATCGAAGGTCAAGTCTGCTTCCTGTCTTGCCTTCCATGGGTAGACAGCTTTAGCTAACAGTCCTTCAGGTGGTATATCACTAGGCACAGATGCGTCTGCTGAACTTGTTACAGGAGCACTTGATATTGCACTTGGCTGCTAGTTTGAAAAGAAAAAAAAAACCACACAATGTAAAATGTAAATGTCAAGGACTCTTATACACTCCTTAAAGCCCATTGGGCATATGGTGCTAGGCACATGTTTAAAAGACCAATCGGCTCTCTGTGAGTGATGCAGTCAGTATCCCACCAGCCACTGTAACTGATATTTCCTGGTACCTATTTTAGGCTGGGTCAACCAGGTAGCCAAGGTCATTCAAAAAAAAAAATTGGAATCCACCCTGATGAGGATCGTACCTATGACCACTGGACCGGGAAAAAACAAACAATAACCAATTACATAACATTTGTCTGTGAGTTGTTGAGTCATGATTTTCTAGACATCTGTACAGACGGTAGTCTGCCATTGCTTTCCTTCTTGGCAGTGACCATACTGGGCAATTGTAGCCATTGTCTCTATGAAGCAATCTTCTGCCAATCACCCTAAACTTGAGACCACAACCAACAACCATCTGTTGGCTGCTCTCAAGATCAACCCATTTTCTTGGGAAAATGCAAAGAATATCATGATAGACAAAAACAAAAATGAGACAGTCATTCAAGAAATAAATGAAAGCCATAAACTTATTAGGAAACAAACTTGAAAACTTTGTGACAATTAGCACAATAAATCAAAAAAGAGCAAGAGGAAGAAAAGAGATAAATACCTGGACGACTCGGCCAAGTGGTATAATCAGGGCAAGCACACACACCTGATCTGAGACTGGTGATGTGTGAAATGATCTGAGACTGGTGATTGTGTGAAATGATCTGAGACTGGTGATTGTGTGAAATGCCAAACCTTGGCAACTCATGCACTTTTGGCATAGAACATAATGATGATGACTACATCTTTTTATGTGCACAACATATTTTATTTTTAAAACTCTAATCTTGAATAGTAATTATGTTTTTTCTCTTTCATTTCTACATGCACATGCCTGACAAGATGAGGATGTCAGTGCCAGGATGAGATGAGGATGTCAGTGCTAGGATAAGATGAGGGTGTCAGTGCCAGGATGAGATGAGGGTGTCAGGATGAGATGAGGGTGTCAGTGCCAGGATGAGATGAGGGTGTCAGGATGAAATGAGGGTGTCAGGATGAGATGAGGGTGTCAGTGCCAGGATGAGACGAGGGTGTCAGTGCCAGGATGAGATGAGGGTGTCAGTGCTAGAATGAGATGAGGGTGTCAGTGCCAGGATGAGATGAGGGTGTCAGTGCTAGGATGAGATGAGGGTGTCAGGATGAGATGAGGGTGTCAGTGCCAGGATGAGATGAGGGTGTCAGGATGAAATGAGGGTGTCAGGATGAGATGAGGGTGTCAGTGCCAGGATGAGATGAGGGTGTCAGGATGAAATGAGGGTGTCAGGATGAGATGAGGGTGTCAGGATGAAATGAGGGTGTCAGGATGAGATGAGGGTGTCAGTGCCAGGATGAGATGAGGGTGTCAGTGCCAGGATGAGATGAGGGTGTCAGGACGAGATGAGGGTGTCAGGATGAGATGAGGGTGTCAGGATGAGATGAGGGTGTCAGTGCCAGGATGAGATGAGGGTGCCAGGATGAGATGAGGGTGTCAGTGCCAGGATGAGATGAGGGTGTCAGGATGAGATGAGAGTGTCAGTGCCAGGATGAGATGAGGGTGTCAGTGCCAGGATGAGATGAGGATGTCAGTGGCAGGATGAGATGCGGGTGTCATGATGAGGTGAGGGTGTCATGATGAGATGAGGGTGTCAGGATGAGATGAGGGTGTCAGTGCCAGGATGAGGTGAGGGTGTCAGTGCTAGAATGAGATGAGGGTGTCAGTGTCAGGATGAGATGATGGTGTCAGTGTCAGGATGAGATGAGGGTGTTAGTGCCAGGATTAGATGAGGGTGTCAGTGCCAGGATGTGATGAGGGTGTCAGTGCCAGGATGAGATGAGGGTGTCAGTGCCAGGATGAGATGAGGGTGTCAGTGCCAGGATGAGATGAGGGTATTACTGTTAGGATAAGATGAGTATTCCAGTGCTAGGATGAGATGAGTATTCCAGTGCTAGGATGAGATGCGGATTTCAGTGCTAGGATGAGATGAGGATTTCAGTGCTAGGATGAGATGAGGGTGTCAGTGCAGGATGAGATGAGGGTTTCAGTGCTAGGATGAGATGAGGATTTCAGTGCCAGAATGAGATGAGGGTGTCAGTGCCAGGATGAGATGAGGGTGTCAGTGCCAGGATGAGATGAGGGTATTACTGTTAGGATAAGATGAGGATTCCAGTGCTAGGATGAGATGAGGATTTCAGTGCTAGGATGAGATGAAGATGTCAGTGCTAGGATGAGATGAAGATGCCAGTGCTAGGATGAGATGAAGGTGTCAGTGCTAGTATGAGATAAAAATGTCAGTGCTAGGATGAGATGACGATGTCAGTGCTAGGATGAGATGAAGATGTCAGTGCTAAGATTAGATGAGCACGTCAGTGCTAGGATGAGATGAAGGTGTCAGTGCTAGGATGAGATAAAGATGTCAGTGCTAGGATGAGATGAGGGTATTACTGTTAGGATAAGATGAGGATTCCAGTGCTAGGATGAGATGAAGATGTCAGTGCTAGGATGAGATGAAGATGTCAGTACTAGGACGAGATGAAGATGTCAGTACTAGGACGAGATGAAGATGTCAGTGCTAGGATGAGATGAAGATGTCAATGCTAGGATGAGATGAAGATGTCAGTGCTAGGATGAGATGAAGATGTCAGTGCTAGGATGAGATGAAAATGTTAGTGTCAGGATGAGACGAGGATGACAGTTCCTGCTATGTAATTCTCTTTGAAATTTGAACATAAATTAACTCATACATTATATTCATCCACAAACAGTGAAATGTAACACATACCTGGCTAATTTGAGAAGTAAAAATATCCTGCCCAGATGTTTGTACATTAGAAGACTGCACTAAAGATTCAAAAGCCCCCCTGAAAACATAAAGCATATTTCCATTGTATGTAGGTAGAGAGAGAGAGAGAGAGAGAGAGAGAGAGAGAGAGAGAGAGAGAGAGAGAGAGAGAGAGAGAGAGAGAGAGAGAGAGAGAGAGAGAGAGAGAGAGAGAGAGAGAGAGAGACAGATACACACACACACAAACAGAGACAGACACACACAGAGGAAGCCACACACACACACACACACACACACACACACAGAGCCAGACTGACAGACATAGAGAGAGATAGAGACAGACAGAGAGAGAGACTGACAGACATAGAGAGAGATAGAGACAGACAGAGAGAGAGAGAGACAGACAGACAGACAGAGAGAGAGACAGAAACAGAGACAGAGACAGAGGGAGAGACTAAATAACTACTGGTCCAAACTGAGTTTTAAAAAAAATTCAGCTGCGTGTCCTCTACAGAACATCATAATTTATTTCTGGTTTTAATTTTCTATGTAAATTTTACATTCGATAGTTTGCCATTGATTTCTGAACATTCACGACTCTCATACCAATATGAAAATCAACACAAAGCCATATGCTTCCAAATTATCTGCAGCTAACTTTGAACCAGTATGTTGGGATTGTTAAACTGCGATCACTACCCTTAAGCTACAGATGCTGACTGAATGTCACAAAAAACAAAACGTGGTAAATATTTTCATGGTCCAAAATGAGAACCATTTCCTCAAGCCTGTGGAATATTACTGGTGCAAATCAAGTACCACTTCAAGTGGTATTTGGTACTAAAGGTTCAAATCCAGTATCACTTCAAATTTTATACTACTAGTAGAAGCTAAGTTCATTCATTCATTCATTCAGTTGCATGTCCTTTGCAGAACCTCGCTCCCATAACAACCCTCCGGAAAACTTCTCGATCACAAGCAAGATGTCCCGCATTCGAAAAACCCATCTGGAGATCATCCGCCACATCCTGCACCCATCTTTTCTTTCGCCTTCCTCTTCCTCTCTTCCCAGGCTATACTCCTCCATTATTGTTCTCTCCAAACTTTCATGACGTTTCAAGTGACCAGAATATATAAATTTTCTTTGTTTTATCTTCTTTAATAGCCAAGCCTCTTCAATATTCAGCTCTTGAAGTGTGGATGCTTTTGTTCTTTTCTTTCTCAAGATATTCTTAGAACCCATCTATAACATTTATATTCAAAAGCATTTATGCGCCGTTCAGCTTGTTTAGTAAGTGTCCAGGTCTCACATGCGTATGGTGCAATGGGAAAGATGCATGCTCTTAAAAATCTACTTTTTTGTAGTTCTATCTGTCCCACTCCATAATTTATTAAGTTGTTTTAGTCTTTGAAGAGCAACGGATAGTTGTCGTTAAATTTCTTTCATTGTGTCACCGTTGCTGGTAATCAATGACCCAAGATATTCAAAATTTTCCACCACCTCCAATTTTTCCTCATTAACATATATTTCTTTCTCCATAGTAGTTTTTATCTGTATGCATTATCTTTGTTTTTGCTATGTTAAGATATAAGTTGTGATTTTCACTATTTCTTTGGGTTGAGGTTATTAAGTTTTCTATACCAGTCAGTGATGTGGATAGTAATCATCAGCATATTGAATCTCTGGTATTTCAAGACCACCGATATTTAGGGCATCACACTGCTCCCTGGTTATATCATCTCTGACATTTCTCATTATATGCTGTGATGTCGATTCCTAAATCAATCAATCAATCAATCTCATTATATTTTATGGCACACAGGTTAAACAAAGAGTGACAACACACAACCCTGACGGACTCCTTGCTTGATGTCAAACCAATCTGATGTCTCGCCATCTATTCTAACCGCTGCTTGTTGGTCTAGATAAAGCAGTTTTATGAGTTGTACTACATGTGATGGAAAGCCCTTATTCCTCATGATTTCCGAACGTTTCTGATGACACAGTCGAATGCCTTTGAATAATCCACAAAACATGAGTATAGGTTTACATTAAATTCTCTACACTTCTCTATTATTAAACGCATGTTGAGTATGTGATCTCTTGTTCCTCTCCTTGTCTAAATCCAGCTTGAACAACGTTAATCTCTTCTTCCATTTTCTTACAAAGTCTTCCCATTATGATTTTTAGTAGAATTTTACTTGCATGACTGATCAGGGCAACAGTTCTATAGTTGTGCATAATGTCAGGTTGCCCTTTTTTTGGTATTGGAATGAAGATAGTTCTCTTCCAATCTTTTGGCCATATACCAAATCTTTTTACATAATGCATGATAAATTTGTATGCTTTCTTATCCTCCTGTTTTAATTAGTTCTTCTTCTTCTTTCGTTCGCCTGAAATATGTTTATAACTGCAATGTTGTCTCTTGTATGAATCTAACAGTCTTTTTTAGTTCATTCAGCGGTCCATAGAGTTTATCTTCCACTGTTGTCTCTCTAGGCCAGAAGGTTCGCCTGGATACGTTGTAGTTTGGGCAATCCTGGAGTATGTGTTCTGCTGTCTGCGACGCCAAACCACATGTGCACATGGCTGAGTCACCAATCTTGAATTTTGTATACATGTGGTTGCGTAATCTATTGTGTCCTGTTCTGAGGCGCAGAAGAATGACCTGTTCTGGTCTGTCCATAACGTGGTAGTCGTCTTGAGTAAGGTTTGGTGGCCTTCTGACTGATTTGATCATTCTTTTCTTTTGGTGGTATGTAATAGGCACATCTGGTTGTTCTTCTTGTGCTCCTTCCTTAGCCAATCGATCAGCTCTGTCGTTTCCGGGGATTCCACAGTGGGATGGTATCCACTGTATGGTGATCTTACGCTGACTGCTAAGTTCAGAAAGTAGAGTCCTCAGAACTGGCAATTTCCCAGACAGGAGCGATTAATTAGTTCAGCTGGTATCTCATCACATCCTGGTGATTTACCATTCTTCTTCTTCTTCTTCTGTGTTCATCCGGAGTTTTTTTTTAGACGTGATTGCGTTGTGCCTGTTTACAGCAGAGATGCGTTCTTGCGCCGTTAGGCCGCCACATTCGACTTCTGCAGGCATTTGTTGACCGGGTTAACCTTCTTGGGGGATTTACCATTCTTCAGGTTCTTTATTGCCCATGCAATTTCATCTAATGAGGGTTCAGGTTGTTTCTGCTGTCAATAGTTATGTATATCATTCATATCCTCTGTCATTCATATCATACATTCCACTGCAGTATTCCTGCCATCTTTCTAGAATTTGTCTAGATTCTGTTAAGGTATTTCCCAACCTGTCACAGGTAACATTTAATTGAGGTTGAACATTTCTTGTCAATAACTTAATTTCTTTGAACATTTTGCAATCTCTTCCATTCTTATGATATTGCTCTATTTTAATACAACAATCTTGTATATATTGGTTTTTGTCCTTTCTTGTGTTCTTTCTTGTGTTCTTCCTTATTTCTTATGTTAAAGATTTATACTTCATCCTAGAGTTATTGGTTTCGCCTTTCTTTTTCAGTTCCCTTCACTGTTTTATTAATTCTAATGTGCATGGTGTAATCCATGGCTTATGTTGCTTAGTCCTGGTGGAATTAAATCAAGCTAAGTACCACTTTAAATGATATATGGTATACTAAATTATAAAAATAATCATTTATCAGATACAGTTTACTGCACATCAATTATCTGATTAAATCCTCCCCCAATCAATTACTAAATTCAGTCTTGCCTTAACTTCTTTAAAATTACAAAAAATATCAAAATTACAGAACATACCCAAATAAATCTGTGGAGGGCTCATCAAGCCGCTCCACGTAGCTTTTAGGAAACCAGCCTACTTTCCTATCATGCTCTCCTTTATACCAGTCCTCCATTCCTGGTACTGGAGTAAAATCTGTCAACACCTATTAGAATACAAGAGAAAACAAGAATAAAAGAATAAACTGTAATGAAATAAAGGAACTGTGGAAAATATACTTTTATATTCTATGCTGCATGACTTTTATATTCTATGCTGCATGAATTTTATATATTATGCTGCTTTAATGTTATATTATATACTGCATGAAATGTTATATTCTATGCTTCATGACTTTTATATTTCATGCTGCATGACTTTTATGCTCTGTGTGCTGACTCATATTTGCTGTGTGATCTATGACATCATAAGGTTCCTCTTGCAACTTGTGCAAGAGACAAATTAACACAGAAATGAAAGGATGAATCAGGTTGTTTAAGCAACCAGCATGCCATGAGAACAATCAGGATCTATACACATTGATACCCATTCACTTTGACATCTGGACCAACAGGTTTGTTCTATGTGTAATGATGTGACTTGTTGACAGTTTGGGCAGGGATTAATATGAGGTTGGGTTTATAGTATCTACTGTGAGTGTAAAAGAAAATGTGAAATGTAAATAAGTGACTGGTAAATGAAGTAATTAACGCATTTACACAAACACATGTATAAAGATACTAATATTCTAGCACCACCAATAGGCTACAAGGTAACTAAAAAAAAAAACCATAACAAAACCTCCATCAGGTAATTATAAATTCAAGTTTAGTTTCACACAAATGGCACTCAGACTCACCCAAACCTCCATGCCAGCAACCAGAGTTAACTCGTCTTCTCTACCCGCTGGAAAATCATACATGGCTCGATATTTCTGCTTGTTCTGAGTTCCTGAAGGTTATTAAAAAAGTATACATTTTTTAAAAATAAAAAAATGCTTTGGTAAAGCAGGCAACCTAATGAAATCATTAGAAATGAAACAAAAAGAATACAAATTAATTCTGTATATTCCAGTGGATATCTCAAGAGCATAAAGAGGGGAAAATGTAGCTGCTAGCGAATAACAGGAGCAGTATCAGAGACACTGAAACAGCCACCAAGAGGCACAACTGCCAAGACCACTGTGTGACAAAAGCATGAAGTAAAATGAGGAATGACTAGCAAAGCTCAAAGGGGGAGAACTTAATCTTAGAATGTGGGCAAATTCTGACAGTGTATGTGCTCATAGTGGATGTGTTCTCGATATATAAAGGGGCTTCAAATGGAAAAAAAGTGTGATAGAAATTACAATAATCATTCCATTGTCTATTAACCTGTAAATATTTTTTTAAGAATGTCGAGAGTGTTAAGCATGTGATATCATGATGCAGACAAGCATGGTGGTGTCATAAGGACAGTTTAAAGATGGCCACCCCACTTTTGACATGCACCAAAGAGGAGCAGCATTCTGTTATCCATTTTGTGATCAGTGAAGGGGTGAAATGTATAGAAATTCATCAGTAAATGAAGGTCCAGTATGGTGATGCATGCCTGTCAGTCCAGCAAGTGTATGAGTGGAGTAGGAAGTTTAGAAACAGCATGACTTCTGTGACAGACTGTTCATGACCAGGTCAGGTTCACCAAGTAGTGACCCCAGAGAATTTTTTTTTCGACAAGAATCCAAGCACTTTATCGGCACTGGAGGACTTGCAATGAACGCAGTGATGACTACATAAAAAAATGATATATTTGTTCTGTACTTTTCCAGAATATATTCACCATAAAAGAAACATTTAAAGTTTTAATTTGAAGATCCTTTGTAGAAGTCGATGATGGAATAGATGGGTCATAGATAGATGGGAAATGCAGTGCACATGATTTGTGATATAGAATGGATGTGGGTGGGTCTGGGAAGGGAGTAGCAGTCCTGTTGTATGTTCAAGTCATTGCTGCAGGGGTGACATAGGACATGCAGCTTCACTCATCATGTCCACTCTACCATATGGACACGAGGCTGATTCGTATATTCTACATAGGGATACAGAGGCTGATTGGTATACTCTAACGTAGGGACAAATCCACCACTCACAATGCTATGTATATATATTCTTAGGACACTATTAGTGAACAGTGACGGCAAAGATAATAAAGAACATATATTGGCAGCAAACAGCAGCCATAAGAATCAATAACCTTAGAAACATTTCAGTGTATAAAGAAGGGTGTCAGACAAGGTTGTGTATTGTCTCCTGATTTGTTCTCATTGTACAGAAAATATGCGAGGGATTCTGGTTGGTGGACATAATATAAATAACTTACGTTATGCTGATGACACCGTCTTGATAGTAACAAGTCACAACAATCTACAGGAAATGATAGATAAAGTAGTTGTAAAAAGTTAAAGAAAGGGCCTTAGTTTGAATAATACAAAGACAGAAGTTATGGTGATATCAAATAAACATATTGTGCCTAAATTTGCAATTACAGTACAGGACGTTATTTTGGGGCAAATGCAGAAATTCAGCTATCTAGGCACATGGATAACATCAGAAGGAAGATGAATGACTCAGATAAAGAGCAGAATAGGACAAGCAAAAACTGCATTCAATCAAATAAAGAACGCTTTGTGTAAAACGTCACTGTCCTTGAAAGTCAGAAAAAGAGTTCTTGCATATTACATAGAACCAGTTTTAACATAGGCTGTGAGTCCTGGACAATTAGTACACAGGCAAAAAGATCCCTGGAAGCCTTGGAGATGTGGTTTTATAGAAGAATGCTGAAAATTAGTTGGACAGCCAAAAAGAGCAATCAGGATGTTTTAAGGGAAGCTGAGTTGCAAAGACGCCTTATCACAAACATCAGAAAGAGGCAGTCCTCGTTTTTTTGCAACGTTATGAGAAGACAAAAACTGGAACATGTTGTGACAACCGGAAATATTTGCGGAAAGAGAGACAGAGGAAGACAGTGTGAAAAGATTATTGACAGTCTTGTTTCATGGCACAGAAGGGAGTCAAACACACATAATGATTCATGACGTCGAAGATCGTAAATTGTGGAAAGGCATGATTGCCCATGCCAGCTGGCAAGGCACTAGATGATGATGAACATAGGGACACAGATGCTGAATGGTATACTCTAACATAAGGACACAGAGCCTTTTGGTATACTCTAACATAGGGATACAGAGCCTGATTGGTACACTCTAACATTGGGATACAGAGCCTGATTGGTATACTCTAACATAGGGATACAGAGCCTGATTGGCATACTCTAACATAGGGATACAGAGCCTGATTGGCATACTCTAACATAGGGATACAGAGCCTGATTGGTATACTCTAACATAGAGATACAGATGCTGATTGGTATACTCTAACATAGGGATACAGATGCTGATTGGTATACTCTAACATAGGGATACAGATGCTGATTGGTATACTCTAACATAGGGATACAGATGCTGATTGGTATACTCTAACATAGGGATACAGATGCTGATTGGTATACTCTAACATAGGGATACAGAGCCTGATTGGTATACTCTAACATAGGGATACAGATGTTGATTGGTATACTCTAACATAGGGATACAGATGCTGATTGGTATACTCTAACATAGGGATACAGAGCCTGATTGGTATACTCTAACATAGGGATACAGAGCCTGATTGGTATACTCTAACATAGGGATACAGAGCCTGATTGGTAAACTCTAACATAAGGATACAGAGCCTGATTGGTATACTCTAACATAGGGATACAGATGCTGATTGGTATACTCTAACATAGGGATACAGATGCTGATTGGTATACTCTAACATAGGGATACAGAGCCTGATTGGTATACTCTAACATAGGGATACAGATGCTGATTGGTATACTCTAACATAGGGATACAGATGCTGATTGGTATACTCTAACATAGGGATACAGATGCTGATTGGTATACTCTAACATAGGGATACAGAGCCTGATTGGTATACTCAAACATAGGGATACAGAGCCTGATTGGTATACTCTAACATAGGGATACAGATGCTGATTGGTATACTCTAACATAGGGATACAGATGCTGATTGGTATACTCTAACATAGGGATACAGATGCTGATTGGTATACTCTAACATAGGGATACAGAGCCTGATTGGTATACTCTAACATAGGGATACAGAGCCTGATTGGTATACTCTAACATAGGGATACAGAGCCTGATTGGTATACTCTAACATAGGGATACAGATGCTGATTGGTATACTCAAACATAGGGATACAGAGCCTGATTGGTATACTCTAACATAGGGATACAGATGCTGATTGGTATACTCTAACATAGGGATACAGATGCTGATTGGTATACTCTAACATAGGGATACAGATGCTGATTGGTATACTCTAACATAGGGATACAGAGCCTGATTGGTATACTCTAACATAGGGATACAGATGCTGATTGGTATACTCTAACATAGGGATACAGAGCCTGATTGGTATACTCTAACATAGGGATACAGAGCCTGATTGGTATACTCTAACATAGGGATACAGAGCCTGATTGGTATACTCTAACATAGGGATACAGAGCCTGATTGGTATAGACATGTCATCGGATCAAGAACTCATAGACGTATGCCAAATAAATAGACAATCAAGATAGTACATCTAATGTGGTGCATGAAGTAGTAGGGATAATGGATGATCCGACGACTACCTCTAGTGCACATGATATGGTAGCCACCCTGATGTACTTCTGGGTCATGTTGAGTAGAGGTGACATGAAATACGCGGCGTCGCTTTTACTTTCCACTATAATATAGGAACACGAAGGTTGATTGGTATAAGGCAAATCAGATCATCAGATCAGAAGTCCACAGAAGTATGCCAAACACCATCAAAATGGTAAGTTTAAGTGGTATACTGTGTAGTGGGTATACAGTGTAGTGGGTATACTGAATGATACAACTACCTCTGATACACATGGTATACACATGATACGAGTGAAGTGATATGCACCTGTGAGATAGAGACAGCATGGATGATTGATATAATGTGGGTAGGGTTCACCGCCTCTCTCATTACTGTACATCTAACTCTCGAATGAATATAGGCAATCTAATATACTAAATGTAAACAGGAGTGTTGTAGTCATAATAACACTCTGTAGGGGAGCAGGGAGGGATGGTAATAAAGGAGAATAGAAACTATGAAATATATTCAACCCCATTACAGTCTAAGGTAGGTTAGTTAGTCAAAGATCATCATCATTGCACATTGACCTATTAGTCCAAAAGTGCTCAGATCCCCTCCTCATTATCTCCCTCAACATGCATTGGCTGACAATACTAGTTCTGTGTTGGCTGACTATACTTCTTGATCTCCCTGCGTGGTGCCCTTGTCTGGCTTCACCCCTTTAAACTTGATATTCCTGCAGTCTGATAAAAAGTGAAGAATCACATACATCCCTTACATCATCTACTCTTCCTGCCACCCTGAGGGCGTTCAGGATGTCAGCTTGGTCAATTGTTTGTCTGCTCCCCACAGAAGCCAAGCCCACAAGCCTATCTGCTTGTTCATTTCCTCATAAATGATCCGGGTATTAGTAAGGTAGTAAAATTTATTATGGGGCAAGTGCAGAAATTCAGATATCTAGGCACATGGATAACATCAGATGGAAGATGCATCACTGAGATAAAGAACAGAATAGGAGAAGCAAAAACTGAATTCTATCAAATGAAGAATGTTTTGTGCAATAAGTCATTGTCCTTAAAAGTTGGAAAGAGAGTTCTTGCATATTACATAGAACAAATTTTAACATACGGCTGCGAATCCTGGACAATTAGTAAGCAGGTAAAAAAATCCCTGGAAGCCTTAAAGAAGTGGTTTTATAGAAGAATGCTGGACAGCAAGAGATGGATCAACATCACGGCACACGGTGCAACCCATAAGTGCTCCGTTCTCCTCCTAACTCAAACCTGAGTCTGGAGAAACTCAGCTCAGTGCACGAACTCCGTAGCACCGGCGAGCATCCTGAAATACTTTGGGTAGATTTTTAACTCGAAATTTTGCCCGGGCAGCGCCGTTAGGCTACTCTTTTTCGATTTCCAACTGCCAAGGAATTTTTTACGTGCGCAACAATACACACGGGCATCCGATCTCACTACCCAGAAACCAGGGGGAATTTTATTACTAGAAATCCACGAGAAAAAATCCCGGTCATCACCGGGGCTTGAACCTGGGACCTCCAGCACTCGAGGCGGACACCATACCTCGAGACTACGGAGCTCCCTAAGAATTAAGTGGACAGCCAAAATGAGCAATTTGGACATTTTGAATGAAGCTAATTCACAAGGACAACTTATAAAAAAAACCAGAAAGAGGCAGTCATCGGTTTTTGGCCACATTATGAGAAGACAAAAACTGGAACATGTCGTGACAACTGGAAAGATTTGTGGAAAGAGAGATGACAGTTTTGTGTCATGGCACGGAAGGGAGTCCATGCAGTCGGAGAGAACAATTTGTGGAGATGCATGATTGCCCACGCCAGCCAGCAAGGCACTTGATTAGGAGTAATAAAACAAAAATCAAGAATAACGCCTCAATTGATCACCTGCTGTAGTTGTTGTGCCCCCTGAACCCCAGGCAGGAAATGTGTTGTTGTGGGTAGCAGCATCAGAAGTACCAGAAAATGAAGTATCCCAACTGACAGTCGAGCTAGTGACTCCAACAGTGCTGGAACTAAATGCATCAGAGCTGTTGAAATCAAACCAATTTGGCTGACCTGAAATAGGACAGAACAATACACACGTTTAAAAAAAATATTTTGGCATTTCTTCTTCTTCTTATGTTACATCATCAGATAAGTTCTCATGATAAACTCAACTTGTTTTCTGAGTTTCTCTTTAGTATCATACAGCTTTGAGTTTACTGTTGAGTCAGTGAGCCAATACTGACTGAACAGAGGACAATTTTGCAGAGCATACTCAGCTGTTTGTTTAATTTACATGAGAATTTGGTATTCAATTTTTTTTATGTCTCAGTTTTAGGTGAATAAAGAGTGATCTATTCCTGTTCATGTAGAGTGTGAATGTCATCATTGGGTTGATTCTTTGGTTAACTCTCTTTTCCTCAAAGAATGAATAATTTCATGTCCTCTTTTTTCACATTTTTCTCAATTTTATCTTCTTTTCATTTGCTTTTAAAATTAAGTGAATAGATCCTGACAATGTTTCTGTACAACAATGTAGCTGAATTTCATTCAAAGATGGAAATATCTTTTATGGATAACTCTGATTGTTCAACATTATATAACGGGGGTCTTTACGGAGTACAGTGTTGTATGTTGTAGATCAGTGGTTCCTAAATACATGGTATGAGAGGGTGGCAAACATGGCAAAACATATCAGATATATAAATAACTATTAAATTTATTCTATTTTTATTACCTTCATTATTAATTGCTTTCCAACCAGCAACCAATTGTCTCCACATCTTCCAACCTCTAGAAATATTAATCAATTCATTTCAAATTTGTTAACATCTTTCCATGTCTTGATGCAAGACTGTCCAGAATCTTCTCTTGCTAACTTCTTCTACCTCTATTCCCATTTATCTTATATACTGTAATAATGTTTGGCTTGTTCGATCGGTGAATCCATGGGAAGACTAAGCTTTAACTATTAAGTCCAATGCTTTCACATTCAGAGCATCAAAGTCCTGAAAACAGCTAGCTTCAATCGAAGTGTGGTTAGTATAGAGTTAGTATCTTACGACCCAGTACCTACTCCACCGGGACTACAGTGCAGAGCTCTACTTCCCCTCTCCTATCTCAGAAAAAGGCAGGGTGTGTGAAACCAGTACTGGAACACATTAGAATGTAACCTGGCCATGACTCAGCACGGTGTGTGAAACCAGTACTGGAACACATGAGAATGTAACCTGGCCATGACTCAGCACGGTGTGTGAAACCAGTACTGGAACACATTAGAATGTAACCTGGCCATGACCCAGCATGGTGTGTGAAACCAGTACTGGAACACATGAGAATGTAACCTGGCCATGACTCAGCACGGTGTGTGAAACCAGTACTGGAACACATTAGAATATAACCTGGCCATGACTCAGCATGGTGTGTGAAACCAGTACTGGAACACATGAGAATATAACCTGGCCATAACTCAGCACGGTGTGTGAAACCAGTACTGGAACACATGAGAATGTAACCTGGCCATGACTCAGCACGGTGTGTGAAACCAGTACTGGAACACTTGAGAATGTAACCTGGCCATAACTCAGAACGGTGTGTGAAACCAGTACTGGAACACATGAGAATATAACCTGGCCATGACTCAGCACGGTGTGTGAAACCAGTACTGGAACACATGAGAATGTAACCTGGCCATGACCCAGCATGGTGTGTGAAACCAGTACTGGAACACATTAGAATGTAACCTGGCCATGACTCAGCACAGTGTGTGAAACCAGTACTGGAACACATTAGAATATAACCTGGCCATGACTCAGCACGGTGTGTGAAACCAGTACTGGAACACATTAGAATGTACCCTGGCCATGACTCAGCACGGTGTGTGAAACCAGTATTGGAACACATTAGAATATAACCTGGCCATGACTCAGCATGGTGTGTGAAACCAGTACTGGAACACATTAGATTGTAACCTGGTCATGACCCAGCATGGTGTGTGAAACCAGTACTGGAACACATTAGAATGTACCCTGGCCATGACTCAGCACAGTGTGTGAAACCAGTACTGGAACACATTAGAATATAACCTGGCCATGACTCAGCATGGTGTGTGAAACCAGTACTGGAACACATTAGAATGTAACCTGGCCATGACTCAGCATGGTGTGTGAAACCAGTACTGGAACACATGAGAATGTAACCTGGCCATGACTCAGCATGGTGTGTGAAACCAGTACTAGAACACATGAGAATGTAACCTGGCCATGACTCAGCACGGTGTGTGAAACCAGTACTGGAACACTTGAGAATGTAACCTGGCCATAACTCAGCACAGTGTGTGAAACCAGTACTGGAACACATGAGAATATAACCTGGCCATGACTCAGCACGGTGTGTGAAACCAGTACTGGAACACATGAGAATATAACCTGGCCATGACTCAGCACGGTGTGTGAAACCAGTACTGGAACACATGAGAATATAACCTGGCCATGACTCAGCACGGTGTGTGAAACCAGTACTGGAACACATGAGAATGTAACCTGGCCATGACCCAGGATGGTGTGTGAAACCAGTACTGGAACACATTAGAATGTAACCTGGCCATGACTCAGCACAGTGTGTGAAACCAGTACTGGAACACATTAGAATATAACCTGGCCATGACTCAGCACAGTGTGTGAAACCAGTACTGGAACACATTAGAATGTACCCTGGCCATGACTCAGCACGGTGTGTGAAACCAGTACTGGAACACATGAGAATATAACCTGGCCATGACTCAGCATGGTGTGTGAAACCAGTACTGGAACACATTAGAATGTAACCTGGCCATGACCCAGCATGGTGTGTGAAACCAGTACTGGAACACATTAGAATGTACCCTGGCCATGACTCAGCACAGTGTGTGAAACCAGTACTGGAACACATTAGAATATAACCTGGCCATGACTCAGCATGGTGTGTGAAACCAGTACTGGAACACATTAGAATGTAACCTGGCCATGACTCAGCATGGTGTGTGAAACCAGTACTGGAACACATGAGAATGTAACCTGGCCATGACTCAGCACGGTGTGTGAAACCAGTACTGGAACACATGAGAATGTAACCTGGCCATGACTCAGCACGGTGTGTGAAACCAGTACTGGAACACATTAGAATGTAACCTGGCCATGACTCAGCACGGTGTGTGAAACCAGTACTGGAACACATTAGAATGTAACCTGGCCATGACTCAGCACGGTGTGTGAAACCAGTACTGGAACACATGAGAATGTAACCTGGCCATAACTCAGCACGGTGTGTGAAACCAATACTGGAACACATGAGAATGTAACCTGGCCATGACTCAGCACGGTGTGTGAAACCAGTACTGGAACACATGAGAATGTAACCTGGCCATGACTCAGCACAGTGTGTGAAACCAGTACTGGAACACATGAGAATATAACCTGGCCATGACTCAGCAGGGTGTGTGAAACCAGTACTGGAACACATGAGAATGTAACCTGGCCATGACTCAGCACGGCGCCTGCAAACTGGCCAAGATCAGATTTAGACTGGTATTATTTACTCCATAGGTTTGATGTATCCCACTGTCGACAGACCCCAATCCAATGCCCAGAAGCAGTACTGTTAGTTAAGTCAGTTGCATATCCTTTACAGGACATCACATTCAACAACAGTATTTTTGGCGGTTTGTGATTTCTTGGCAAGTTTATGTCAGTAGCTTGCCATTGCTTTCTGAACATCAGGCACTAATACCATTGTATGAAAACCAACGCAAGGCGGTCTGCTTCCAAATCGACCGCAGCTGTGCCTAAGAAGCAGTGTGGGGGATTGCGAATTGCATTCGTAACCCCTTCGCCCACATCGCCAATTAAATTCTCTAAAGAACAAACACAATGCTCACCATTGCTTGTTGCATTTGATGGAGGATGCAACGGAACTGCTGGAGGAGCACTGAAGAAGGAAAATGAAAATGTTCAATCTAAATGCCTTTTTAATGAAATAACTGGTGATAAAAGTTTTTCTACATATGTCTCAACACTCGTATGAGCGAAATACAATCCAGTAACATATGCCTACCCACTCCTTCAGATAGCATCATGTATCTTTTCCTTCCTTATTAAGCATTACATTTGTTGAATAGTTATATTTTAACCCTTTACCGGGCAAAGCGCCCGAAAACGTTTTTATCCCGGAACGGGCAGAACGCCCAATAGAGTCCGTGACTAATATGCATTGTAAAAACGCGATCTCGCGGCTTTCTGAGACATCCGATTGTCTACTTTCGATTTCGCCGACAGGTTGACAACGCTGCCGCCATTTGCAAGCATGTAATTTGAATTTGAACGGATTTTAAAAATAGTTTTTGGGGGTTTTACGCTTTGTATTTCAAAATGGATTTTGACAATTCTTCAAGTGATAGCGGAGATTTTGCTGGGCTCAATTTAAGTGACATTGAAGGGCACGAAGTTGACTATTAATCGGAGCTAGATATCAGTGATCAGCGTTAGCAGTCGTGAGTCAGACTTTAACCCATTACAGGGCAGATGCTTGTCCGTTTTTTAGCCCTGAACGGGCAAGAATTTTTCAGGTTCGGTAAAATTTCGGGTTGCGTTAGTAAAAGCATCATAAATAAGGTGTCAGTCAACCGATTTTAGTTAAATAAACAACACAATGAAAGGAAAAGCATGCAGAATATGTTACTCACATGAATGTTGTCGGTAATCCATATATGAACACAAATATTTACGAAATACAGCATGTTGTTTGTGATTTTCCGTCATCTATACGGCAATTTACAAACACATTTTCAGAATCATAATCACTTTCTTTAAAGTCCGACTCAGACTGCTAATGCAAAGTAACGCTTTTCACTGATATCTAGCTTCAATTAATAGTCAACTTCGTGCCCTTTAATGTCCCTTAAATTGAACCTAGCGAAATCTTGGCTATCACTTGAAGAATCGCCAAAATCCGTTTTGAAAAACTAAGCATAAAAACCCAGAAAACTATAAAAAAAAGTCCGTAAAAGTCCGTTCAAATTCATAGTCGGCATTTACAAATGGCGGCCACGTTGTCAAGCTATCGGCAAAAGCAGCCGTCGGAAGTATCGTAAGGCCAAGAAATCGCATTTTTACAATGCATAATAGTATCGGGCGGAATTGGCCGATCCGCTCGTTAAAGGCATCGGCCGCAAATGGCCGTTCTGCCCTGTAAAGGGTTAAAGAAAGTGATTCTGATTCTGAAAATGTGTTTGTAAATTGCTGTATAAATGACTGACAATCACAAACAATATGTTGTATTTTGTAAATATTTGTGTTCATGTGTGGATTACCGGCAACATTCACGTAAGTAAAATAAATAATCTGTATGCTTTTTCCTTCATTTTGCTTTTTATTTCACTAAAATCTGTTGACTAACACCTTACATGTGATGTTTTTACTAACGTAACTTGAAATTTTACCGCACCTGAAAAACCTTGCCTGTTCAGGGCTAAAAAACAGACAAACGTCTGCCATGTAAAGGGTTAAAAAGAACAGTAACTAGTTTTCCCCCTGTTTTTGTCTGTCATCTCCCAGTGGTGCGTAGACCTTCAACAAACTCACGTCAACCCCTTTGTAGACTTGTTCATGATTGGTCGGACTTTGCAGCTAAAGTTTTCTATGGACGAGGTAGCCAGTGTCATGCCAACACTCCTTAGTCACCTCTTACAACCCCTCCTCACCTTTATTATTAGTCCCTCCTACACTTTGTTATCTCTCGAGGTTCAACTGTATCTCTCTAATGCTATTGGATGGCTGAGTGATGTTTCTTGTTCTGCTTCTCTGCAGACTAGTTAATTAATGGTTTGTTGGATTTAACATTTTGTGCAGATAACATAGCAGCTTCAACATGTGTATACAACAAAGAAAATAACTGCTTCTTCTCCATCTCTGTTTTGCTTTCCAGCATCAGGTTCAGAAGGGACATCTAGAGAGCCCTGGTGCATGCTTCAAACATGCTGGTATTTACAGCCTCAGATATTCCAGCAATCCATCAAGTGAGGTGACGACATTTTGCTTTCAACAATGACTAAATAACTAAGCTCTTTGTGGGCCACAGTCTAGTAATAATCTTGCTACATAACCAAACCATTTCACTTGCTGCTATTTTTTCTTCTTCTGTTTTGTTCCTCTTTCGAGGGGAAGGGGTAGAGAAGATGTCATACCTAGTTATGCACCTCAGCGTCAGTGTATCTGACTTTGGTATGCATTTTGTGTAAGGCTGGCTTCCTGTAAATATGGGCTGTCTATACACAAGTTTTCTCTCCCAACAATTTTGACCAGGGCAGCAGCATTTCAGTCCACTCTTTGCCATTTCCAACTGCCGTGGAATATTTAACAGGCACAACTTGGGCAGGGACCTCTTGATTATTTCCCTTATCCGAGAAGACTAGATATATCCGATTACCCAAGAGATCAGGAGGACTTGTGCTCTTACATACCAGTGGCTCTTACATACCAGTGGTTCTTGGAAAAACTCCCGGCCCTATGTTAGGACATTCCGAGCCATAGGTGGACAGCAGAAAAGTTGGTGGAAGAAGAAGATGAAGATGTGCAATACTAATCTATCACTGTTATCCTATAATCTTAAGTGTGAAAATGCTTGAATCATATCTACAGAAACTGTTATAGATAGATACATGTGGATGTTGTGGATGTTTTGGGTGACTGACCTTGTCAATTCTTTCTCCTTTTTCCGAAATATTTGACTGACTTCAGTAACCTTTCTCTGAGGTTGTGTTATTACTTCTTGCTGCTTCTGTAATTGTGGCAGGTCTTTCTCCAGTTTAGACAGTTGATCTTTCAAATTCTAAAGTCAGAGAAATTAAAGTATGCACAAAGTTTACGGTATTCAGACCTTTCTTTTGAAGATATCAACCAGGCTCATAAATAATATACCAGAGTTTTCTCTTGGAAGAGAACAGGAAGTGAGGAAAACCATCTCCATGGCGAAGTGGTCAACCCATTTGCCTCACACTCCGATAGCTGTGGGTTCGATTCTGGACTACGTCTTTCAATTCATGAGTGCAATTTTCTCAGAGACTCCAGCAGGTCATCACTAGAGCTACAGAATTCATGTTTTGTGGGATGCTTTCAGCAGGCCACCCTGAGGAAATACATTGAGCCACATGGGATAAAATCCGGTGCAATGAAGTCAACCCTCTTTCCTTTTAACACCCTATTTAAAACCTTCAGCACCACAAAAAGAAATGTAAACATGAACACGAACCAGTATAAAATGGCGTGATAGAATCATTGATGTGGAGTTTAGGGACAGAACTAGACAGGCGTATTTCTGTGAATCATTGATGTGGAGTTTAGGGACAGAACTAGACAGGTGTACTTCTGTGAATCATTGATGTGGAGTTTAGGGACAGAACTAGACAGGTGTACTTCTGTGAATCATTGATGTGGAGTTTAAGGACAGAACTAGACAGGTGTACTTCTGTGAATCATTGATGTGGAGTTTAGGGACAGAACTAGACAGGTGTATTTCTGTGAATCATTGATGTGGAGTTTAGGGACAGAACTAGACAGGTGTACTTCTGTGAATCATTGATGTGGAGTTTAGGGACAGAACTAGACAGGTGTATTTCTGTGAATCATTGATGTGGAGTTTAGGGACAGAACTAGACAGGTGTACTTCTGTGAATCATTGATGTGGAGTTTAGGGACAGAACTAGACAGGTGTACTTCTGTGAATCATTGATGTGGAGTTTAGGGACAGAACTAGACAGGTGTATTTCTGTGAATCATTGATGTGGAGTTTAGGGACAGAACTAGACAGGTGTACTTCTGTGAATCATTGATGTGGAGTTTAGGGACAGAACTAGACAGGTGTATTTCTGTGAATCATTGATGTGGAGTTTAGGGACAGAACTAGACAGGTGTATTTCTGTGAATCATTGATGTGGAGTTTAGGGACAGAACTAGACAGGTGTACTTCTGTGAATCATTGATGTGGAGTTTAGGGACAGAACTAGACAGGTGTATTTTTGTGAATCATTGATGTGGAGTTTAGGGACAGAACTAGACAGGTGTACTTCTGTGAATCATTGATGTGGAGTTTAGGGACAGAACTAGACAGGTGTATTTCTGTGAATCATTGATGTGGAGTTTGGGGACAGAACTAGACAGGTGTACTTCTGTGAATAATTGATTTGGAGTTTAGGGACAGAACTAGACAGGTGTACTTCTGTGAATCATTGATGTGGAGTTTAGGGACAGAACTAGACAGGTGTATTTCTGTGAATCATTGATGTGGAGTTTAGGGACAGAACTAGACAGGTGTACTTCTGTGAATCATTGATGTGGAGTTTAGGGACAGAACTAGACAGGTGTATTTCTGTGAATCATTGATGTGGAGTTTAGGGACAGAACTAGACAGGTGTATTTCTGTGAATCATTGATGTGGAGTTTAGGGACAGAACTAGACAGGTGTACTTCTGTGAATCATTGATGTGGAGTTTAGGGACAGAACTAGACAGGTGTATTTCTGTGAATCACTGATGTGGAGTTTAGGGACAGAACTAGACAGGTGTATTTCTGTGAATCATTGATGTGGAGTTTAGGGACAGAACTAGACAGGTGTATTTCTGTGAATCATTGATGTGGAGTTTGGGGACAGAACTAGACAGGCGTACTTCTGTGAATCATTGATGTGGAGTTTAGGGACAGAACTAGACAGGCGTATTTCTGTGAATCATTGATGTGGAGTTTAGGGACAGAACTAGACAGGCGTATTTCTGTGAATCATTGATGTGGAGTTTAGGGACAGAACTAGACAGGCGTATTTCTGTGAATCATTGATGTGGAGTTTAGGGACAGAACTAGACAGGTGTACTTCTGTGAATCATTGATGTGGAGTTTAGGGACAGAACTAGACAGGTGTATTTCTGTGAATCATTGATGTGGAGTTTAGGGACAGAACTAGACAGGTGTATTTCTGTGAATCATTGAGATCAGGGCAAATGCTGAATTGAGAAAAACCAGAAAATATAAGAAAGTCCTTTCACTGAAACCCAAAGGCAAACAAAAGAGAGAGAACCTAAAAAGACATAGAGCAGAGAAATAAAGATAGAGATGAATAATATGGAGAGGACCCTGGAGGAGCTGCAGGAGACAGTAATTGATTGGACAATTAGCCGAGGTGATTGTGGGCCTATGATCTAATAAGAGATAAAGAGCAGAAAAAGAAGATTCACTGTTTGAAAAAAAAAAAAAAAAAAATCAGAAAGTACAACCTCACCAAGACCAGATAAAAAACAAATGTCTCACACATAATGGGACATATGTTCAATCCTCAGAAAGGCTCAGGAATTTTTAAAAATCCTACCTGGCAACTACTTAGACAAGCTGTCTATTTCTCAGCACAGAGAAACCTTCCTGTCAAGACACCAGCATTTGTACAAATGTTGTCATGAAAACAAACAAATGCAACTAAAAGACAACTTACCTTCAGTTCTGCATTACTGCCATCAATTTCACGAATTCTATCTTTAGTATCACTTTCAATCTTCTCCAGTTCTTTCTTTAGCTTCTGTATAGAAGCTTTTTTTAACTCAACACTGCTAGCGATGGTACGGTGAGCAT
Organism: Cepaea hortensis; assembly: GCA_963921405.1. Taxonomy (NCBI): domain Eukaryota; kingdom Metazoa; phylum Mollusca; class Gastropoda; order Stylommatophora; family Helicidae; genus Cepaea; species Cepaea hortensis. The sequence continues at coordinate 138,477,807 of OY992878.1, forward strand.
CAGCTGCAAGTTTGCACAAATGAAACACCTCTGTATTATTACACTTTGGCTACGAATTAAAAGTTGTCATAGTAATACGACAGGTCACTGTGGCCAAAGGTTTATACACACAAATGCTTTAAATTCCTGTGTGATGATGGTGGAGTTGCGGGTTCAGTCCACAGATTGTTAGTTGGACTTAAATGTTGACTTCTCATTAAGAAAGCAATGGCAAACTACTGAATGTAAAATTGCCTAGAAAATCAACCTGGGGTTGATTCCAGTGTCCTGCAAAGGACCTGCAACATTGTTTCATGAGGGCAGCCAGCTAGAGTTTACATTAGTAATTATACTCAAATGCCTTTCAAACTGACAAAAATAGGTGTGTGCACACAGGTGATAAGGATAACAGGTTTTACAACTGTTTTCACACTTTTAAGACAATGCTACCAAGCAATGACTAACAAATCTTGTTAACTTGATTTCAAATGTACATCACATTTTCTTGAATATCCACCAACTGTTAGCCCTATTTTTTTTTGGTCCTCCATGACAAAAATGGTTACCGTATGTAAATTAATACCAGATTTCAATCCAACAATGTCTGCATTTTCATCTTCTGAGTAAATATTAAGTGCTAACGTTTCTACCATAATATCCCTTCCCTATAGAGTGATCTCCCCTTTCTTGTATATGATGTCATTCTTTATTTTCACATGGTCTTGGTCACTAAGAATCAACATCACAGTACTCAGGGTAAACCTATAGACGCTCCGTCTCCCTCAGCAGATGCTGTAAACACTGGTTACTCCAGAAACACAATGGCTGCAAACACACTGGATTACCCCTCTCATACATTCCTTCTTGCTTCTTGGTCTTGTTATTTTGCTAACGTAAGCAACACCTCAGTGGGGCCACAACAGCTTTACAAACTTGACAGTTGATTTCTAATGCCTTTCCACAACTCTCACTCTCTAATAAATAAACTAAAGGACACTGTTCCATGCCTTGAGGTGTATCAGGTATGTGGTGCTAGCCTATATTTTTTATAGAAGAATCGGCACCGGAGGTGTGATGTCGTCAGTATCATGGCTGCTACCTTTATTTTCCAGAACATTTCCTGATACACTTTTTAAGGTGAGCCAACACTGGTGCCCATGTCACTTTAAAAAAAAAGAAAAAGAATTTTAACAAACGACCACCACGCAAGCATGCTAACCACTGTGCTACTGCAGCCTTCATCATGTCATCCACGTACCTAAATACTTGAATTTCTTTCTTTTTCTGCTTTTCATTTCCCAACGAAGCATAGGCCTTCAACTGACTCAAGCTAAACCTTTTATAGACTTATTTATGAATTGTTTTTTTTTTTTAAACAGCTAAACTTTTCTATAGAATGAGGTAGCCAGTCTCATACCAGCTGCCCTTAGATGCCTCTTAGGACAACATGGTGGTTGCAGTGATATTCTTTGCTTCCCTTAAGGACCCCGGTTAACACATGGGTGCATATATCATGCTCTTTTTTCCCAGCTTAAATTTCTGTCCAAGCCTCAAATTAATACCACTGACTTTAATTTTACATTTGGGCAAGATTGTTTTGTTGATATTATCACTATTTCTGTCTTTATATTACTCCGGCTGAGGCCCTTTTTCACTTTTTACAATACAGTATCAATCATTTTCTGTAGTAACATGTAACTACATTTAACAAACTCACCAGATGTGCACTCAAACACAGATAATTACATAGCCACAATTGTTTTATCTTCCTATAACAATACTATCAATCATTGTCTGTGATAATATGTATTCACATTTAACAGATTAGACAGATGTGCACATGAAAACAGATAACTACATCACCATGAAACATTGGACTTACATAATGGTATTTCTGTACACATAACTACATCACCATGAAACATTGGACTTACATAATGGTGTTTCTGTACTGATAACTACATCACCACGAAACATTGGACTTACATAATGGTGTTTCTGTACTGATAACTATACCACCATGAAACATTGGACTTACATAATGGTGTTTCTGTACAGATTACATCACCATGAAACATTGGACTTACATAATGGTGTTTCTGTACTGATAACTATACCACCACGAAACATTGGACTTACATAATGGTATTTCTGTACACATAACTACATCACCATGAAACATTGGACTTACATAATGGTGTTTCTGTACTGATAACTATACCACCACGAAACATTGGACTTACATAATGGTATTTCTGTACACATAACTACATCACCATGAAACATTGGACTTACATAATGGTGTTTCTGTACTGATAACTATACCACCACGAAACATTGGACTTACATAATGGTATTTCTGTACAAATAGCTATACCACCATGAAACATTGGACTCACATAATGGTGTTTCTGTACACATAACTACATCACCATGAAACACTGGACTTACATAATGGTGTTTCTGCACACATAACTACATCACCATGAAACATTGGACTTACATAATGGTGTCTCTGTACACATAACTATATCAACATGAAACATTGGACTTACATAATGGTGTTGTCTGCGCTGTTTGCATCTGATTGCTTAATCCATTCTTTTCACTCTCCAAAGCAGAAACTCTCCCACTCAGCACCTGCAATGTACGCACATATATATCTGAATGGTAGCAAAGATATAATACACAAATATATAAAAGATATAATATATAATACACAAATATATAAAAGATATAATACACAAATATATAAAAGATATAATATATAATACACAAATATATAAAAGATATATGATATAATACACAAATATATAAAATATATAAGATATAATACACAAATATATAAAAGATATAAGATATAATACACAAATATATAAAAGATATAAGATATAATACACAAATATATAAGATATAATACACAAATATATAAAAGATGTAAGATATAATACACAAATATATAAAAGATATAAGATATAATACACAAATATATAAAAGATATAAGATATAATACACAAATATATAAAAAATATAAGATATAATACACAAATATCTAAATACAGAAGCCACAAACAATATGCTGCACAATTTATTGCCTGGCATATTTCGCTGCATCACAATAGGTGCCTTGTGCAGAATTATATATCATATGAAACGGATAAATGAATTATACTTCGGCTGAAATACTTAAAATACATTGTCACCGATATTGTTCGCATACATTTACAATTTCATGTTCATAACCATGTCATAACTTAACACAGCACACATTGAATGGCTGGGTTTAGGGCAAGGTCAGCTATGTTTCCACTACAGGTTCTAGATATTTAACTATCAATAGATTCCAACACAATGCCCAGAGGGAGAAAGGGTTTTAAATGCCTAAAACTCCCCCAATGTGTCTCCACCTTGACGTGGTGGGGGAGCTTGCGTGTCCCATAGACCCCCATTTGCCTGCCGATGGGTGAAAAATTACATATCGGACAGCTTATGGGATAGGGACCAGACTAAGAGAGACACAACCTGCTGCTCTGCAGGCATAGACTGAGGATAGCAGTCAAAATTTAAATGAGGTGCACAAAGGCAGAATTTCTTGGTCCGGACAAAACTCTTAAGGCTCCCTGTCGAGGGCTGTGGCTGAACGCCTCTAAGCCACAAACCCTCGGATCTTAGAGCCAGGCTGATACCCGTCTACCGGAAAATAGAAACATGATACTGAGCAAGCTACATGCTCAGGTCTGATACATGTTCGAAGGCTCCCAGCTGGGGGGATATGAGAGATTCCCGGATGAAGGGGCCTGGCCGTTTCCCGTTCACTGCTGCACGAAGGTAAGGTGCTGAGCCGGCAGCACATGTAGCCTACCTCGTGAGCGAGTACAAAAAAGTCAGAAAAGTGCCCCAGTCGAAGGGTTACGGAAACTGTCTGTATCTAACTCATAGAGAGTGTAGACAAAAGTGGAATAATGTCTCATCAACGCAAAATGGAACGCACGGCGAGCGAACCTATTGCGTGGTCTGAAGTCACAAGCAAAAGCTTACCGAGTGGATGTCACTCGCAGTCTGACCGCTCCTGGTGTGTGATTGAGCGATCAGTGGCAAGTGGGATGCCCAACACATGGAAGTGAGGAACTAAAGCAGCCATGAGTAGGACGTGGAAACTCCTTGGGTGAGCCCAGTCTCAGAGCAATATGTGCCGGCTCTGCAATTATGGAAGCCTCCTTGGATAGCGAGATAATGCCCATGGTCTGCCCCTGCCTTCCCTTGAGGGCAGACCACGATATCGTTGATCGTTCTATCTTGACCAGCTGAGATGTGGGTGACATTACAACAGTCTAACGTGTCTCGAAACCAGAGGAAGGTTAACCTCACTAAAAAATGCCCGCCGGAAGTCGGAAGTGTCGTCCTACGGGTGGCAAACTAAAAATTGACACTACGCATTTACGTCCGAGTGAAATGTCTCGTCCGAATGTCTCCCGTGCTAGGAACAGCTCTGACTACCTAGTTTCCGAATGCCGCTCTTGTTCGGAACAGCTCTGACTAGGTAGTTTTCCGAATGTCCGCCGTGCCTGGAACAGCTCTGATGGGTACAGGGACAAGCACATGTCCGAAAACTCGCTTGGTGGAAACCAACCGCAGAGCTGACTGGTTTGTGCAGGAACGGCCCAGAGCGAGCGAAATGCCCAATATATTGAAGTGAGGAATTAAAACAGCCATGAGCAGGACGTGACGATTCCCTCGGTAAACCCAGCACCAGAGCGTTATGTGCCGGCTCTGCAATTATGGAAGCCACCCAGGATGGCGGAAAATGCTATGGACTGTCCCTGCCTTCACTTGAGGGATGACCGTGTAGTCTTCGACTGTTCCAACTAGACCAGCTGAGATGTGGACGGTACCACAAAAGTGAGAGTCTCCCAGGATTGCTAACCTGGTCAAAAATGCACGCTAAAAGTCGGATGTGTTGGCCTGAGGGTTTCGACCCGAGGGTGCCTAACCAGACACACCGCAATCACATCTGAAAAAATCACTCCGGATGAACGCAAAGAAGAAGAAATGCCTAAAAAAAAATCTAGATCAGCTGCAGACATGCTACAAGCATATGAGATGTAATACAGATGATTTACAACATGAACAATGAATCAGCATAATTTCTAGAACAAACAGCTGTACTTAATAATATTAATTTAAGATCGAACATTATAATTGTAAGTAAAGCAGAAGGCCCTCTTATACAAAGTGAGGTGTGTTGGGTATATGGTGCTAGCCCCATATTTTTATAGACCAATCAGTTCACAACGGGTGATATGTCAATATCAAGCATTTATTTTGCAGGATATTTCTAGGTATTAATTTTAGGCGGGTCAACCCGAAAGCCAAGGTAAATTTTTTTAAATCAACCTTGAACACATGACCACCAGGCTGGCAAGCAAGCATGCTAGCCATTGACCTGCCACAGTTCCCATCATGATCAAAGGCACAGTTCCCATCATGATAAAAAGGACAGTTCCCATCACGATAAAAGGCGCAGTTCCCATCATGATCAATGCCAGTTCCCATCATGATCAAAGCCATAGTTCCCATCATGATCAAAGCCACAGTTCCCATCATGATCAAAGCCACAGTTCCCATCATGATCAAAGGCAGTCTTGGTGATGACAATGTTATCAAGAAATAATTATTCTTTCCCATAATTTAACAACGGATATAATCAATGCAATGTGTTCAAAATCTGATGCAACAAGAAACATTGGTTCATCAGAATGAACAACCCACCAGAGTCTGTCTCTCAAATGCATCAATATCAGCCAATGTCTTGTCCCTGGTCATTCTCATGGCATCAATGCTGGCTGTGAAGTCGGTGACACCTTTTCTGGCATGGGATACTTTCAGCGCCAACTCTGCTTTTTTAGCCTCCTGAAGGAAGAAGGGATGTTGTAAAACATGGGAGCATCAAAATTGAAGGAAAGAAAATTAAAGACAAGTTACAAACTTTCATCACAGCATGCTTGTTAGCAGATTAAATAATAAAAAGTTCGCTGGGGTTATTGAGAGGCATACTAGCTCACACCAGTCAGCAGGTTACTTGAAAAAGAGGACAAGGAAAAGTTAATGAAAGAATGCAGTAAAGCTTAGTCTGAATCTTCATTTAGGAAAAGGCAATCATGAATAATAGCTTTCATCTTTTAGTAATTAACATTCTGTTTCTGTCTTTTATCTCCCAATAGAATATAGGCTCTCGATCAACTCACACCAAGCCCTTTGTAGACTTTGCTCATGAGGTAGCCTGCCTCCCATCAAACCCTCCTTAGTCCCTTCTTACAATGTACCTAGTAGGTTAGTGTAACTATTCTCTGCTTCCCTTATGGCCCATTGTCACTATTCTCTGCTTCCCTTATGGTGCTAGGCCCACATTTGTATAGACCCATCAGCATTCAGTGGGTCAGTATCATGCTGCCCACCTTTACTTCCCAAGATTTCCCTGGATCTGTTTTAGGCGAGGTCAACCTGGAAGCAAAGGTCCATTTTTTAAATCTTCCCAGATGATTTGAACCCATGGCCTCCAGACTGCTGGGCTCCAGTGACACCTCCAGTAACACCTCCAATAACACTTCCAGTAACACCTCCAGTAACATCTCCAGTAAGATCTCTAGTAACACCTCCAGTAACATCCCCAGTAGTGCCTCCATTGGCATCCCCAGTAACACCCCCAGGAACATCTCCAGTAGCACCCCATAACACCTCAAGTAACATCTCCAGTAATATCCCCAGTAACACCCCCATTAGCACCTCCAGTAACACTGTCATATAGCACATAAAGCATATGACAGGCATGTAGAGAGTTAACTGAGGTGCACACACATCAGGGAACAAAAGTAAAAATAGTAATAAGATTAAGGTACGATGTAGCACTACAAATATACAAGTGCTACATCATCAAGTTGTGTTGATTAACAATGCGATTGTCACTTAGGGCACACGACACCTTCAGCCTTCACACAGAACAGACGCATCTCAGATCTACACCGACATTGTTATCTTCCAGACATTATAATGCTCTACATTCCATCGATCGACAACACTAGTGCTCAGATAAACATGTTCAGGTTTAGTCACGACATTTATCAAGCACTGGACATCCATAGCGGGTGCTGATCCGTACGGGATGGCCACATAGTCTCGTCCGCCGATTGACCATGTTGGGTGATCGTCATGGCTTGATGGCCGGGGGCCGTTAGTGCCGGTGTCTCCACACACACGCACTAAAAGGTACTTTACACAACACGAATACACCAGGGCTGAATGATAGGAGGTTGTGGCAGGAGCAGAGTTCTGTTAGTGAAAGGTGAGAATGACCTGAGGGTTGCCGGCTGCAGACTTGGCTTGTAACTGTGAAGAACACGTCTCCGGGTGAAAATAAACTTCACCTCATCATTATCGAGCTCGTGGCTTAGTCTTCAGTGTATATCCTTTGGTCGTGCTGTGCAGGTATGAATGCAAGGGGCTGACCCACAGGCCTTGGCGAATAATCCAGGAGATCCTCCACGGCATCATAGTAAACTCCAAGACAACGAACCACACCATTACTAGCATCAAGAGAAGGAAAGGCGACAGCCCATTTCCGCTCCTTTACAAACACCATCAGTAACACCTCAAGTAACCCCTCCAGTAGCACCTCCAGTAACCCCTCCAGTAGCACCTCCAGTAACACTTCAAGTAATGCCTCAAGTACCACACTTGTAGGACGTAAATACTGGTAGCCCAAAATAATGTTTGCCTGATCTTAAAATAATTACATAGCACATGAAAGATCTTACCAGAGTTTCTAGCTCGTTTCTGAGATTAGTCATATGTGATTTTATCATCCTAATCTGCTCGGCCTCTCTCTCCTTCTCCACCATTAACTGCTCTTTTCTCTGTTTTTCCCACTCCATCTGACGCTGCCGCTCTAATTCTCTCCGTGCAGCCTAGGAAGAGACACATTGTGATTTTCAAGATATTACAGCATCACACAAAATCAACTTTGAAACACAAACACAAATAAATCAATAAGAATAACCTCAAGTTTAATATTTTTAAATGTATCTTCTTCTTCTTCTTCTTCTTCGTTCATCCGGAGTTTTTTTTCCGGATGTGATTGCGTTGTGCCTGTTTACAGCAGAGCTGCGTTCTTGCGCCGTTAGGCCGACACATCCGACTTCTGCGGGCATTTGTTGACCGGGTTAACCTTCCCGGGGTAATTGTATCTATGAAATTAATAATTAATTTCATTATGAAATTTTTTTTTTAAATGTACAAATATGTCAACTTAATTAGTTAAACAAGAATATAAACTGATGGCCCAAAGAAAGTTATACCATAATCTAAAAATTTTTATACAATTTACAGATGATTAATAAAATATCAAATACATAAGAATAAAACAACTGCAAAAAAAAAATAGAAATACTTTTCTCAAAGGTTATCTAACAAACATGGCTATAATAACAAATAAACTGTTAATCAAATTCTTACTTCTCGTTGCTCTAACACTTTCCTCCTTTGTTCTTCAATCTCCCTCTCTCTTTCTTTTTGCTTTTCCAGCTGTTTGTGCAGTTCAGCTTGACGTCTGCCCTCAACTTCTAGTCTGAAGGAAATATCAAGAAAAGAGAGAGACACCATAAGCATGGGTGATTTCAACATTAAAAATGGAGCTGAAAGAAAGAGAGAAAAAATTCACAAGGCCCATTTGGTATAGGGCTTATTCAGATCCAACAGTTTGTGCTGCAATTTAAACTCCTAGGGACATAAATAATTAATATATGAAATGACTGGGACCAAAAGAGTTAAACCTACAACACTAATTATTTTTACCAAATAGGTATTTTTTTTTTTTGCACTTTGAACTCAAGCGTAGTCCATACACACTATTTTGTATTAGCATTTGACTGAATTTTGCGTGTGGATTAGCTTTCCTATTACCAGTGTCCCTCATCATCAGGCAAACCCACTCCAACTTCAGAGGTACTTGTAATTTATGTCCCCAAGTCAAGGACGAGAAGTCAACCTTTTAGTCCAACTGACAGATGTAGGGGTTGAACCTGCTACCTCGGCATCAGAACACCGGATGTTTAAGAACACGCACTCTTATATATTTGGTCGTGCTAACCTCTAAGTAGGAATAATTTCAATGATGTTCAGAAACATACAAGAGACTGCGTAGAGAAGCTATTACAACTGATTTACTACCTTTGTCGCTCTCTTTTTTCAGCTTCCTGCCTCTCTTTTTCCAGCCTCTCATTTTCTTCTTTCTGCTGCTGTTCTCTAAGAATTGCTCTCCGCCTTTCTAACTCTGCTTGTCCTTTGTCAAAGTTTTCTTTGCGCTTGTCCTCAAATGTCACTGTGAAAAGTTCATCACTTGTTTAAACAAACTCTATATATTTTGCTACATCTCGTCAGGTACATACTGCAGAATTCACACAACATAAAGTAAAATAACTAGATAAATCCTTCAAGCTGAAATATACATATGTTTGTACTGAAATGTCAATTATCTACCACGGTAATTTCAGACTGACTAACATGTCTTTCTGTTTGCTTCTTGTGCACTTCTTGTGCAAACAGAAAGACATGTTACTCAGTTTAAAAGTACCGTGGTAGACAATTGACATTACTGTGCAAACATGTGTATATTTCAGCTTGAAGGATTTATCTAGTTATTTTACTTTATGTTGTGTGAATTCTGCAGTATGGACCTGACGAGATGCAGCAAAATATGCCAGGCAATAAATCGTGCAATCTATTGTTTGTGTTTTCTTTATGAAAATTCACTACGGGAAAACATTGTTTTGAAACTCTATATGCTATATATTGTATTATAAACTGTGCAACTGTAACTAAACTAAAATGTGTATATACAACACAACAGCAAAGTTGAGTGTAAAAGTATAGTAAGTAAAGGATCCTTTTACACACTGTAGGTGCATATGTGGCCGGCCGCTCTTACTTCCCAAAACATTTCCTGGTACATGGTGTATTTTTAATGACTGTGCAGTGTTTGAAAATATTGCCAGTCCAAGTTTTGTATTCACCCTCTGTAACATAATAGGTAAATACAAAACTTGGACCGGCAATATTTTCAAACACTGCACAGTCATTAAAAATACACCCTGTACCTATATTAGGCTGGACCGAATGGGAGTCTAGGTTATTTTAAAATCTCAACCCTGTTGTAAAATCAAACCTATGACCACATGATTGGTATTCGAGCATCCAGCTCCTACACTACCATGACTCTAAAAGCTGAGTGGGTGACAATGCCTTATTTAAAGAATAATAAACTGCAAATCTAAAACAAAAATTGATTTCTTACGTGAAGAATTTGCTAATTTTTGCTAATTGTTTCTGTTGTACGTTGATTGTGAAAATGCTGACAATGGATGGAGTGGCTCAGAGATATTCCGATTCCGATTCTGGTACGAGTACCCCCCTTTAAAGCTTTCGATTTCCGACTTGGCTATGTAGGGTGCTTATGGTGCAGCTTGTAGTTTGTCTTTCGTACTTTGGACTGCTTTTTATCAGCTTCCCGGCTTCTGATGGGTTAAATGCGTTCGTTTCTTTCTTGATGAGGTTTTTCATGTCTGGTTAGATTTGCGTGCTTGTTGAGGCCCGGCGTGATTGTGGTCCCACCCCGTCACATGGTGCTGTTTCCTTCAGGGAGCTTTACCAGTTGTCGTCTCTCCTGGTGTTCCTCCTATTTCCCCGTCTTGGCTTGCCTTCGAATCTTCTTGGTGTTCGCCAGTTCGGGCTTGGTGTAGAGTGCCATTGTTCTTGGTTTAGGCTGCCGTTTTCATCCAGTTCTCCTTCTTCATCTGTTGCATTTTCTGGTTCGGGTGTTTTTGGTCTAACTTTGCGCCGTACGAGTCTCCTCAGATTATCTCGTACGTGGGTCAATCCTCCATTGCGCTTATGTGCCCAATATCCCGGCATCACTTCTTTGCTGCTGTCGCTGTGGAATTCTTTTTCTTCGTATGTTAGTCCTTTTTCTGTTTGGGACTTTGCATCTTCTGCTTCTGGTGTTTCGGTCTTGGACTTGAGTAGTTCTATCTGTGCTCTTTCTTCTTGTATCTGTTTGAGAGTTTCTTCTGCCTTGACTCTTTCCTCTTGGATTTTTGATAGCGTTTTGTCAGTTTCAGCTTTTATATCAGCCATTCGGGCGACATCCTGCTCAATCTTCTGCTGAACTTGCTTCGTTTCGTCCAGGATGCGCTGAGCGGCTGTGATCTGAGTTTCTTGTTTCTTGTCTTTTTCTTCCTCCATGCTGTTGAACTTTGATCGCAGGTCCTTCAGTTGGCCTTCAAGTTGCGCTTTGTCGCTTTTTGTGAGTCGATTGGTGGCCTCGTACTGCCTCCTAGCCTCTTTATAGGGCAGGTTAGTCTTGATAGCGATCTTCATGGCCTCCTTGCTGTCTTGGTGGCAGGGGCAGCCGAGGTACCTGGCACCGTGGTTGCCGCGGCAGTTGGCGCACTTTCTGTTAGTGTTAGGCCTCCTGAAGTCCTTGTCGACCTTTGCATGCTGGCACTGACTGTATGGATGAGGTCCAGAGCAATATCTGCATACTTCAACCTCCCTCTTGCAGGTGGCACGGGTGTGCCAAAACTTCTGGCACTTGGAGCACTGCAGCACTCTGGGTATGTAGTGCTCTGGAGCTTGGTCTCTCTTGTCCCATCTGATGTACTGAGGGATCAATCGGTCCTCTGATGTTACAACGACGACAGTAGAGGGGATGTTGTTCTTTCCGATGATCCTCTCGGCACTGGTGATCTTGAGTTTGTGGTTTTCCCTTGTCAGCAACTCCCTGATCTGTTCGTTGGTGAGATGGGTCTTGACTCGTTTGATGACCCATCGTTTCATCATGTTGTGTCGGCTTGCTTCCAATAAGATGCCGTGGTGAAGCTTGATGTCGGCTTTCTTATCTTGTGTTATCTTCTTCATAAGTGCTGTGGTCTTTGGGTTGTTGTTGAGGGAAACCACTACTCCCTCATGTGTCTTGCGCAGCTGGTTGATGCTGTGTCTTCCCAGCTCGTCTTCCAACAGACTGATAATCTTGTCCGTTGGTAGTGCCGACAGTTTAGCTTCACCCACGCTTGTCTGTTTGAGCAGTATTCTGCCGGTGAAGTCCTCAGATGTTGTTGTTGTTTCCTCCTGTGTGGAGGTCACTGGAAGATTGGGCTGCATCGTCTTGGAGCTGGTTGGAACTTCCCGGCTACTGCTGGCTTGTGATGTGGTTTCTTCATCAACTGGGATGGCTTCAGCTGGTGTAGGAGCCGGACTGCTGTTCGTAGATACAGTGTCAGCAGTCGTAGCGGCCTTCCTCGCCTCTACCTTCTTCTTCCCGGCTGTATATAGATCATGTCTCTGCGCTGCATTTTTAACGCGAGGCATCCTCTGCATTAACCGATAAGGCGACTTGATCTCGATAGTGCGTCGAGTCGACTGGGATGATGATGACGATGAATGATGATCAGAGATATGACATCTGACTCTAACTTGAGCAGATCTGGAGTGTCATTTATAGTGCAGATAGTATGGATTTTCACAAAATAAGAAAAGGATGATATATCAAACCCAATCATGGGGTAGTAGATCAGGCATCGAGTCTTTTAAGAAAAAGGATGAAAAACTAAAACAAGGAGGACCTGGGTACAAAGTGCACATTTTAAACATATTCAAACAGTTGAAAATCAAAAAAGAGCAGACCAAAGAGGTTGCATTATCTGCCTTCAGTTCAACACCAATTCTCACACAACTGATGTTTTCAAAACCAGAACCTCCCTTACTACCATAAACCCCATCATGACCAAGACAGTAGATCCACCTATGATTTCAAGTATCTATATAATGAAACCAATCATGGCATTCAGTTATCTATATAATGAAACCAATCATGGCATTCAGTTGTTTATATAATGAAACCAATCATGGCATTTAGTTATCTATATAATGAAACCATTCATGGCAGTCAGTTGTCTATAATAATGAAACCATTCATGGCAGTCAGTTGTCTATATAATGAAACCATTCATGGCATGCATATCAGCAATAATCATTCTGAAGCATAGACACAGTCACAAGCTCGATGGTAAACCCAATGTATACGGTCCCACAGTCACCTAAAACATTTCTTCTGGGTAATTCTGGAAATTGAATACTCATGACGGACAGGGTAAAATATTGTAAACATAATGTATGAACAACAGCTAACTGAAGACAATAACTGATGAAACATATTTAAGGATATTTGAGTTTGGTTTTAAGTGTGGTTCCAGGATGGATGGATGAATTTAATGTGTTTAATAAGATACTGGAATAATCATCATCCATATCACATACAATCAAACCACACATAAATACAAACAACCATACAAAATTCAAGAGCAAACTGAAGAATAATTTACAGAAGCATGTTAAAGTGTACACGTTTATACCTTGCTCCTCATCTTCAATAGGCTGTGCTGATTGTGCTGCAGGAACTGGCAGGGGCATGCCCACACTGCCCAACAAATCACTAAAGGCATCCTTCTGAGGACCTAGCAGAATTAAAATCTATTACAAGGCATTGTTTGAAAACAATAATTTCACATCTTATGGACTGTGACAGTGCAAAACAAATCCCAGAAAATACACTGAAATAATAGTGAAAAAATACAATCATGAACACAGTAGTTAAAATCTGCTGGTTTTTCATCTCCTGCTGTTTTTTCATCTACTTTTTCTTGTGTCTGATCTGCAATAGACACTGTCTCGATGACAACTCTTCATAACCTCATAGATTTCATTTATCTTCTCCTGATGGTTTTTGAATTAGTAACACCTGCAGCTGTCAATTTGTTGGCATTTGTGCTCTCTGTCTATGATATTGTTAACATCCTTCTCAAATATGCATCTTCAAAGACTCCAGTTTCTTCACAATTGAATTACACATTGTCTCAGACAGATTTACATTGTGTCATGCATGCGTTGTATCTTTATGGCTGTCTACCATTGTGTAACTGCAGTACAGCCTATTTCATACTCATTAATTGGGAAACTGATACAAAAGAACAATTAAGTTAGTTAACATAAGTAAAGTAAGTACAGAAATTACTTTTACTTACATTACATTTTACACGCTCAGCTGCCACATTATGTGATTTTGCTTACTAATAATCTGTTTACTAGTTAAAAATAGTGGCAAGGCATCCTAGAACTCCAAAAATAGATATAACTAAACCTACCTGGTACAACAGCAGACGGCGGATTCGAGATAATACTTCCAGGTGCCGACTTAGTCGGGATCAACTCTGGAGGTAGAGCAGGAGGAAGTACTTGCCCCATTCGAGCCAATTCAGTTAAGTGCATGGCAATGCAAAACTCATCACAAGTCAGCTTGCCATCTCTATCAATGTCTGACAACGACCTATGAGGGGAACCAGAAGATTTAGCAAAGTGTTGTTAGAAACTTCCATTACAGAATTCAGTGTTGCCATATACATTTCTTATTCTGCTGCCTTTAACCCCTTATTGTGGCATAGGCCTTGAGCCAACTCACGCCAGCCATCCTCTCTTGTGCTGGCTGCTGCAGCTCGCACCATGCCCTCCCCATTATATTCATCTCTGTTTATACTTCTCTTCTCCATATGTTTTCACGTCTCCCTCTATTTTTTCCCCTGTGGGTTCCACTGAATGGACCTTCTAGTTAAAATATTCACAGTAAACATTTATTTACATTGAGCTATTTGGTTCAAATCTTCCAAAGCATGGACAGAATCTAATACAACAAAATCCTCCTGCACTGTTGAATCAAACAACCACCTGAAAGATGATATAATTGCCTCTATCACTGTTCACATTTCAGTAGTTTTCATATGTTCTGAGATGCTATAACTGCCTCTATAGTTATAAACTTTTCAGTAGTTTCTGTATGTTCTGAAAGATGATATAACTGCCTCTATCACTGTTCACTTTTCTGTAGTTTCCATATGTTCTGAAAGATTCTGCCTCTATCACTATTCACTTTTCAGTAGTTTCTGTATGTTCTGAAAGATGATATAACTGCCTATATAGCTGTAAACTTTTCAGTAGTTTACGTATGTTCTGAAAGATGATATAACTGCCTGTATCACTGTTCAGTTTTCTGTAGTTTCCATATGTTCTGAAAGATGATATTACTGAATTTATCACTGTTCACTTTTCTGTAGTTTCCATATTTTCTAACTTGCTCTCTGACTCTCACTGGTACCAAATATTTGCAACCTGATTCTTATCATGTCGCACAGAACCATAAGTTTAAGATATTGAATATGCTCTGCAGGATGTTTATGTATCAGCAGCAGTTATAAAATTTGTTGGGGAGCAAAAAAGGGCTTCAGATTGAATAATAATAAGACAGAAGTAACGATGCCTTCAAAGAAATTAATCATACAAATGTACAATAAAGGTAATTTTGTATATTGTATTTGATGAACAATAACTGATTGTTCAAATATATCAAAGCATTATCTATTAGTTGCTTCCAGCTGTTGCTATGCTTGCTTGTGTTCACTGGCTGTGAACTCCAGCGTGAAGTCCTGAATGTCACATGAATACATCCCGCTGTCCAACATCAGTGTGATGTCATACCGGACTGAGGTTTGCGTGAGTATCTGTTGCCCATGTCTGGCTTATTGGTGTGCAGGCTGGTGGTTCCTCGCCGTGCAGGCAGATACTCTCCGACTTCGGAGAAATCAGCAATCCTACTAACGTTAGCCAGGACCCCAAAGGGACCTGGTTGCCCAGGACGCGTGACTAGGACGTGTCAATAGGTCTTGGCCAGTATAGAATCTGGCCCTGGTGCCTTGGAAACACCTCTGCGTCCCGCTGTTACTATGTAAACATAGGGACTTTCAGCTAAGTATTAGACTTACATGGATACAACGTTCCACACATTCATGAAGTATCAATGACGATGTACATCATATTTCAGCCAAAGTACTATTTATTTCTTCAATTCACATAGGATATAAGGTTGTGGGTTCGATTCTGGGCCGCGCCCTTCGGTTCGCGAGTGCATTATTCGGAGACTCTTGAGAGTCGTCGCTGGAGCTATGGAGTCCGTGCTTTGTGCGACACTTTCTGTGCTGTGGAAAGAGACTGAGCCATACGGGATATAAACCTGGTGCAATGAAATGACCCTGTCGACTTTTTAAGTGACATGATATATAATTACAGTATGTACTGAACACCGGCTTCCTGGCCTAGAGGTTAGCGACTTTTCTCCGTAATCTCGTATACTCTCGCAAGTTACGTGACGACGGTGAGAATCAGCAGTGGTTCAAATCACGTTGGTAACTTACGGGGTATGTGAGTCGGCCGCTCAGAAAGCAATGGCAAACTACTGAGCATAATCTTGCCACGAAATCAACAATCAGCTAAAAGATGCTGATGTTGACAGCGATGTCCTTTAAAGGATATGCGAACAGAAAAAAATTATCCTCCTCATTATCCTCCTCAGGATATGCAATCATGTTATTTACTTATGTACCGAACAAGATGCAGTGAATTATGCCAGGTAAGAAATCGTGCAATATTTTGTTTATGGTGTCTTTGTGTGTTTAAACTGACTAAAGGAATGAATTGTTTTGAATCAATGGTATTAATTTGGAGCGTGTACAGAAATTTCAATAGAAATTAAAAACAAAAGTTTTAGCCTGAATAAAGCAGGAAAACATAAGTAATGATAATTATAAAGAATAAATGTCTCCCAAATTGCAACATCCAAATCAATGGAACCAGTTTGAAACAAGCCAACATATAGAAGAATCATGAGAATATCTTGGATGGAAAAAAAAAGTCTTAAAAGTCGAGGATTGACTTCATTGCTCTAGGTTTTATCCCATGCGGTTCGGTCTCTTTCCGCAGGATATCCTGCTGAAAGCATCACACAAAGCACAAACTCTGTAGCTCCAGTGATGACTCCCAGGAGTCTCAGAGAAAAATACACTCGTGAACTGAAAGACATAGCCCAGAATCAAACCCACAACCTTCGGAGCACGAGGCAGACAGCTTGACCACTTTGCCACAGACTCCCAACGGTTGGATAAAAAGCTTAATGAAGATATCCTACAAGCAGTTAGCTCACAAAGAGAACTAGCTACCTGCATCAGAAGAAGACAACCCACATTCTCTGGGTACGTCATGAGAAGGAGAAAGTGCTGTATCACAGAAATAAACACAGCAGAACAAGCAAAAACCACATTTTATAAAATGAAGAACACGTTATGCAATAAGTCCCTGTCATTGGAAGTTAGGAAGAGAATTCCTCATGAATTAATTTTATAGTGGTCAAGCCATTTGACTCGTGCTCCGAAGGTTGTGGGTTCGATTCCGGGCCGCGTCCTTCGGTTTACGAATTAAATGCATCGGAGGCTCCTGTGGGTCGTCGCTAAAAGCTACGGAGTTCGTGCTTTGTGCGACGCTTTCCGTGCTGCGGAAAGAGACCAAGCCATATGGGATAAAACCCGGTGCAATGAAGTCGACCCTGTCGACTTTTAAGCGACTTGAAGAGAAAGTGGGAGTATGTTGTGACAATGGGGAAAGTTGGAGAGGAGGAGACAGTAGGAGACAGAGTGAAGAAACTTGACAGTTTTACATCATTTCATGGAGGAACATCAGTATATAAAATGATTGGCAGTACACAAGACAGAAATAAACTAAGGCCACATGGCATGGACAATAAGAAGATAGAAATTCAAGTCCTGAGGTACACTGATAACATCAGATGGAATTGTATCACAGACATAAACAACACAACAGAACAAGCAAAAACCACATTTTATAAAATGAAGAACACGTTATGCAATAAGTCCGTCATTGGAAGTTAGGAAGAGAATTCCTCATGAATTAATTTTAACATATGACTGTGAATCTAGGATAATTAAAGCAACAATAAAATCCATGAAGCCACAGAAATATGGTTTTATAGAAGAATGCTGAGAATACCTTGGGTGGCCAAAATGAATAATCTGAATGTTTTGAGAGAGAGAGAGAGAGAGAGAGAGAGAGAGAGAGAGAGAGAGAGAGAGAGAGAGAGAGAGAGAGAGAGAGAGAGAGAGAGAGAGAGAGAGAGAGAGAGAGAGAGAGAGAGAGAGAGAGAGAGAGAGAGAGAGAGAGAGAGAGAGAGAGAGAGAGAGAGAGAGAGAGAGAGAGAGAGAGCACACGCTCATGCATGCACGCCCGCCCGCCTGCCCACCCTCCCACGCCCACGCCTGCCTGCCCGCCCGTGTGCGCATGCGCACACACACACAAATATCAGAAAGAAAGTCAACATCTTATTAGGCCACATTATGAGAAGAGAACAAATGCAACATATTCTAACAATTGGAAAGATCTATGGGAAGAGAGATAAAGGAAGACAGGGACAGCAGATTCTTGACAGTCTTTCATCGTGACTTAGAAAACAGTCAGGGCACAATCTGATACATTCTGTTGGAGATCACAAGATGTGGGTAATCTAATCATCCAAGACAATCCAATCATGGCAAGACACCTGATGATGTTTAAATCAAAATCTGCAGATTAATGAACCACTGTGTACACTGCCATCCAAGTGTGAACATAACCTAATTGTACTGTGTCTAAACCTTAATAATAGTCATCTTTTATTCTGGCTCTCTCTCTCTCTTTCTACTATATTTTCTCTCTCTAATCTATCTCTCTCTCTCTGCATGTTATTATATGTCCTAAGTTAGTTGCATGTCCTTTACAGGATGTTCAATCAACCTCAGCATTTTTTGGATGTTTAAGATTGACCAGGCAAGTTAACTTTCAGGAGTTTGCCATTGCTTTCTAAATGACGAACGCTTATACCACTGTTAAAAATCAACACAAGGCGGTCAGCTTCCAAATTGCCTGCAGCTGATTTCAAACATGGTTTGTGGAACTGTGAATCACGTTCGCTATCCCTTTATCACAGACATCAGCATTTATTTGCCCTAGGTATGAAAATCTAATGACATACATGCTCAAATGCCTTTTAATTCACTTTAATTTTCAAAATTAGTTTGGCATTATCTCTGTCGATAATCATAGTTTGGTTTTTTTTTAGCGAGCGCAAGCACGCACGCACACACACACAGACACAAAAATAATATATCTAGATGCTATTCACAATATGCTTTGTTATCAATTTACAGATTTGTTTGTCACAAATAATCTATTTGTTATAACACACTGGCTTTTTCTGGTACAGAATAGGAATTGCTTACCATATTTGAGCTAAGATTGGTTGAGGTAGTCCAGACTGCATGAGAATGGCCCGAGCTTCCACACCTGGCAACAGAAGATTATAATGGAAACTAGAAAATATATAAGTAGACGGAACATTTCAGTCTTTATATGAGGAGAGTGGAGCACTTACAGATTTCCATGCACAATGAAAGCTATCCTGTAACCCCCACTCCAGTGCATTATTAGTTGTTGTCTTCAAAATTAAGGATATGACTTGTATCTTCATGTTTTGTGTGTGTGGAATGTCAAAGAAGTCACACAACAAATATAGTCCATTATGATGATATAAGGTTAAGAAATCACCTTCTTCTTCTTCTGCCTTTAATTTCCCAAAGGAGCATAGGCCTTCAACCAATTCATACACAGCCTTTTGTACACATTCATGATTGGCTGGATTCTGCAACTAGTTTTCAACAGGGTGAGGAAGCCACATGATTGGCTGGATTCTGCAACTAGTTTTCAACAGGGTGAGGAAGCCACATGATTGGCTGGATTCTGCAACTATAGTTTTTGACAGGGTGAGGTAGCCACTTGATTGGATGGATTCTGCAACCATAGTTTTCAAAAGGGTGAGGTAGCCACATGATTGGCTGGATTCTGCAACTATAGTTTTCAACAGAATGATGTAGCCAATCTCATGCCAACCTTTCTTAGTCACCCCCTACAAGGTGCATGTCAGACTACAGTGTTACTTCTCATTGCTTCCCTTATGGGCCCTGGTAACACACAAGAGAAGGAATCACCTATCATTGGCTAAAAGAGTTTACAGTTAGAGAATCCTAGATGATAATAATAAACAATCACTGATTCATTGTTGGCTTTCAAAAGCACGACTGGGAGTCGGGAGTCTCTGTGGCGAAGTGGTCAAGCTGTTTGCCTTGGACTCCGAAGGTTGTGGGTTTGATTCCAGGCCGCATCCTTCAGTTCATGAGTGCATTTTTTCGAAGACTTTCCGTGCTGCGGAAAGAGACCGAGCCATATGGGATAAAACCCGGTGCAATGAAGTCACACTGTGTCAACTTTTAAGCAACTTTTTAAAAGCACGCCTAAAAGCTTAATACTGAATACATGAAAATTCCAGACACAAAAAACTTTCCTCAAAAGTCTACATACAAACTGAAACCAAAGTATGACTTTAAAATGAAACATAATGTATTTGTATTGTGATTGGCATGGCAACAATAGAATAATCATGACGAGAAAACAAATGACACCAAATGTAAAGCTTTAAAAATGTCAGACACATACAGAATTTCAGAATAGTAAGGTTAATCTTTTTCCACCTCTTGAGGAGCAATTAGATATATGGTGTCAACATCAAATTTTTATAGATCAATCTCCACTCAATGGGTGATGAGGACTATATCAAGTCAGTAGCCTTTACTTTCCATAATACTTTCTTGTACCCATTTTAGGCTGTATCAGCTTGAGGACCCCATCTTGATGGTGATTTGAACACACGACCACTGGGCCAGCAGGCAAGTGTGCTAGCCACTGTGCTATTATGGCTAACATAATTCATGTGATCCTAAAGTTAGTTGCATATCCTTTACAGGACGTTGTATTCAACCCTTGCATTTGTTATGCTGTTTGTGATCTCTTGGCAAGTTTACGTTCAGTAGTTTGCCATTGCTTTCTGAACTACCGGCACCCATACAATTTCATAAAAACCAACACAATTACGAACTGCGCCCGTAACCCCTTCGCCACGGAGCCATGTGATTACCAAAAAAACACATGCAAAAAAAAAGTTACAATATTTGGTACAATCATTGTTAAAGTTATTTTTAAAATATAAACAAGTAACTTCTAAACTTGGTATGAGAAAAGAATGAACAAACCCAGCAAATATCCCTTCTTGTTTCTATCACTTAAATTGAAATTGTGGGTGTGTTTCATTTTAGCAGCCGGAGGCATGGCCCAAATACTCCCTCTGAAACGAACAGAAAAACATGAACATTTTAGATGAGAATGCTTCATAATGTATCCAGTTGTTTGCAACTTTAACTATACCTGCCAGGGCCCACCTCACCTACAACAGGGTGACGACAGAGAGTAACACAGACCTGTGAAGTTGTAGATAATAAATACTAGGTCATGGTATCATCATGGCTGCCATGTAATGTATGAATCATAAGACCACATTGGTAGTCTTCTCATGTGAATCTTATTCAGTTTGTACTAACTTACATTTGACAAGTCAACGTAATGGCAAGGATGGATCCCGGGTAAATGTCAAGGAGTGTCTAGTTCCTAAGGAG
This sequence comes from Cepaea hortensis, assembly GCA_963921405.1. NCBI lineage: Eukaryota > Metazoa > Mollusca > Gastropoda > Stylommatophora > Helicidae > Cepaea > Cepaea hortensis. The sequence continues at coordinate 138,499,325 of OY992878.1, forward strand.
CATTAAGCCTAGCGTCATGAGACCTATACGATATGCCAGAGAGCATGAATTAGTTGTCACTGAAGACAGTGTAATGAGTAATTGGTTACTGTATCAATATGCAGACAGATATGGTTTGTCTTTGGGAAGACATCCGCCTGTGGCCGTAGTCCAGATGTTTACATATGGATTGAGTTAGGCTTGCAGTTCAATGAAAAGGATGGAAGATCAAATATCCTGCATATGAGGAGGCATATCAACTCAAAGCTGTTGTCATAATCCAGCATAGAGGCAGACTGAGGGCGTTACTGGAATTCATAGGCCAACTTCTGAACTGGGAAGTGTTGGCCAACATCTATTTTGTTTAATAAATAGTATGTGAACGTATTCATGACACATATAGGTATTCATTGGCCACAATATTAAAGATGGTAGCAAAATCATCAACATCTTTACTATCTGATGATGTCATGGGCATGTGTTGTGTTATCAAAGCAAGCCATACTTTTTGTATGAATGGTGCCTTGTACTGTTGCAGTTAACAATTCTTCCGTATGTGTATTTTACAATCCAACCTGTACACACACATCAACACAGCCAGTATGAAACTGGTGTACCCAGCAATCAGGCAAACCCACTCCGACCTCTGAAGTACTAGTAATTTATGTCCCCAAGTCAAGGACGAGAAGTAAATATGACTCCAAAGTATATTTCTCTTTAAGTATTCCATAAGTTAAAAGAAACAGAAATTATATTTTATATAATACTTTATCTTTAACAATCAATCTATGTTTTCATAAAAGTTGCTCACCCTGATTGAAGAAGAGATCCACCAGGAACAGCTGAAAATAAAACATTCCATACAGATTATTTCATTCTTACAAATTAACTCATTACATGTGGATATTTTCAGTTAACCTTTTCTGTCCCAAGCAGACATTTTTACAACAATTCTGGGACAGAAAGGATGTAAAACATTAAGTTGTTAGGACTGCAGCAGTACCAGAACAAAAAATGCTTGTGTCTAACTAGGGCCCATCAGGGAAGACAAAGAATAGTAATGCTATAACCCACCATGCATGTTGTCAGAGGTGATCACAGTGGGTTGGCTTAAAACTGGCGACCTCATCCCATAGAAAACATTCACAGTAACATCCCAGCAATCATGGTCAAGCCTACAAACAGTTTGAAGTGAGTTAGTTGAGGGCCTATACTGGGTGAAGTGTTACTGAGCTGGTTGTGGGCCTATGCTGGGTGAAGTGTTAGTGATCTGGTTGAGGGCCTATGCTGGGTGAAGTGTTAGTGATCTGGTTGAGGGCCTATGCAGGGTGAAGTGTTAGTGAGCTGGTTGAGGGCCTATGCTGGGTGAAGTGTTAGTGAGCTGGTTGAGGGCCTGTGCTGGGTGAAGTGTTAGTGAGCTGGTTGAAGGCCTGTGCTGGGTGAAGTATTAGTGAGCTGGTTGAGGGCCTATGCTGGGTGAAGTGTTAGTGAGCAGGTTGAGGGCCTATACTGGGTGAAGTGTTAGTGAGCTGGTTGAAGGCCTATGCTGGGTGAAGTGTTAGTGAGCTGGTTGAAGGCCTGTGCTGGGTGAAGTATTAGTGAGCTGGTTGAGGGCCTATGCTGGGTGAAGTGTTAGTGAGCTGGTTGATTGCCTGTGCTGGGTGAAGTGTTAGTGAGCAAAGTTGGTTGTGGGCCTATACTGGGTGAAGTGTTAGTGAGCAAAGTTGGTTGCGGGCCTATACTGGGTGAAGTGTTAGTGAGCTGGTTGATGGCTTATGCTGGGTGAAGTGGTAGTGAGTTGGTTGAGGGCCTATGCTGGGTGAAGTGTTAGTGAGCAAAGTTGGTTGAGGGCCTATACTGAGTGAAGTGTTAGTGAGCAAAGTTGGTTGAGGGCCTATACTGGGTGAAGTGTTGGTGAGCAAAGTTGGTGGAGGGCCTATGCTGGGTGAAGTGTTAGTGATCTGGTTGAGGGCCTATACTGGGTGAAGTGTTAGTGATCTGGTTGAGGGCCTATACTGTGTGAAGTGTTAGTGAGCTGGTTGAGGGCCTATGCTGGGTGAAGTATTAGTGAGCTGGTTGAGGGCCTATGCTGGGTGAAGTATTAGTGAGCTGGTTGAGGGCCTATGCTGGGTGAAGTGTTAGTGAGCTGGTTGAGGGCCTGTGCTGGGTGAAGTGTTAGTGAGCAAAGTTGGTTGCGGGCCTATACTGTGTGAAGTGTTAGTGAGCTGGTTGAGGGTCTATGCTGGGTGAAGTGTTAGTGAGCTGGTTGAGGGCCTATACTGGGTGAAGTGTTAGAGAGCTGGTTGAGGGCCTGTGTTGGGTGAAGTGTTAGTGAGCTGGTTGAAGGCCTGTGCTGGGTGAAGTATTGGTGAGCAAAGTTGATTGAGGGTCTATACTGGGTGAAGTGTTAGTGAGCAAAGTTGGTTGCGGGCCTATGATGGGTGAAGTATTAGTGAGCTGGTTGAGGGCCTATGCTGGGTGAAGTGTTAGTGAGCTGGTTGAGGGCCTATACTGGGTGAAGTGTTAGAGAGCTGGTTGAGGGCCTGTGTTGGGTGAAGTGTTAGTGAGCTGGTTGAAGGCCTGTGCTGGGTGAAGTATTAGTGAGCTGGTTGAAGGCCTGTGCTGGGTGAAATATTAGTGAGCTGGTTGAAGGCCTGTGCTGGGTGAAGTATTAGTGAGCTGGTTGAAGGCCTGTGCTGGGTGAAGTATTAGTGAGCTGGTTTAGGGCCTATGCTGGGTGAAGTGTTAGTGAGCTGGTTGAGGGCCTATGCTGGGTGAAGTGTTAGTGAGCTGGTTGAGGGCCTATGCTGGGTGAAGTGTTAGTGAGCTGGTTGATGGCCTATGCTGGGTGAAGTGTTAGTGAGCTGGTTGAGGGCCTATGCTGGGTGAAGTGTTAGTGAACAAAGTTGGTTGAGGGCCTATACTGGGTGAAGTGTTGGTGAGCAAAGTTGGTGGAGGGCCTATGCTGGGTGAAGTGTTAGTGAGCTGGTTGAGGGCCTATGCTGGGTGAAGTGTTAGTGAGCTGGTTGAGGGCATATGCTGGGTGAAGTGTTAGTGAGAAGGTTGAGGGCCTATACTGTGTGAAGTGTTAGTGAGCTGGTTGAGGGCCTATGCTGGGTGAAGTGTTAGTGAGCAGGTTGAGGGCCTATACTGGGTGAAGTGTTAGTGAGCTGGTTGAAGGCCTATGCTGGGTGAAGTATTAGTGAGCTGGTTGAGGGCCTATGCTGGGTGAAGTGTTAGTGAGCTGGTTGAGGGCCTGTGCTGGGTGAAGTGTTAGTGAGCAAAGTTGGTTGCGGGCCTATACTGGGTGAAGTGTTAGTGAGCAAAGTTGGTTGCGGGCCTATACTGGGTGAAGTGTTAGTGAGCTGGTTGAGGGTCTATGCAGGGTGAAGTGTTAGTGAGCTGGTTGAGGACCTATACTGGGTGAAGTGTTAGAGAGCTGGTTGAGGGCCTGTGTTGGGTGAAGTGTTAGTGAGCTGGTTGAAGGCCTATGCTTGGTGAAGTGTTAGTGAGCTGGTTGAAGGCCTATACTGGGTGATGTGTTAGTGAGCTGGTTGAGGGCCTATGCTGGGTGAAGTGTTAGTGAGCTGGTTGAGGGCATATGCTGGGTGAAGTGTTAATGAGCTGGTTGAGGGCCTATGCTGGGTGAAGTGTTAGTGAGCTGGTTGAGGGCCTATACTGTGTGAAGTGTTAGTGAGCTGGTTGAGGGCCTATACTGTGTGAAGTGTTAGTGAGCTGGTTGAGGGCATATGCTGGGTGAAGTGTTAGTGAGCTGGTTGAGGGCCTATACTGGGTGAAGTGTTAGTGAGCTGGTTGAGGGCATATGCTGGGTGAAGTGTTAGTGAGCTGGTTGAGGGCCTATGCTGGGTGAAGTGTTAGTGAGCTGGTTGAGGGCCTATACTGGGTGAAGTGTTAGTGAGCTGGTTGAGGGCATATGCTGGGTGAAGTGTTAGTGAGCTGGTTGAGGGCCTATACTGGGTGAAGTGTTAGTGAGCTGGTTGAGGGCCTATGCTGGGTGAAGTGTTAGTGAGCTGGTTGAGGGCCTATACTGGGTGAAGTGTTAGTGAGCTGGTTGAGGGCCTATACTGTGTGAAGTGTTAGTGAGCTGGTTGAGGGCATATGCTGGGTGAAGTGTTAGTGAGCTGGTTGAGGGCCTATACTGGGTGAAGTGTTAGTGAGCTGGTTGAGGGCATATGCTGGGTGAAGTGTTAGTGAGCTGGTTGAGGGCCTATGCTGGGTGAAGTGTTAGTGAGCTGGTTGAGGGCATATGCTGGGTGAAGTGTTAGTGAGCTGGTTGAGGGCATATGCTGGGTGAAGTGTTAATGAGCTGGTTGAGGGCCTATGCTGGGTGAAGTGTTAGTGAGCTGGTTGAGGGCCTATACTGTGTGAAGTGTTAGTGAGCTGGTTGAGGGCCTATACTGGGTGAAGTGTTAGTGAGCTGGTTGAAGGCCTGTGCTGGGTGAAGTGTTAGTGAGCTGGTTGAGGGCCTGTGCTGGGTGAAGTATTAGTGAGCTGGTTGAGGGCCTATGCTGGGTGAAGTGTTAGTGAGCAAAGTTGGTTGAGGGCCTATGCTGGGTGAAGTGTTAGTGAGCAAAGTTAAAGACCCTTTTTCATGCCTTAGGCGCACTGAGCATGGTGCTAGACCAATATTTGTATAGACCGATCAGCTCTCGGAGGGAGGTGTGGTCAACTCTCAAGACATTTCATGGTACCAATTTTAGGCTGGGTCGACCTGGAAACCTAAATCAATTTTAAAAATCCACCCTAATGTGAACTCAAACCCATGACCTCTGGGTCGGCAGGTATGCTGATATTACATATTATGTCTGGTGGCCAGTTTTCTTCATCGTCACCTTTTCTTCTCAGACAATTCCCAGAAACTTCTGCAAATTGTCTAGTACCCATCTTTATGAGGTTGGGTCAACTCGAGCAGCACTGGTCAGAATAGATAATCCTGCCACTGCCGCGAATTGATCCTGGACCATAGTCTTGGCAGACAAGACCATTAACCACTATGCCATCATACCCCTGTGTATGTAAACTCTTTTAAAGCAAGGCATCTTTCATTACTCATAGGGGTTATTTTTCCTTTGAGGCACTATTCTGAAAGCGTTTAGAAATAACAAATGGAATTCACTAAAAGTATATTCATAAATGAACGAGTGAAATACATTTTTAACATTTATAACAACCAATATTTCCCCTTTATCTATTACCTCCATGGGTGAAACTTCCAGATATACCATTCGACATGAGTGGACCCAAGCCTAGGGACCCTGTGGTCATAGTAGCAGTTCCTAGGGAAGCTTGAGGCTGCATCAAGTGACCCACTGGCATTCCTACGCCCACTGATGTTTGCACACCTGAAAAAATCAAAGGGAGGGATTCTGAACAACAAGCACAGATTCAACCACATCAAACATGTCTGTTTTTCTATAAGCTATAGCACCGACAAAATTGAAATATCTTTTCTTCTTCTTCTGCGTTCATCCAGAGTTTTTTTTTTCCGGATGTGATTGCGTTGTGCCTGTTTACAGCAAAGCTGTGTTCTTGCGCCGTTAGGCCGACACATCCGACTTCTGCGGGCATTTGTTGACTGGGTTAACCATCCCGGGGATCTTTTCGTCTTCTTCTTGACATTTTCTTTTGAGGGAAGTGCATGACACCTATTAATGTGCATCAAAGGTCAGTGTGTCTGGCTTTGATATGCACATGTGTAACCTGCATAGTTCACAATGACTGCACTAGCCAAGCGACCCTTATTCCTCAGGCTCAAGACCAACACTGCAAGGTCATCATCATCATCAAGTGCCCTGCCAGCTGGCGTAGGCGTCATTGGCTTTCCACAGATCTCAGTCTTTGGTGTTCTGGATCAACTCTGCTGATGATATTCTTCCATGCCACCGTCTCAATCCATCCAGCACCATTTCTCTTGGTCTGCCTCTGCCTCTCTTCCCCTCGGTCTTTCCAGTTGTCACGATGTTCTCCAATGCCTCTCATCTCATCACATGACCGAAGAAAGCTGTTTGTCTCTTTCTTATTGTTGTATATAATGTTCTAGTTTCATTAGCCTGTTTCAGGTAATCATTGTTAGTTACTCTGGCAGTCCAAGGAATTCGCAACATTCATCTCATCTGCAAGGTACCATAGGTAATAATGACAGTTAAAACATATACAATTCATCCACTGATAATTGCAACAATTGCCGCACATCCAACCTATCAGCACCAGCAATGTTGGCTTATCATAATTATTGCCTGCATTTAGTTGTTGGTAAATTAACTGTATTATAATGTTGTTTAACATTATGTCAGATTATGCGATGATGGCAAATTACCAGACCATGAGATTATTTTCACTGCAAGGTAAATAACAATAAACCATTTATACTGGTTTTGGCACAATTGTTAGTAAACAATTTCCACTATTCTCCTTTCCTGTTTCAGTTTAATGACCTAGCAAATGTTATTTGCCTCTTTGTTCTTTGTAATGAATTTTTCACTCAATTAATTCATATAAAAAATGTAAATCTTCGCTTAGAGTTGATGTAGGTGTCATTGGATGAATTAGTTTTCAAGATTTATCACACTATGCAGATCTCATAATTTTCCTCAACTACCAAATACTAACATCGCAATCTGGTATGACTTTGGTCAAATTAGAAGCAGGACATAAACCTTGTCAAAGTAGTGCAATGGCAGACAGATTTAGACTAAACAATAATACTTTCAAAATAGATCATTTTAATGATCTCATTTTCCAGAAAAACAATCACTGAACAATCCAAAAGACACACCTCCCATTGAAAAACCCATTGCCATAGGCTGAGACATGGGTATACTACCCACGGAAGGCTGAGCAAAGGAACCAACCACAGGAGCAGGATCTGCCTTGAGGCTTGGCGGCAACACTTTTGGTAGCTCATAACCCTGTAGTTTTTTCTTTATAAGATGCATGGCAATAGAAAATTCTTTCTTGTCCATTTTCCCATCTCCATTTATGTCAGCTAAAGTCCTGAAATGAAAGACAGTGAATAGATGAATGTTTTATATTCAGCATTCTTCTTCTTCTTCTTTTTCTTTTGCGTTCATCTGGAATATTTTTTGGATGTAACTGTGTTGTTCCCGTTTACAGCAGAGATGCGATATTTGCACCTTTCGGCCAACACATCTGACTTCTGCAGGCATTTGTTGACTGGGTTAATCTTCCCAAGAATATTCAGCATTCAAATGATCATAGTTTTTTTTTTTTATTTCATATTAGTATGACCTCATAATGAGATCAGAGAGACATGTAATATCATTAAATACCATTGGTTCTGTGAAAAATTCCCAGCCCTGTAGATAAGTATAGTTGCAGACTATCCCAGTAACACTGGTTATAAACTCTTCAGATTTGTCCCCTTATATCTCTCTTCTTGTTAGAACCACACTTAAATCCAAATTCATATACAAAAGGGTGTCATACAAGGTTATGCAATGTCTTTGATTTGTTGTCATTGTACATTGTTTCAAACGAAAACCTCAAATGTTTTTTTGCTGTTTTGTGAATATATTCTGAAAAAGTAAAGAACAAGTGTATCATTTTTCGATGTAGTCACCACTCTGATCAATGCAAGTCTTCCAGCGTTGATAAAGTGCTTGGATTCATGTAGAAATATTGACTTTAGGATCACTATTCGGGGTGCCTGACCCGGTCATGAACAGTCTGTCACAGAAGTCACGCCATTTTGAAACTTCCTACTTCACTCATACACTTGCTGGACTGACAGGCGTGCATTACCATACTGGACCTTCATTTGGCAATGATTTTCTATAGTTTCACCCCTTCACTGAACAAAAAACAGGCAACAGGCCGCTGCTCCTCTTTGGAACATGTCAAAAGTGGGGCGGCTATCTTTAAACTGTCCTTAAGACATCACTGTCCCCTCTCCCGTGCGTCCACCTTGACGAGGTAGAGGGGCTTGAGCGTTCCAATGACCCCAAGAGCTATGCCGACGGTAGCACAGCTACTGGTAGGGTCACCCATGTCGGACAGGTCAAGGGAGAGGGACCAGACGAAGTGACGCACAAACCTGCTGCCTTGTAGGTAGACTGGGGACAGTCAAAGGCTAGGGAAAGCATCCCGAAAAATGCTTGTCGAAATTGGATGTACTGAGCCACAGGCTTGACAAAGAAGTGCAACGTAACTTTATCATTTCATGATGCCACAGATGAAAATTAATCGTTATGGTGCTAATCCCGTGAAGTCCCATCAGGCGGTGATAGTGCCGGGCCCCCTGCCTCGAGGGGGTCTACCCATGACTACTGGTGGTCACCTTCCCCTGTGCTGTGGAGTCAAGGCACAGAGGAGTAGGTTAAGAGCTATTGACCAAACACCCCGGACTCTCAACATACTACAATGGAATGCCGAAGGAGTTTATAACAAGAAAGCCTCCCTAACACAGCGTCTTCATAAAGATAGAATAGATGTGGCATGCATTCAAGAGACACACCTCAACGCCAATCGCACATTTTCAGTCGAGGGATATCAGGCCAAACGTTTCGACCGCGAAGGACACAAAGGAGGAGTTGTAATACTTACACGAAATACAATACCTTGCAGCGAAGTATCTGTGATCTCTGACAACCAAACGGAAATTATAGGTGTTGATATAATGATAAAGGACATGAAAATAAGAATTTACAATCTGTATAGCCCGGCAGATAAGGATCTTACACTCTCAAACATGGAAATAACTGACACAAATTGCATTGTTGTCGGAGACTTTAATAGCCGCTCGGAAAGATGGGGATACCCAGATACTGACAAAAGAGGAGATGAAGTGGAGGACTGGGAAATAGACTCAAATCTCCATCTACTCAACAAAGCGGATGACACACCGAGCTTCTACTCCAGAAGATGGATTACCACTTCTACTCCAGACTTAGCTTTCTGCACAGGAGACATCCTCCACAAAATCGATCGCCATGTGCTTGACCAATTAGCAGGTAGTGACCACAGACCAATCAAGCTTGTAATAAATATGGAGTATGTTCCACAGGAGCAAAAGCCTTTGCTTCGCTGGAATTACAAACGAGCAGATTGGGACAGATTTTCCATACTAACAGACAAATATTGTGAAAACATAAATACACGATATGGCAACATGAAGCAAATGGTGGAAAGTCTAAACAGAGCAATAATACAGGCGGCCACTGAGTCTATTCCAAGAGGAGCGAGGAAAAATTACAAACCATACTGGACTGAGGAACTACAAATTTTGGAGGACAAAGTTGAAGATGCTAGGAAGACCGCAGAGAGAGAACAAACAACTGAAGCGAACATCTCTCTCAAAGCCATCTCAGCAAAATATAAAAGAACAGTAAATCAAACAACAAGAGATTGTTGGAGGAAAAAAACAGAAAACCTGAATTTTGACAGGGATGGAAACAAACTATGGAAACTAGTGAAAGCCATGAACAATGAAGGACCTAGAAACAAACAAATAACAATTAAACAAGGAAATGCCTTGCTTACAGGAAAAAAGGCTGCAAATGCACTAATGGAACACTATGCCAGTGCAAACCACATTGATATTACAGCCGAACAGAAGAAAGCAATCAAAGATAAACAGATACATCATAGATATACAGAAACAGCAGCAGAATATATGATGGCAAATCTAACAATGGAAGAAATAGAACAGGCAATGAATACCCTAAAAAAGAAGACATCACCAGGAAAGGATGGAATCACAAATGAAATGCTAATATGACTAGGCACTAAGGCAAAAAAGAAACTACTAGCAGTCCTAAATTACAGCTGGAAGAGGGGAATAGTCCCACAGGCATGGAAGGAAGCTATACTAATACCAGTCCCAAAGAAAGGAAAAGACCTGGAAGAACCAAATGGCTATCGACCTATCAGTCTTCTTAGCTGTTTAGGAAAATTAATGGAACGCATTATCAATGGCAGGCTAACATGGCATCTGGAAGAAAACCAACTCTTAACACCTCACCAAGCAGGATTCAGAAAGTACAGATCCACTGAAGATCAAATAACCTATATAGCTCAGGAAATAGAGGATGCCTTCCAAGAGAAAAAGCACACACTAGCGGTCTGGATAGATTTAGAAAAAGCATTTGATAAAGTATGGAAGGAAGGACTGAAAGTAAAACTGCAAAAAATGCATGTTTGTGGGAAAATGTACAAATGGATCAGCCACTACCTTGAGAACAGAACTGCCAGGACAAAAGTACAAGGACAAACCAGCAAAATGATGCTGTTGGAGCAAGGTGTCCCCCAAGGAGGAGTTCTTTCACCAACATTATTCCTAGCATATATAAACGACATCACGGAAAATTTTCCAGCCAGAGTACACACATCATCCTTTGCAGATGACCTAGCCATATGGACATCTGAAGAATATATTAGTACAGCTAACAGCAGAATACAGCAAGCCCTATTAGCGCTAGAGGACTGGTCAAAATCATGGCTAGTGAAGATAAGTGAGGAGAAAACAACATGCACAGTATTCTCCCTCTCAACTAAAACTCAGCAACCTAAGCTGGTATTGAATGGAAAAATATTGCGCCATGAAGAAAATCCAAACTATCTAGGAGTCACCTTTGATCGTCGCCTGACATGGAAGACACAGGTTGAGAAAAATCGAACAAGAGCAAGGCAGAGAATGGCAATCATGAAAAAGCTTGCTGGTACAACGTGGGGAGCAGATGAGAAAGTTCTCAAGAAGTTATATACTGGACGGGTGAGGCCAGTACTGGAATATGGCATTGCAGCTTGGGCAACAGCAGCTAAGTCAAATTTTAACAAAATAAGCAGAGTCCAAAATCAAGGAATGCGAATCATAACTGGAAGCCTGAAGACAACGCCTATTAATGAACTAGAAAAGATCACTTGTTTACAACCAATGCAGGATAGAAGAGATAGCAGAGCCCAGCAACAAGCTGAAAAATTTAGAAGATTGACAGACCACCCTATGTATAAAAGGTTTAGTGGTTTTGGAAAGGGAAGACTGAAGCGTAGCAACTTTGTAGAAACTGCAAAACGAAAGATTAGGGCAGATCCCATACTTAACATATCAACAGTCAAACCCATTTACAGTGCAGACAAGTTCCCAGCTTGGAGACAGCAGCTACTGCCTGAGATGATAGAAAACATTCCTGGTATTGAGAAAAAGAACACTCAGCATGAAACCGAAAGAAGAGAAATAACCCTAAACTTCATAAAAGAACATTACCCAAGCAGCAATTGGACCCATGCATATACAGATGGATCAGCCAAAAATTCAGTAGAGAATGGAGGAGGAGGAATTCTCCTAAATTTAAAAAATGGAGTGAAAAAAACACATTCAGTGGCAACTGGAAAGTTTTCAAGTAACTTCAAAGCGGAGGTAGAGGCTCTGAAAACTGCAGCAGAAATGCTCTTGATGGAGGAAAATAAAGAGACGCAAATAGCTATCTTTACAGATGCAAAGTCAGCTGTCTCAATACTGAAGAGCAATTACAGCACAGAAATAGCTGACCTAAGAGCAGCACTCCATGGTCTATGCCAGAAATCCAAAAAAGTTGTAATACAGTGGATACCATCACATTGCAGTATACCTGGAAATGAAGAGGCTGACAGACTGGTAAAAGAGGGCGGACGACTACCACAGCCTGACATAGACATAACCTATAACGAGGCAAAGAGGTTGATAAAAAGCACTTATAGAACCAAATGGGAATCAGAGCATCCAGGTCACCAGAAGGATGATGCATATTACAAACTCGACCGAAGAGAACAAGTAGCAATCTTCAGACTCCGCACAGGACATAACAGGCTGAAATACCACTTGTTCAATAAACTAAAGATAGGAGATACCGATGAATGCAATTGTGGAACTGGTAAAATGACAGCTAAACATTTGCTGCAGGAGTGCCCAATATATGCAGAACAGAGAAAGATATTTTGGCCCACACCTGCTTCATTTGAGGACAAGCTCTATGGAGATATCAACAAGCTCAAGTTGACTGCAGCTTACTTTAACTACATTCAGGTTGACATTTAAAGGTGCATGAAGAAGTATTTAGACTGTCGCACTTCATACCACAGGTATGTCGGTTACAAAAGCGCCCCAGAGGCATGAAATGGAATATTGCTTGGATAGCAAATCCATTACGTGGAAAGTCCGAACCAAAAGCTCACTGTGTGGGCTTCATAAAAGGTGGAAAAAGTGTCCCAGTGGCACGAAATGGAATATTGCTTGGATAGCAAATCCATTATGTGGAAAGTCCGAATCGAAAGCACACTGTGTGGGCTTCATAAAAGGTGGAAAAAGTGTCCTAGTGGCACGAAATGGAATATTGCTTGGATAGCAAATCCATTATGTGGAAAGTCCGAATCGAAAGCTCACTGTGTGGATGTCATCTGCAGACTGCATACTTCTGGTTTCCGGAACAACAGCCTATGGTGAATGGAAGGCCCAATATACGGAAGTGAGGCTAAGCAGCCATGTGCAGGATGTGACGATTCCTTGGGTGAGCCCAGTACCAGAGCGCTGTGTGTTGGCTCTGCAAGTATGGAAGCCTCCTAGGATGGCGGGGAATGCCCATGGTCTGCCCCTGCCTTCCCTTGAGGGCTGACCAGGATGTCTTTGGCTGTTCTATATGGGCCAGCTGGGATGGGGGATAACACCACAACAGTGAGAGCCAAACGTCCTAAGAAATCCCCGGGAAGGTTAACCCGGTCAACAAATGCCCGCAGAAGTCGGATGTGTCGGCCTAACGGCGCAAGAACGCAGCTCTGCTGTGGACAGGCACAACGCAATCACGTCCGGAAAAAAACTCCGGATGAACGAAGAAGAAGAAGAAGAAGAAGACATCACTGTGATCTCCTGCACCATAATGTCATGTGCTAAAACTCTTGACATCCTTAACAAAAATATTGACAAGTTACACGACAATGATTTAGTTGTTTGTTAATTTCTATCATAAGTTTAAGGTTTTGATTTGAAGCCCCCTCGTGTAACGAGATCTACAGAAAATATGTCAGGGATCCTGGTTGGTGGACATAATATAAATAACTTATGTTATGCTAATGACATCCTCTTGACAGCAAGTCAGAAGGGACTACAGGAAATGATAGATAAAAATAAAAAGTGAAAAAATGGGCCTCAGCTTGAATATGTATAATAGAAAGACAGAAGTCATGATGATATCAAAGATACAGATTGTGCCTAAATGCGCAATTAAAGTAAATGACATTTTGGGGTAAGTGCAGAAATTCAGATATCTAGGCACATGGATAACATCAGATGGAAGATGCATTACAGAGATAAATAAAAGAATAAAACAAGCAAAAACTGCTTTCTATCAAATGAAGAACATTTTGTAAAATAAGTTGTGGTCCTTGAAAGTCAGAAAAAGAGTTCTTGCATGTTACTAGAACCAATTTTAACATACGGCTGTGAATCCTGGAGAATTAGTAAACAGGCGAAAAAATCCCTGGAAGCTTTGGAGAATGGGTTTTATTGAAGAATGCTGAAAATTAATTGGAGAGCCAAAATTAGCAATCTTTTGAGGAAGCTAAGTCACAAAGACAACTTATCACAAACATCAGAAAGAAGCAGTCATAACTTTTGACCACATTCTGAGAAGACAAAAACTAGAACATGTTGTGACAACCGGAAAGATTATTGGAAAAAGAGATAAAGAAAGACAGCATGAGAAAATTCTTGACAGTCTTGTGTCATGACATGGAAGGGAGTCAACACACGAATTGATCCGTGCCGTCGGAGATCGCAATTTGTCGAGAAGCATATCGTCCTCATCAACCAGCAAGGCACTGGATGGTGATGATTAACGGCTTATGAAAAATCAACAGGGATCAACGTGGCTGAGAGGTTTAATGTGCTCCCACTTAAATGTCCTTGCACTGATGGCAGAGTAGTGGGTTCATTCCACACACCGGTCAGTTGGACTTAAGCGCTGACCTCTCATTCACAGATCAGAAAGCAATAGCAAACCAATGAACAAAAAAATTGTCTAGCAAATCAACCTTGGGTTGATGGCTATGTCCTGCAATGGACACTGTGACATTTAGGAGAATCAACATCATAGCCCTCTGGGTAAACCCATAGGTGCTTCATCTTCCTCAGCAAATATCACAAAGCTGACCATTCCCGTAACACTGGTTATACTCTTCGGTTTTGTCCCCTCATATTTCCCTCCTTGTTGGAACCACGCTTACATCCAAATTCAAGCAGCTTTAAATAGGTAGTTTCATTGGTTATTTGACATAAATATCTATTGACTATGAAAGTCTGTGACCTGTCCATAGTATACATGGACAGGAGATTTAAGTTTGCTCAAACACAATGTAATTAATTAAAATACAAACATACATTGCATTCAGTGGGTTTACTGCCATCTTTATCAGGCCTACACAAAACAAACAACATAGAAACCACCTTTTGCAGCATTTGAAGCTGTATTAACATACATGAACTGGTTTTTTTTTTAAAGCCAAAATTTACTTATTTTAACCATATGTGAATGGTTTTTTAAAAGTCAAAGTAGATGTAGCATTAACATCTTAACAGATTTCAGTTTTTTAGTCAATGTTGAAGCATTTATTAACATACATGAACAGTTTTTTTTAGTCTAATCTGAAGCAGTAATAATTAGTTTGTAACAGTTTTAGTTTTTTAAAATTGTGGCTCAAAGTTGAAGCTGTAAGTTACAAAGAATGTAAAGGACCCCTTTTCACACCTAAAGTGGTAGTAGGCATATCATGTGTCTGTAATATTAAGTTCAAAAGCACCAGTTTTCTCCTTTAGTTATTGCGAGATGGCCCAAGACTCGCATCTATATTTGTCACAGGAAACATGCATGTTCTCAAAATTTCTACTTTAATTTGTTTGCTTGTCTTGTGCCATAGGCTCTTAATACTGTATTAATCATATAAGTGAAATAGTATTAACCGCATATCACAGGTTTTTTTCATTCAAAGTAAACCACATTTGAAAGGTTTTTTATAATCAAAACTTATGCAGTATTGACCATAAGAGAATACCTTTTTACCCCAGTCAAAGTTAATACGGTTTTAACTATAAATAGACTGTAAAATATAAGAGGGAATTCACTCTACTCTGTTCACTGAAGATTCATAAATGAAAACATAAATATTTAAAACAAGTGCAGATATAAAACATGACAACAGATAAAAGAAACAACAAAGGTCACTATCATCATTCAAGTGTGCATACCATATTTGTCCTAAAACTGGTGTAGGTAAACCAGACTGTAGAAAGAAATCCCTTGCTTGTGTGCCTGTTTAAGTAAACAATATATCTTAGAAAACAATAAGCAACGGACACATTTAATTACTTTTAAAATATATCCATGTAAAAGATATTCTTTAGTAGATAATGCTATAGAAGTGTTCTGTAATAACTTTAGCCTCTTCTGGCTTGGATCATGAACAGACTGGTGCCCTCAAAGTCTTTTCCATCCCCCAACAAATTGCCTGGTAGAGTTTTTCCTGTGGGTCAGATTTACATTCTTTAGCAAACCGTAGGCAATTTTGTGGAATATACTCCGATGTTTAACATACAGATGTAAGTCATGGGTGATTTCACAAGAACTACAAAAGAAAGCTGGGGTTGTTGAGTTTAAATGTCACAGAAAAGTTCTTAGAATATTGTGGACCAAGACGGAGAAAAATATTGACATCATACAAGATCTGAACATCAAAATTCGCTCACAAACAGTATCATGTCTCAGAAACTGAAATGCTTGGCCATATTAAAACAACACAGTGGCTTGGAAAGAACAGTGAAGGAAGACATGTTGGGTGAAGTGGCAGGGACTGACCAGCACAAAGAGGGATACAGGATATGGCAGACATCTTGGTCACAAAGCTGCATGAGACAGGAGAAATGGCCTGAGATTGAAAAGCTCTTCTGTGGGCCATGATGATAGCAATTCACAAATGATTTGCTCCAAGATGACATTCATGTTACCTCGAGTGTCCAATGTGGCATGTGTAAAGTCTCTGAGACCTATTCAATGAACATCCAAAATGCTAAAGATGTTACATTTACTAGGTCCAATCTTTATGTGGTAAGGGTGATCAGCTCCCTTCCTTGCCACATTTTCCTAAATCAACTCTGAGTAAAATAAGTGCCTATTTAAATTGTGATTTCAAATCATGCAGTCCTAGTTCAAACCAGTCGTTATAGTCCTGCCAAAATCAACTGGCAACAGTTAACATTAGTTAACATCCCCTTTAAGGTGAGGATTTTTCATTAGTCCACACTGGGGAAGTCTATAGACATTCTAACTGTGCAGACAATGCAACTCTGTGTTGTCTATGACTTTCCAGCTGTGTACACCTCACCACTCTGTGTGACCCTCATAGTTCTAGGGTCAACCCAGCCTTTTCTAAAATGGTCACCAGAAAATGTCCTGGGAAGTTCAGGCGGTTGGTGTGAAACTAACCAATTACACAATAAGTACTGATACGTCTAACAAAAATATGAGCCTAGCACTATATCCCAAATATCTATGGCATGGAGATGGGTTCTTTAAATTGTGGTTTTTAAAATCATTTACAAAAGCCACCACGTACTTTATAATTTGATCTGCTGCCATTTTACTTCTAAGTGGTCTAGCTGTGCAGTATATCCCAAATATCTATGGCATGGAGACCAGGGGTCTCCAGAAAAATTGTACTTGAGATTTGAATGATGCAGTCCAAACATGAACCCATGACCTTCAAAGCATAAGACAGACAACTTAACTACTTCGCCACGGAGTTATGTGCTAGGTTAACTACATATTGGAGTTATTATCAACTGTGTTCATTGCAACCAGTTTGTATTCAATTCTACTCTCTGGCAGCTGTAATCAAGAAATGTTGTTATTGTCGTTACATGCAAGGAGTTTTGTCATCACCTCCACCAATTAGCCACTTTCATTAAAGTAACAGTAAATACATATGTAGTGAAATTACATAGAAACTGGAAGCAGTGGATATGTATTTTACTTTTTTAAAAGAATGGTGACAATACAGAGAAGAAAACACATGTAAAAAAAGCTACAGGTGTTACCTCGCATCAAAACTACAGAGTAAAGATAAATCACAGTACCTTTGAAATAGACAAAATAGCCTCTAGGGGGAAAATAATAGGTAAAAAAAGCTAACAAAAACAGAGAAAGGTGTGTGGAAAGCTTAAACAGCAACAATAAACAACATTAAATTAATTAAAATGTCTGATTACGGATTGAAAGAATTAGAGCACATTATCACAGATTTTTTTCTCCAGACCAGACAATTGAAGAAGAAGAGGATCAATGATTATGAATACTTCAAATGATCAAGCCCACAGGTAAAGCACTAGGATAATGACAAAATATTCAGCACAAGACAGCTTACCTGTCACAAACCCATTCACTGGTTTTAACTGAAAAAATTGAATGTCATGTTTTGAACGTTCCTCTCCACTAATTCTCCATGGATCTGAAAAAAAATAAATATTGTAAACATTAAAAAGAGTAATGTTCACAGAACAATAGAAAAGATATTTACAGGTTGAGAAATGAGGATATCAGCTATATAAGCCATCTACAAAAAGCAAGTATGAGAATAAAATCATTAAAGGAGGAATTTTAGATACAACATCAAAATACTATAGGTAATCAAAGAAATTATATCATCAAAATGTTAATAGGTGACTTGAATGACAAAACAAAATGAAATAATATATGTTCAGAAGAAATCATAGGAAAACATGGATTTGGGGGAAATGAACAACAATTTAAAAATAGTCATGAATGTTTGCCCTGCCAATCAATGTGTTATAGGAGAAAATGTTTTTCCACAGAAAAGAATACATAAGGCATTGTGGGTAACATCAAACCACAATAATGAAAATCACATTGATAATATCTGTATTAAGAAGATATTTGACTGACTGACTGGCACCTTGCCGTCTTGACAGACGATAGTTTGTCAAATGAAGTTATACTCTCTATAAAACAAAGATTGGGCTGACTCGGCCTGTCTAGTTTATTCCAGAGGAAAGGTCAAACCAATATGTCTGGAACAAGACAAGCTGCAGAAGCTGCCGGATCAGCAAAGCAATGCTCTAACTGTCCACTTGTTGAAACTTCCATCCTAGACCAGTTGCCGACCAAGGCTTAGGGCCTGGTCTGCCCTGCCATGACAGTTAGTCTTTAGGTTGCATCATATCTGACTAAGACCTGACTTTGTAAGAAAATATTTACAACATCTCTATATGATGTAAAAGTTTTTATAGGTGCAGATGTAAGTTCAGATGACAAGTAAAATTAAGCTGAAACTCAAGAGATACATAACATCTTATAAACATGGAAATCTATACAGTTCAGGATATCTAAATAATGTAGAAATGAAGGAACAATTTCTGGTCACAGTCTCTAATAATTACAAGTTAATAGATTAAGTGAGTGTGGAAGACGTCTGGCAGCAGGTTTAAAGCATGAAGAAGTCCTTTAAAAAAGGAAACAAAAACATAAAGCATGGATAATGTCTGAAACTCTTAACAAAATAAAAGACAGAAAATAAATTAAGAAAGCAGATTTAAATGATAGCAAATGAAGAGCATTTAAAGTCAAAGTCGGTGAAAAATACACACATGCTAAGAAATATTAGGAAGCAGATAAGGACAGACAAAATTTAGAAGGCCTAGCAGGAGTGGCAGAAGTAGCAGCAGCAAAAGAAAACTTCAGGGACTTTACTTAACTACAAGAAAACAATAGAAAATATAGTCAACAAACAAAGTGGCGTAATCAAAACTAGTATTTGGAAAGTTCTCACAAACATTAATGATTAAATGAACAGACAGGCTGAATACTTTAAGGAAATTCTGAACAGACCAGTCCCAAAAGATACCCCATACATCTAGCCTGTAAAAGCAGAGCTGGTTATTAACTGTGAAAAGAAGAAAAAAATCTTACAAAGGAATGAGAAAAGCTATCAAACTCCTGAAGGATAGGAAAGCTGCTGGTCCAGATAATGTCCCAGTAGAAGCTACTAAAGCCAATAAGCTCATAGCAGACACTCTTTTTTTTTCAAACTCACTATAATCCTTATATAGCCTGCCAACTGGTGTAGGCTTTCATGTCTATAAACAGATCTGTCCTTGGGTTTGAGATCACATATGTTGATGCTATTCCTCCATGCCACGGCTTCAGTACATCCAGCATAATTTCTCTCTGTGTGCCCCTGGCTCATCTCCCACTGATCTTTCCTGTTATCAAGATGTTTTGTAATGCCTCTCTTCTCATTATATGACTAGAGAATGTTTGTCTCTTTCACATAATTATATATAGTGTTCGAATTTCATTAGACTCTTCCAGGCAATCAGTGTTAGTAACTTTGGCAATCCAAGGTATTTGCAACATTTGTGAACTCTATGCACCAAAGGTTTTCAATGTTTTTTAAATTTGCTTTTCTGACTAATCACATTCTCTCTGTGGCTGCACATTAGAATAACAGGTAACAACTGAAGCAATGTTCAATATTTTGACATTTTGCCTAACCTTATTTTATTAGGTAGTATTAAAAAGACCTTTTAAAACTGTATTTAAAGAAACAATAACTGCAACTGAACAATCTGTGTAAAAATTACACTTACAGGAACACATATACACAAAGTTTCTCTTGAAAAGCCTTACTGTATAAATAATAAAATAACTACAGCTCAGATAAAGTAGTTTCTAGTTGACAGCAAAATGTGAACACATTCACACCCAGTCACAACACTACTGACATCTAGCAACGCTCCCTTGGTCTACCTTGCTCAGTATTTTGCCTTCTAGTGCTCTCTTTTGAATTCTCAGAGTCAGTGTTATTATTTGTAAAAATAAATTGTCTGGGATGGAAAGAATTAAGACATACTTCCCCCATACTCAACATGAAAACTCATGACAACACAGTTTTTGATTTCATAGCAACACTCTGAAAGTCACTTGGTCGAATGGATGTAAGCACTTGCTCTTAAACTTCTGGTGCACTGATGGCGAGGTAGTGGGTTCTCTCCCTACACTTCTTGTCCTTGAATTTTGTGTGTGTGTGTATGTGCATATCCTATTTACAGGACATTGCAGTCAACACCAGCATTTTTCAGCTGCTGTGATGTCTTGGCAAGTTTTTTACGTTCAGTAGTTTGCCACTGCCTGTCTCCCTGACCTAGGCGTTAGCAACTTTCTCCGTAATCCCTATACTCTCATGAGTAACATGACGTGTGCAAGAATCTGTGGTGTAATCTTGAGCGTAATCTTGCCAAGAAATCAACAGTCAGCTGAAAGATGCTGATGTTGACAGCAATGTCCTGTAAAAAAAAAAAAAACGACAATTTTGTTGCGTATCCCTTACGGGACGTTGCAGTCAACACCAGCATTTTCAGCTGCTGTTGATGTACTAGGCAAGTGTTACGTTCAGTAGTTTGCCATTGCTTACTGAACGACCGGTCCCTATACCTTTTTCGAAAAAACCAGCACCGCCGTGTTTCGAACCCGGGTATACGGGCTCACAAACCGCGTTCGCAAGCCCTTAGCCACAGAGACCGGTAGTCCTGTAAAGGATATGCGAAAACAAAACCAAAAGTTTGCCACTGCTTTTTGAACGACTAGCTCACATACCTCAATGAGAAACCAATGCGACATGATCTGCTGCCGAATCTCACGCAGCTGTGTTTCGTACATGAGTATACGGGATTACAAACAACGTCCTTAACCCCTTTGCCAGGGAAGCTGGTCCTTGACTTGGGAATGTAAATTTCACATGTATCTGAGAAATCAGAGTGGGTTTGCCTGATGGCGTGGGATAATGGTGATAGGGAAAGCTGTCCCACATGTAAAACTTAGTCTAGTGTGGACTTTGCTCGAATTCAAGTGAGCACAAAAAAAATTAGCTACACACTAAAAGAATTAACAAGCATATATTTACCTTGGGAGCCAGCCATTCTTGATTTTTATGCTACACAACTTGTCAATGGTGATGTTTCTGAGGCATAATAGATACATTACAATGATTAAACCACAAATCATGAACTGGCAACATTATAGATACATTACAATGATTAAACCACAAATCATGAACTGGCAACATAATAGATACATTACAATGATTAAACCACAAATCATGAACTGGCAACATAATAGATACATTACAATGATTAAACCACAAATCATGAACTGGCAACATAATAGATACATTACAATGATTAAACCACAAATCATGAACTGGCAACATGATAGATACATTACAATGATTAGACCACAAATCATGAACTGGCAACATAATAGATACATTACAATGATTAAACCACAAATCATGAACTGGCAACATAATAGATACATTACAATGATTAAACCACAAATCATGAACTGGCAACATAATAGATACATTACAATGAATAAACCACAAATCATGAACTGGCAACATAATAGATACATTACAATAATTAAACCACAAATCATGAACTGGCAACATGATAGATACATTACAATGATTAAACCACAAATCATGAACTGGCAACATGATAGATACATGACAATGATTAAACCACAAATCATGAACTGGCAACATGATAGATACATGACAATGATTAAACCACAAATCATGAACTGGCAACATAATAGATACATTACAATGATTAAACCACAAATCATGAACTGGCAACATAATAGATACATTACAATAATTAAACCACAAACCATGAACTGGCAAAATAATAGATACATGACAATGATTAAACCACAAATCATGAACTGGCAACATAATAGATACATTACAATGATTAAACCACAAATCATGAACTGGCAACATAATAGATACATTACAATGATTAAACCACAAATCATGAACTGGCAACATAATAGATACATTACAATGATTAAACCACAAATCATGAACTGGCAACATAATAGATACATTACAATGATTAAACCACAAATCATGAACTGGCAACATGATAGATACATTACAATGATTAAACCACAAATCATGAACTGGCAACATAATAGATACATTACAATGATTAAACCACAAATCATGAACTGGCAACATAATAGATACATTACAATGATTAAACCACAAATCATGAACTGGCAACATAATAGATACATTACAATAATTAAACCACAAATCATGAACTGGCAAAATAATAGATACATGACAATGATTAAACCACAAATCATGAACTGGCAACATAATAGATACATTACAATGATTAAACCACAAATCATGAACTGGCAACATAATAGATACATTACAATGATTAAACCACAAATCATGAACTGGCAACATAATAGATACATTACAATGATTAAACCACAAATCAAGAACTGGCAACATGATAGATACACTACAATGATTAAACCACAAATCATGAACTGGCAACACGATAGATACATTACAATGATGAAACCACAAATCATGAACTGGCAACATAATAGATACATGGCAATGATTAAACCACAAATCATGAACTGGCAACATAATAGATACATGACAATGATTAAACCACAAATCATGAACTGGCAACATAATAGATACATTACAATGATTAAACCACAAATCATGAACTGGCAACATAATAGATACATGACAATGATTAAACCACAAATCATGAACTGGCAACATAATAGATACATGACAATGATTAAACCACAAATCATGAACTGGCAACATAATAGATACATGACAATGATTAAACCACAAATCATGAACTGGCAACATAATAGATACATGACAATGATTAAACCACAAATCATGAACTGGCAACATGATAGATACATTACAATGATTAGACCACAAATCATGAACTGGCAACATGATAGATACATTACAATGATTAAACCACAAATCATGAACTGGCAACAAGATAGATACATTACAATGATTAAACCACAAATCATGAACTGGCAACACGATAGATACATTACAATGATTAAACCACAAATCATGAACTGGCAACATGATAGATACATTACAATGATTAAACCACAAATCATGAACTGGCAACAAGATAGATACATTACAATGATTAAACCACAAATCATGAACTGGCAACATGACAGAATAAAATTTACTATTTCGTGGGATCTTCATATTTATGGAAAAGCGCATTAGGCTAAAACCAGGTCATGATTTACCACTGGATGTAAGCAAGAGTACAGGAAAATGGTGAACTGTCTGAACCCTTTCCTGTAACCAATGGAGTGAAGCAAGGATGTGTCCTGGCACCAACACTGTTCAGCCTCATGTTTTCAGCCATGTTGACGAATGCCTTTGTGAACAACGACATTGGAATAGACATCAACTACCGTATGGATGGAAAGTTATTCAATCTCAGAAGGCTGAAAGCTAAAACCAAAATTAACAGTGACACCGTCAGAGAGCTCCTGTTTGCTGATGATTGCGCTCTATACGCCAACTCAGAGGCGGACATGCAACATAATGTTTCAGCTTTCTCACATGCCTGTGCCAACTTTGGGCTCAATATCAACTTGGAGAAGACTGTAGTTATGTACCAGCCAGCTCCAGAGAATAATCACACTGTGCCGAATATCAAAGTGAATGATCATAGACTAAGTGTTGTGGACAAATTCACCTATCTTGGCAGCACTGTGTCACAAGCTGCCACAATTGATGACGAAGTGAATGCAAGAATCTCAAAGGCCAGTGCGGCCTTTGGCAGACTGTACAAGAATGTATGGGACAGAACTGGAATAAGCCTGCAAATAAAGCTAAAAGTCTACAAAGCGGTTGTATTATCCACACTGCTATATGCTTGTGAAACCTGGACTGTTTATCAGCGACACGCTAGGAAATTAAACCACTTCCACACAGTCTGCCTAAGGAAGCTACTGAAGATTAAATGGCAAGACAAGATTCCAGACACTGAAGTCCTAGAAAGAGCATCCATGCTCAGTATCCACACTCTATTGATGAAGAATCAGATTTGCTGGGCTGGTCACTTGACTCGCATGCCAGATCACAGGCTCCCTAAACGAATTTTTTACAGCGAACTGCGTTGTGGTAAATGCTCCCAAGGTGGCCAGAGGAAACAAAGACACTCTGAAAATCTCACTGAATGCTTTTGGAATTCATCATGACACATGGGAGACTGCAGCCAGAGACCGAAATTCGTGGCATGCATCATTACGCAAGGGTGCAGTCATATGTGAGGCAACCAGGACTGCAAGAGCTGTGAAGAAAAGGCAGGACAGAAAAACCACTCCAGGAAACCCTCCTCCAGAAACGTCAAGCATTCTTTGCCCACATTGTCAAAGAACATTTCGAGCCAAAATAGGCCTTATCAGCCATCTTAGAACCAATGGCTCCATACCTTCAACCCCACTGGATGAAATGAATGGTCATCATCATTCTTGATGGACATACAACAGGTATTTACCACAGAAATACCCAGCATATGTAGAGAAAAGTAGTCGTTTATGGTCTCACTGCTCTCCTTTGAACTTACTTGCTATAGAACAATCCTCGGAATACCATGAATCAAGAAGAACAATATAATGACTTTCTACAAGAAAGTCAAAGGAAACTGGCTTGTGTTTTAAAACTGAACTGAATGTAAAATACTTTGGCCACATCAAAAGCTGCAGTGGTTTAAACTGAAAAATAATCGAAGGCATTTTTCTGGAAGAAAAGGCAGGAGTCAAGCAAAACAACTGGACATAGGACATTATAGTCACAATGAGAATGAGAATTCATGAGACGGGGAACAAAAGATTGAGTCTTCTCTGCGGGATGTGATGAGGGTGAAGTTCTGCAAAGGATTTGCTACATGATGATACTGAAGGACACAGGCATCAACACATGCTGATTTACTCTGTTTAGGATAAAATGAAGGCTGCATTTCACAAGATGAAGAATATTCTCTTCAATTTATCTTTTTCAATCGAGGTGAGGGAAAGAATTCTTAAGAGCTATATTGAACCAATTCTGATGTATGGAAGCGAATCATGGATAGTTAGCAGAAAAGTGAGGAATTGTGTGGAAGCTGCGGACGTGGCTTTATAGAAGAATTATGAGAACATCGTGGATGGATAGAAAGAGAGATGAAAATATCTTGAAAAAAAGTTTACAAACAAAGAGAACTGATTACTCACATCAGATGAAGCGAGACCGCATTCTTCAGGTATGTTATAAGAAGGGGAAAGCCGGAGCATGTCATCACAACGGGATGATTGGAGGGAAAAAGAGGCATGGGGACAACAAGAGAGAAGATGCTAGACGGTTTGACAACATGGTACTGAGAAACGTCAGTATTAGAAATGATTCGCAGCACAAGAAACTAAAGGCTGTGGACAGATATGAACACCAGTGCTACACGGCATGGACTACAAGAAGAATAAGATAAATTATAAGGTATACATGTGACAATAATACTATAGAAAATACCACTCCACACATAAAAACAGTATCATGTAGTTGGTTTTGGTGAATAATCATTATTTTGGGACGGCTGAGTGGTCTCGAGGTATGATGTCCGCCTCGAGTGCTGGAGGTCCCGGGTTCAGGCCCCGGTGAGGCCCGGGATTTATTTAAAAATTCCACCTGGACTTCCAGTAATAAAATGTCCCCTGGTCTCTGGGTAGTGAGATCGGACGCCCGTGTGTATTGTTGTCTCTGGGTAGTGAGATCGGACGCCCGTGTGTATTGTTGTCTCTGGGTAGTGAGATCGGACGCCCGTGTGTATTGTTGTCTCTGGGTAGTGAGATCGGACGTCCGTGTGTATTGTTGTCTCTGGGTAGTGAGATCGGACGCCCGTGTGTATTGTTGTCTCTGGGTAGTGAGATCGGACGCCCGTGTGTATTGTTGTCTCTGGGTAGTGAGATCGGACGCCCGTGTGTATTGTTGTCTCTGGGTAGTGAGATCGGACGCCCGTGTGTATTGTTGTCTCTGGGTAGTGAGATCGGACGTCCGTGTGTATTGTTGTCTCTGGGTAGTGAGATCGGACGCCCGTGTGTATTGTTGTCTCTGGGTAGTGAGATCGGACGCCCGTGTGTATTGTTGTCTCTGGGTAGTGAGATCGGACGCCCGTGTGTATTGTTGTCTCTGGGTAGTGAGATCGGACGCCCGTGTGTATTGTTGTCTCTGGGTAGTGAGATCGGACGCCCGTGTGTATTGTTGTCTCTGGGTAGTGAGATCGGACGCCCGTGTGTATTGTTGTCTCTGGGTAGTGAGATCGGACGCCCGTGTGTATTGTTGTCTCTGGGTAGTGAGATCGGACGCCCGTGTGTATTGTTGTCTCTGGGTAGTGAGATCGGACGCCCGTGTGTATTGTTGTCTCTGGGTAGTGAGATCGGACGCCCGTGTGTATTGTTGTCTCTGGGTAGTGAGATCGGACGCCCGTGTGTATTGTTGTCTCTGGGTAGTGAGATCGGACGCCCGTGTGTATTGTTGTCTCTGGGTAGTGAGATCGGACGCCCGTGTGTATTGTTGTCTCTGGGTAGTGAGATCGGACGCCCGTGTGTATTGTTGTCTCTGGGTAGTGAGATCGGACGCCCGTGTGTATTGTTGTCTCTGGGTAGTGAGATCGGACGCCCGTGTGTATTGTTGTCTCTGGGTAGTGAGATCGGACGCCCGTGTGTATTGTTGTCTCTGGGTAGTGAGATCGGACGCCCGTGTGTATTGTTGTCTCTGGGTAGTGAGATCGGACGCCCGTGTGTATTGTTGTCTCTGGGTAGTGAGATCGGACGCCCGTGTGTATTGTTGTCTCTGGGTAGTGAGATCGGACGCCCGTGTGTATTGTTGTCTCTGGGTAGTGAGATCGGACGCCCGTGTGTATTGTTGTCTCTGGGTAGTGAGATCGGACGCCCGTGTGTATTGTTGTCTCTGGGTAGTGAGATCGGACGCCCGTGTGTATTGTTGTCTCTGGGTAGTGAGATCGGACGCCCGTGTGTATTGTTGTCTCTGGGTAGTGAGATCGGACGCCCGTGTGTATTGTTGTCTCTGGGTAGTGAGATCGGACGCCCGTGTGTATTGTTGTCTCTGGGTAGTGAGATCGGACGCCCGTGTGTATTGTTGTCTCTGGGTAGTGAGATCGGACGCCCGTGTGTATTGTTGTCTCTGGGTAGTGAGATCGGACGCCCGTGTGTATTGTTGTCTCTGGGTAGTGAGATCGGACGCCCGTGTGTATTGTTGTCTCTGGGTAGTGAGATCGGACGCCCGTGTGTATTGTTGTCTCTGGGTAGTGAGATCGGACGCCCGTGTGTATTGTTGTCTCTGGGTAGTGAGATCGGACGCCCGTGTGTATTGTTGTCTCTGGGTAGTGAGATCGGACGCCCGTGTGTATTGTTGTCTCTGGGTAGTGAGATCGGACGCCCGTGTGTATTGTTGTCTCTGGGTAGTGAGATCGGACGCCCGTGTGTATTGTTGTCTCTGGGTAGTGAGATCGGACGCCCGTGTGTATTGTTGTCTCTGGGTAGTGAGATCGGACGCCCGTGTGTATTGTTGTCTCTGGGTAGTGAGATCGGACGCCCGTGTGTATTGTTGTCTCTGGGTAGTGAGATCGGACGCCCGTGTGTATTGTTGTCTCTGGGTAGTGAGATCGGACGCCCGTGTGTATTGTTGTCTCTGGGTAGTGAGATCGGACGCCCGTGTGTATTGTTGTCTCTGGGTAGTGAGATCGGACGCCCGTGTGTATTGTTGTCTCTGGGTAGTGAGATCGGACGCCCGTGTGTATTGTTGTCTCTGGGTAGTGAGATCGGACGCCCGTGTGTATTGTTGTCTCTGGGTAGTGAGATCGGACGCCCGTGTGTATTGTTGTCTCTGGGTAGTGAGATCGGACGCCCGTGTGTATTGTTGTCTCTGGGTAGTGAGATCGGACGCCCGTGTGTATTGTTGTCTCTGGGTAGTGAGATCGGACGCCCGTGTGTATTGTTGTCTCTGGGTAGTGAGATCGGACGCCCGTGTGTATTGTTGTCTCTGGGTAGTGAGATCGGACGCCCGTGTGTATTGTTGTCTCTGGGTAGTGAGATCGGACGCCCGTGTGTATTGTTGTCTCTGGGTAGTGAGATCGGACGCCCGTGTGTATTGTTGTCTCTGGGTAGTGAGATCGGACGCCCGTGTGTATTGTTGTCTCTGGGTAGTGAGATCGGACGCCCGTGTGTATTGTTGTCTCTGGGTAGTGAGATCGGACGCCCGTGTGTATTGTTGTCTCTGGGTAGTGAGATCGGACGCCCGTGTGTATTGTTGTCTCTGGGTAGTGAGATAGGACGCCCGTGTGTATTGTTGTCTCTGGGTAGTGAGATCGGACGCCCGTGTGTATTGTTGCACATGTAAAAAAATCCCTTGGCAGTTGGAAATCGAAAAAGAGTAGCCTAACAGCGCTGCCCGGGCAAAATTTAGAGTTACAAATCTACCCAAAGTATTTCAGGATCCTCGCCGACGCAACGGAGTTCGTGCATTGAGCTGAGTTTCTCCAGACTCAGGTTTGAGTTAGGAGGAAAACGGAGCACTTATGGGTTAAACCATGTGCGGTGATGTTGATCCAACGACTAGACTAGACTAGACTGAATAATCATTTCATTACACACATATATCTCTATCTCTAGTCTCCATAGATTACACAAGGTGTATCTCAGCACAGTGCAAGGAATTTGTTACACTGTCGAGGATCCAAATGTGTGAACACCAGAATCAAACTATAAATATTTATTTTGTGGGTAGGCTTTCCAATTTTGAAAATCAGCCTGGGCAGTGGTCTATTTCGCCTCAGCAATTTATAGTATTGTGTGAATATGATAGTTTATTATTAGATCAAGCCCAAAAATCTACTTTTACACCTAAAAACAAAGAATAAGTACTAACTACTTATTACAGTACAGTGGAATCAATGTTACATAGTTGAATCCAAAATTAAAACGATTACAAATAAACTACAAACATTTACGTATTAGTCATTGTCATTTACTGTCATTTACTGTCATTTACTGCCAATATAGTATCTTGCGGTATGTGGCAGGGGAGGGTCTTAAGCCTGAGGAATGAAGGCCGCCTGGCTAGTGCAGTCCCCGCCTGAGGAATGAAGGCCGCCTGGCTAGTGCAGTCCCCGCCTGAGGAATGAAGGCCGCCTGGCTAGTGCAGTCCCCGCCTGAGGAATGAAGGCCGCCTGGCTAGTGCAGTCCCCGCCTGAGGAATGAAGGCCGCCTGGCTAGT
Source organism: Cepaea hortensis (assembly GCA_963921405.1). Lineage (NCBI taxonomy): Eukaryota > Metazoa > Mollusca > Gastropoda > Stylommatophora > Helicidae > Cepaea > Cepaea hortensis. The sequence goes on from OY992878.1 coordinate 138,528,521, forward strand.
GCAGTCCCCGCCTGAGGAATGAAGGCCGCCTGGCTAGTGCAGTCCCCGCCTGAGGAATGAAGGCCGCCTGGCTAGTGCAGTCCCCGCCTGAGGAATGAAGGCCGCCTGGCTAGTGCAGTCCCCGCGAACTGTGCAGATGTTAGTGTCTGCACAAAATAGACTGTATAAAATAATGTTTCACTCATGGAGAGAATTAAACAAATACCCACGAATCATGAGGTGGAGAAAAGGTGCTGGATAGGACACACGTGGAGAAAATCTGAGAATAGTATCACTAGAAAGGCCTTTGTCTGGAATCCACAGGGCAAAAGACATAGAGGAAGACTTAAAAACACATGGAGAAGTAGAAACAGAAATGTATTCTTCATCTCCCTTGATCAATGTTTGCTATGTGCAGTGTATAGCATCCACCGTATGGCGTAGATGTCTGATTTCTAGTCCCATAAACAGAAATGTATTATTCATCTCTCTTGATCAATTTTTGCCAATTGCAGTGTATAGCATCTACTGTAGGGCGTAGATGTCTGCTTTCTAGTCCCGTAAACAGAAATGGATAATATGGGTTGGACATGGACAAAGTTGCATGGGATAGTCAAGTTTAGGCGGGCTTGGTGTGAGATTGTTGAGGGTTTATACCCCAATGGGGGATTAGGATGACAGAAGAAATTAAAATGTAGTGTGGATGTGATTGTGTATTATAAAATTTAGAGCTTTAGCCCAAACACACTACTTACTTACTACAACTAAAAACTGAGAAGAGATAGTGATTATTATTGCAGAAAAGAGAAATAAATGTCAAATAGTTCCTGCCACTACTTGGTTTAATTATCCCAATTACTGAGTATTAAACTAACAACAGCATTATTATTATTATTTATTACCCATTAATTACAAGACATCGTTATCAGTATCAGATTTAGATAAGTTTATAATATATTATTATTAATTATTCCAATAAGAAATATTATTGAAATAAGAAGCAGGATTTGATTTACAGTACATGTACTAATGTAATGTACGATAAAATAATAACAGCAGATCTATGAACCTGTAGCACACATACACTGAGAAACACACAACCGTTTCTCTATCAGTCCTGTATGTGGCGGGGTGTCATGTTCCCCAGTCAATAAATGATGTGTGTGAACCGTGTCTGACGGCCGTGTCAATGTTAATCACTGACAAATCGCCAATTCTCAACTATTTGTTGCATTGCAGTTTGCAGCAGGCTGTAGTGACACACGCTCTAGCTACAACTAAAACGATGGCACGATTAAATTTACCTGCAGCCTTTCAAACGACGTTTGCTTCATGCCTGCTCTCAAGACAATTAGTTGCAGCCATAAGTGGGCAGTCCTCATCTATAAGAGTTCAATCGAATATTATTATCAGGTCGATGTGCATAATCGGCCAGGATTGAAGAACACACACAGTATCCAGGGTATTCTGGGTAGGTAAAGGGGCGTATCCGGAAACTGTATGCTTTGGGGGGAACGGTACAATTATTCTACCTGTAGCAACTGTAGAAATCATACATTTAACTAAAATTGACACGTTTTACATTAAGGAACTGGTTTAATATCTAAATAATGGCAAACATGAAACATTAAAAAAAAAATTATTGGTTCTTTTTCATCAATGTTCGTTTTTTCTGCTCACCACAGAGCATTTTATCATTTATTGAGAAAACGGTTTGTGTTGAAATGAGTAGGGATACATTGATAAGCGTATAGCGATTTGCTTGGTTTAAAATTGTCTAAAATATATAATATTGAGTCCTTTGTTGAATAATATCTTGTATATACATATGTCTTTGCTGTTAACAAGTTCCTTTACAGCAACACATTGCGGCCGCCTTCTGCAGACTATCGATTTTTAATTTACCCCATCAATTTGGTGTGCATTGCTGGCGAATACCCTGTATTCACTGGCACAGGAATGGAGCATAATGGGGACGACCCGTTGCTGTGAAGTTGGAACTGCGACTAACTAACTAACTAACTAACTAACTAACCCTGTAACTGTAACCCAGCTAGTCCCTCATTATTGTTGGGTTGGAGTCTTGAAATCTGTTGACAATGAAATGTCTAAACTAAGTTGAGGAACTATTACCAATCTATGCCTAATCCCAGCCGGTCAGTGTATGCTGTTGCCTGGTGGTATCCTAGTAGTAGGCCTCCCCATGAAATGTGAAGTTTCAGCACTACAGTGTTACACACCCCACAGGTTTCTGGGTTCGGAGAGGTGAAATAGAGCTCTACGACACAGTCTCCGTGGTACTTTGGTACTGAGTGTAGAGATATAAAATGTCTACATCAACGATATAGATGCAAGCTCTTTTCGGGGCTTAGATATCCTGAATGCCATTGCATTGGTTTTAAGAGCTAAGGTCTTTCAGGTGAATACAACAAAAACCAACTAATCCTATAACAACAAGTTGCTTCCTATTTGTAATATTAGTAATAATAATTTGAAACAACACAACAAAAACAAACTAATCCTATAACAACAAGTTGCTTCCTATTTGTAATATTAGTAATAATAATTTGAAACAACACAACAAAAACAAACTAATCCTATAACAACAAGTTGCTTCCTATTTGTAATATTAGTAATAATAATTTGAAACAACACAACAAAAACAAACTAATCCTATAACAACAAGTTGCTTCCTATTTGTAATATTAGTAATAATAATTTGAAACAACACAACAAAAACAAACTAATCCTATAACAACAAGTTGCTTCCTATTTGTAATATTAGTAATAATAATTTGAAAAAACACAACAGATGCAACATTTGGCCTACAGGAAGACATGCTTAGGTATTATATATTTATAAAGCTACACAGGGGCAACGCTTGGCTAACATAGAGAAATACATGAAGGTTCACAATTAGTTGCATATCTTTTACAGAACGTCGCAGTCAACCCTCAGCATTTTTTGGCTGTGATTTTTGGCAACTTTACATTCAGTAGCTTGCCATTGATTTCTTAACGACAGGCACTCATATCATTGTATGGAAACCAATGCAAGGCGGTCTGCTGCCAAATTGCCTGCAGCTGTGATTCGAACTCGATTTGCGGGATTACGAATTGCGCCGGTAACCTCTTCGCCACAGACAGGGCGTCTCTAACATAACCTTTTTTCCCCTGATGGGCGATATAGCACTGCTGAGTGTCGCTTGACTTATAGAAATATTGGTCTCGCGTCAAATACCTAACAACACATCTCAAGGGGCACCTTACTTGTTGTTTAGTATAACGCAAGTTGTTTTCATTTCTCTTAGTTTTCTGAAATGACCTTCCCACTAACGGCCGTTAAATGTCTTGATAAGCCTTAGACGCTAAATCTCTGCAATCGATTCTTGGTGAATTTTTGTATTTTCTCGTTCTTGGAGTACTGACATAGGCGTCTGCATGTTTCAGTCCTTATGGTGATTTTCTTATCTCTTCGTTTTCTTTGATATTGTAGACCTGCTGTTATTTCCATTGGCGTTATCGGTATACTCTTTTTTTTTCATATCCCTTGCAGGACGTTGCAGTCAACACCAAAGTTTTTCAGCTACTGTTGGTGTACTAGGCAAGTTTTACGTTCAGTAGTTTGCCATTGCTTTCTGAACGACCGGCTCCCGTACCAACACGTTGTAACACAACGCGACACGGTCTGCTGCACAAATCGGTCGCGGCTGCGCTTCGAACGCCTGGTAAGCGGCTCACAAACCGCGTTCGCAAGCCTTTGGCCACGGAGACTGGTTTACTCTATTTTAATCACCCCGAAATAATTCCGAGACATGAACAGCTTCTGTGGATTTTTATTTGCTGCTGTTCCGCATGTACTTATTCCGTATTCTCGAGTCGGGCAAACGTATCCTACACAGAATTCCTTCGTTATATTTATATAGACATACCTTCTAATTCTCCGTTGCGAAAAGTTTACGGACGCGGTTCGTGATCCCGCATACCCGCGTTCGAAACATAGCTGCGCGCGATTTGGCAGCAGACAGGGGGATGAGTGGTCTCGAGGTATGGTGTCCGCCTCAAGTGCTGGAGGTCCCGGGTTGAAGCCCCGGTGAGGGCCGGGATTTTTTCACGTGGACTTCTAGTAATAAAATTTCCCCTGGTCTCTGGGTAGTGAGATCGGACGCCCGTGTGCATTGTTTCGCACGTAAAAATTCCCCTGACAGTTGGCAAACTTTTGAGTTAAAAATCTACCCAAAGTATTTCAGGATCCTTGCCGTTGCTACAAACTTCGTGCACTGAGCTGAGTTTCTCCGGACTCAGGTTTGAGTTAGGAGTATAACGGAGCACTTATGGGTTATACCCATGTGCCGTGATGTTGATCCGTCGACTAAACTAAACTGGCAGCAGACCGCGTTGCGTTGTTTTTGTGTGTTTATTTTTACGAATTGACATGTGTACCAGTCGTTCAAAGAGCAATGGGAAACTACTGAACGTGAACTTGCCAAGATATCACAACAACAACAAATGCTGGTGTTGACTGCAACGTCCTGTAAAGAATGCGCAGCTAACATAACCTTCTAACTAACTGACGCTATGAATTAGGGGATAGTGAAACCTGGTTATATCCTAATATACCACTCCACCAAATGTGAAGTTCCAGTAAAGTGTGGATTCTGGGATTGGCGAGGTGAAGTTGAGCTCTACAACACGCTCGCATTTGTTTATTGGCTTGGCGAGGTGAAGAAGAGCTCTACAACACACCCCACTGGTTTCTGGGCTTGGCGAGGCGAAGTTGAGCTCTACAACACACTACATTGGTTTCTGGGCTTGGCGAGGTGAAGTTGAGCCCTCCAACACACCACATTGGTTTCTGGGCTTGGTGAAGTGAAGTAGAGCTCTACAATACACTACATTGGTTTCTGGGCTTGGCGAGGTGTATTAGAGCTAAACAACACACCACATTGGTTTCTGGGCTTGGCGAGGTGTATTAGAGCTCTACAACACACTACATTGGTTTCTGGGCTTGGCGAGGCGAAGTAGAGCTCTACAACACACTACATTGGTTTCTGGGCTTGGTGAGGTGTATTAGAGCTAAGCAACACACCACATTGGTTTCTGGGCTTGGCTGGGTGTATTAGAGCTCTACAACACACCACATTGGTTTCTGGGCTTGGCGAGGTGTATTATAGCTCTACAACACACCCCATTGGTTTCTGGGCTTGGCGAGGTTTATTAGAGCTCTACAACACACACCATTGGTTTCTGGGCTTGGGGAGATGAAGTTGAGCTCTACAACACACTACATTGGTTTCTGGGCTTGGCGAGGTGTATTAGAGCTCTACAACACACCACATTGGTTTCTGGGCTTGGCGAGGTGTATTAGAGCTCTACAACACACTACATTGGTTTCTGGGCTTGGCGAGGTGTATTAGAGCTCTACAACACACTACATTGGTTTCTGGGCTTGGCGAAGTGAAGTAGAGCTCTACAACACACTACATTGGTTTCTGGGCTTGGCGAGGTGAGGTAGAGCTCTACAACACACTACATTGGTTTCTGGGTTTGGCGAGGTGAGGTAAAGCTCTACGGCCACACCATTGGTTTCTGGGTTTGGAGAGGTGAAGTAGGGCTTTACAACACACCTCACTGGCTTCTGGGCTTGGCGAGGTGTATTAGAGTTCTACAACACACTACATTGGTTTCTGGGCTTGGAGAGGTGAAGTTGAGCTCTACAACACACTACATTGGTTTCTGGGCTTGGCGAGGTGAAGTTGAGCTCTACAACACAGTACATTGGTGTCTGGGCTTGGAGAGGTGTATTAGAGTTCTACAACACACCACATTGGTTTCTGGGCTTGGAGAGGTGAAGTTGAGCTCTACAACACACTACATTGGTTTCTGGGCTTGGCGAGGTGAAGTTGAGCTCTACAACACAGTACATTGGTGTCTGGGCTTGGAGAGGTGTATTAGAGCTCTACAACACACTACATTGGTTTCTGAGCTTGGCGAGGTGAAATAGTTTCAAATTCTTTGAGGTTTCGAAATCAGCTGAGAGAGATTTCTAAGCAGGTCGCTTTGCGTTGTTTTCTGTGGTCTGAGACGTCGGCAGTTCAGAAAGCCATAGCAAACTACTGAACTAATTGCCTAGTAAATCACAAATAGCCCATACAAGCTGGGGGGGGGGGGTTGTTTGACCACAACGTCCTGTAAAATCACTTGCAGGTAACTGTCTGTTCCAATTTTCACATAGGACAGTGAGGAGCATGTTGTTTGATATTCACTGGCACAGGAACGGAGCATAATGGGGCGACCCTTTGTCGTAACCACGTCTAACCAGTAACTGAAGTAAATAAAAACTACAAGGGTCAATAACATCCTTACCTCCCTTGAATAAAATGAGCTGCGCAAATCAAGTCAACATTTTAAGTGGTGGCGCTGGCGGTCTTCAGTCAAGATGTACGAAATCAATAACAGCACAAACAAGAATAGATCGATCATCTTTATCATGGAGATCACTTAAGATGGATTTACATCCTGCTGTATATTTTACATACTTCTTAATTCAGAAATGTTTTATTTATTTCTTCTTGTATTCTTGATGTTCGATTCCGATTATACCATTAACCCTACCCCGTTCAACTTCACAGAGAAGTTATATTTGGGTCTATCCCTTGCTCAGATTGATCATTTTGTGACCGAGTCAACTACAAATAGCGGCTCCCCACGGTTTTACCCGCACAGGATATTAATTTGAAGGTGATTATTGTCCAAAGAGGATAATGGCTTCCGAATGATGTTTATGAATATTCAACAATTATACATGCATTCAATGTTTCATCATCGTGGTTTACTGGTGGATGCATTGTGATTATGTTGCTAAGTCAACAATTATACATGCATTCAATGTTTCATCATCGTGGTTTACTGGTGGATGCATTGTGATTATGTTGCTAAGTCAACAATTATACATGCATTCAATATTTCATCATCGTGGTTTACTGGTGGATGCATTGTGATTATGTTGCTAAGTGCTAAGTCAACAATTATACATGCATTCAATGTTTCATCATCGTGGTTTACTGGTGGATGCATTGTGATTATGTTGCTAAGTCAACAATTATACATGCATTCAATGTTTCATCATCGTGGTTTACTGGTGGATGCATTGTGATTATGTTGCTAAGTCAACAATTATACATGCATTCAATATTTCATCATCGTGGTTTACTGGTGGATGCATTGTGATTATGTTGCTAAGTCAACAATTATACATGCATTCAATATTTCATCATCGTGGTTTACTGGTGGATGCATTGTGATTATGTTGCTAATGGATTTGGCTGTTGATGTGTCGAGTATAGGATCTGTCTTTGTGCAGGTGTCTCCAAAGCTGTCTCGGTTTAGTTTTCCCCATTCCAATGCCATTAAATGGTTATATCAAAGAAAATAAAGAAATAGATAACGCCAAAATATGATATAACAATAGAGGGAAAGATGCTTAATCAAGTTATTTTTTTTTTTTTTTTTTTTTTTTTTTTTTGGTTTTGTTCTTTTTGTTTGCTCGCTTTGAAAAAAGAGTATAGTTTACACATATGCTACTGCTACTAGTTAGTAGTCGCTGATTCCCAAGGAGTGCACTGGATTGATTTTTGCGTGTGGGTTAGCGATCACTCCGACCTCTGAGGTCAAGGACGAAAAGTCAACTTTTAAGTCTAATTAAACGGCATGTGGGACGAACGCACTGAAACGTTAAGCGCGAACATTTTAACAGTTTCGGTCACGTTGACCCCCAACCAAGTTAAAAATTGCAAATATCTAGAAAAACATCATTCTTTGGTCAAGTACATAAATAAACACACGTAGTATTGTTTGGCGTTCACAGAAGGAGAAGAAAGAAGTAGAGATTAATCAAATAATAATTCAGGTTAGTTACTTATATATCCTTTACAGAACCTCGCAGTCAACATCAGCATTTTCTGGCTGTTTATGATTTCTTGGCATGTTTACGTTCAGTAGTTTGCCACTGCTTTCTAAACGACCGGCACTCATACCATTTTATTAAAAAACCAAACGCAAAGCGGTCTGCTTCAAAATCACCCGCAGCTGTGTTTCGAACACGGATGCGGGATAACGAACTGCGTCCGTAAACACTTTCGCCATAGAGCCGATTAAGTAATGGGTAGAGAAGCATGACCGTATAACAGTAGACGGTACTACCTGGTTTCTGTTAGCGCCGAACGTTGGGCGGCGCTTACCAAACCTGACACCCCACATTGTGCCAACGGCTTCGGGCGGAAGAGCGCAATTGGGAGGGTACAAGCCTTACCCTGGTGCGAGGAAATGCAAGCTAAAGACAAAATTGTCATGGCAGGGCAGACCAGGCCCTAAGCCTTGGTTGGCGACTGGTCTAGGATCGAAGCTCCGACAGGCGGACAGTTAGAGCATTGCTTTGCTGATCCGGCAGCTTCTGCAGCTTGTCTTGTTCCAGATGTAGGGGTGTTACCTTTCCTCTGGAGTGAACTAGGCAGGCCGAGAGAGGGATCATGCTGCATGGGCAACACATGATCTCTATATTTTAGCCCAGGCTTTGTGCTATGGAGAGGCAATAACTCCATCCCTGGTCTTAACTGGTCTCGGAATCAAAGCGAGAGGCAACTGTTACGGGTTATAAGCCCTTGTCAGTTGGCGTAGACATGGGGAATACAGCGCAAATTGGCCTTATCAGTCACACTCGCTACCGCCATAGTTAAAAGTTATTATGCCTTTTTAAAGCACAAACTATCGTCTGTCAAAACGGCAAGGTGCCAATGGTTTTAGAGAAGCATGATAACACATCGTGACGACTGGAAACATCAGCGGTAGTAGAGGCAGCGGCAGACAGAGACAAATTAAGTTTGATCGACTGAGATGTGGCATGGAGGAATATCATAGTGGAACTGAATCGGAACACACAAGACCGAGATCTGTGGAGATGCATGAGCGCCCATGCCAGTTGAGTTGGCAGGGCACATGATGATGCTGATAACTGTGTCTAATTATTTCAATCAATCAATCAATCATGTGCCATGCCGGAAAGCGTGGGCGGTCATGAGTCGCCATTTCACTCGATCACCAGTGTCGTGGATCAGCTCAGTGTTCCTGTCTCGTCCATGCCATGTGGCCAAGCCATCCAGGTATTTTCCTCTCGGTCTTCCTTTTGGTCTGTTCCCCTCGATCTTGCCAGTTGTCACTAAGTTCTCCAATCCATTTCTTCTCATAACATGTCCAAAAAAGTTTGACTGTCTACGTCTAATTTCTCTAATCAGTTTACGATGTTCATTTGTCTCCTGTAGTACTTGGTCATTGGTTTTTCTGTCTGTCCATGGTATTCTTTGCATTTTCCTCAGAAACCACATTTCTGCAGCCATCAGATGCTTTTCAGCTTGACTGCTCATTGTCCAAGTTTCACATCCATACAAAAGAACAGGCTCTATGTATCCTCTCAACACTCTTTTTCTCGTTTCAATTGACATCTTCTTATTGGTCAGAATGTTTTTCATCTTGCTAAAGGCTACTTTCGCCATGGCGATTCTTGTTCTAATCTCTTCAAGGCATCTCCCATCAGATGTTATAACTGTTCCAAGATAATTGTACCGATTCACTTGTTGAAGAATATTTCCATTTACTTGTATATTACATTGTGGCACTTCTTCCTTCCTACTGACGACCATAACCTGAGTCTTTTTACAATTTAATTCTAACCACAGTTGCTCACTGTGTACAACAACTGCATCTACTAATTGTTGCAGGTCCTGCTCATTGTCTGCAATTAATACTGTATCATCTGCATATCTAATGTTATTGATGTTTCGTCCTCCAATGCTGATTCCATTTATATCCTCTACATTTCTGAAAATATTTTCACTGTACAGGGAAAAAAGATCTGGAGACATCACACATCCCTGCCTAACACCTCTCTTAATTGGCTGATACTGTCCCACTTCATTATCAATCCTTATTGCAGCTTGTTGTTTCCAATATATGTTTTTTATAAGTCTAATGTCTTTCCCATCAATTTGTAGGTCTGCAAGCATATCCACCATGCTGACATGTCTAACGCTATCAAAAGCCTTTGTATAGTCAATAAAGCAAAGATATATATCCTTGTTTACTTCTATAGCATGTTCAATAACTGTTCGCAGCATATACACAGCATTTACTGTACCCTTTCCTTCTACAAACCCGCATTGTTCTTCCCCTATTTCAGGTTGTATTTTCTTCCTCATTCTTTGCATGATAATTCTTAGCAAAATCTTTGTGATGTGACTCATTATACTAATTGTTCTATGTTGATCACATTCCAAGGTTCCTGATTTCTTTGGGATTGCAATAAATATAGAGTTACATAATTCAGGAGGTATATCTCCAGTATCATATAATGTGTTCAGCAGTCTGGTGACTTGATCTAGTCCAAATTCTTCTAAAGCTTTAATCATTTCTGTTGTGATGTTATCTGCACCGGGGGCCTTGCCAGCTTTCATATGCTTAAGGACATTTCGAACTCCCATCTCCAAAATTTCTAATCCTGCTATCAGGACTCCTCCATGTCCATAATCTTCTAGGGTGTTGTTTGAACCAGGTGTTTCCTACAATCATTTCCTGTTCTTTTGCCCACTCTATGAGTCTGTATCCTCTTTCATTTCTCTCTCCTAAACCATAGTTTGCTACTGTGTATCTATCTCTAATTATTTACGTGACCAAATAATGCATTTCCTGTACACTTTTTTTCTCTCCTGAGAGAGCATAGTTTACTATCACAATATTGCAGAGTCTAAACACACACACTCACACACACACACACACACACACACACACACACACACACGCACGCATGCACGCACGCACGCACGCACGCACACACACACACACACACACACACACACACACACAGACAGGGGGAGTATTTGTTTGTAACCAGGTCATGATTTAGCACAGCAAGTGCGGACTGTCTGGTATTAGGCCAAGGTTGGTAATATTTCCCTCGCAGACTTTAGGTATTTCAACAGACTTGCAGCCCAATGCCCAGAGGCTAACATAAATCCAGAAGTATTGATCGCCGCTAAAAGAAGTCACGTGGGAACATAGAAAGTAGAATACACTAGGATATCGGGCGTGTGGGGGGGGGGGGGGCAATGCCTCGAGAAGAGGAACACGCAGCTTTCCTGCCACCACCAAAATATGAGAATTCGACACTGAAAGAATAAATGTACTTCTACTCACTACCAGTCTTCACAAAACATTACTCCAGCAAGTGCTGACGCACATATGTTTAGCCTTTTCGCTATCGCACACATGTTTAGTCTCTCCCCTATCGAACATATATTTAAGCATCTCCCCCTATCGAACATATATTTAGCCTCTCCCTTATTGAACACATGTTTATCTTCTCCTTTATCGCACACATGTTAAGCCTCTCCCCCATCGAACATATGTTTAACCTCTCCCCTATCACCCTTATGTTTAGCCTCTCCCCTGTCACCCTCATGTTTAGCCTCTCCCCTGTCACCCTCATGTTTAGTCTCTCCCCTGCGAAACACATGTTTAGTCTCTCCCCTGTCACCCTCATGTTTATCCTCTCCCCTTTACCCTCATGTTTAGCCTCTCCCCTGTCACCCTCATGTTTAGCCTCTCCCCCGTCACCCTCATGTTTAGCCTGTCCCCTATCACCCTCATGTTTAACATCTCCCCTGTCACACACATGTTTAACCTCTCCCCTATCGAACACATGTTTAGCCTCTCCCCTGTCACCCTCATGTTTAGTCTCTCCCCTGTCACCCTCATGTTTAGCCTCTCCCCTATCATCCTCATATTTAGCCTCTCCCCTATCACCCTCATGTTTAGCCTCTCACCTATGACCCTCATGTTTAGCCTCTCCCCTGTCACACACATGTTTAGTCTCTCCCCTATCACCCCCATGTTTAGTCTCTCCCCTATCACCCTCATGTTTAGCCTCTCCCCTGTCACACACATGTTTAGCCTCTCCCCTATCACCCTCATGTTTAGTCTCTCCCCTATCACCCTCATGTTTAGCCTCTCCCCTGTCACACACATGTTTAGTCTCTCCCCTATCACCCTCATGTTTAGCCTCTCCCCTATCACCCTCATGTTTAGCCTCTCCCCTGTCACACACATGTTTAGTCTCTCCCCTATCACCCTCATGTTTAATCTCTCCCCTATCACCCTCATGTTTAGTCTCTCCCCTATCACCCTCATGTTTAGCCTCTCCCCTATCACCCTCATGTTTAGCCTCTCCCCTGTCACACACATGTTTAGCCTCTCCCCTATCACCCTCATGTTTTGCCTCTCCCCTATCACCCTCATGTTTAGCCTCTCCCCTGTCACACACATGTTTAGCCTCTCCCCTATCACCCTCATGTTTAGCCTCTCCCCTGTCACACACATGTTTAGCCTCTCCCCTATTACCCTCATGTTTAGTCTTTCCCCTATCACCCTCATGTTTAGCCTCTCCCCTATCACCCTCATGTTTAGCCTCTCCCCTGTCACACACATGTTTAGCCTCTCCCCTATCAGAAATAGAGGGGGAAGAGAGCATTGTTCACTACCAGAAAGCGAGAGGGAGAGCATTGTTCACTGCCAGAAAGAGAGAGAGAGAGCATTTTTCACTACCAGAAAGAGAGAGAGAGAGCATTGTTACTACCAGAATAAGAGAGAGAGAGCATTGTTCAATACCAGAAAGAGAGAGAGAGCATTGTTCACTACCAGAAAAAGAGAGAGAGAGCATTGTTCACTACCAGAAAGAGAGAGAGAGCATTGTTCTCTGCCATAAAGAGAGAGAGCATTGTTCACTACCAGAAAGAGAGAGAGCATTGTTCACTACCAGAGAGAGAGAGAGAGAGAGAGAGAGAGAGAGAGAAAGAGAGAGAGAAAGAGAGAGAGAGAGAGAGATAGAGAGCATTGCTCATTAACATGTTTCTTCAGTCTAGAGAGAGCATTGCTCACTAACATAATTCTTCAGTCTAGAGAGAGCATTGCTCACTAACATAATTCTTCAGTATAGAGAGAGCATTGCTCACTAACATAATTCTTCAGTATAGAGAGAGCATTGCTCACTAACATAATTCTTCAGTCTAGAGAGTGTTGCTCACTAACATAATTCTTCAGTCTAGAGAGAGCATTGCTCACTAACATAATTCTTCAGTATAGAGAGAGCATTGCTCACTAACATAATTCTTCAGTATAGAGAGAGCATTGCTCACCACATAATTCTTCAGTCTAGAGAGAGCATTGCTCACTAACATAATTCTTCAGTATAGAGAGAGCATTGCTCACTAACATAATTCTTCAGTATAGAGAGAGCATTGCTCACTAACATAATTCTTCAGTCTAGAGAGAGCATTGCTCACTAACATAATTCTTCAGTCTAGAGAGAGCATTGCTCACTAACATAATTCTTCAGTATAGAGAGAGCATTGCTCACCACATAATTCTTCAGTCTAGAGAGAGCATTGCTCACTAACATAATTCTTCAGTATAGAGAGAACATTGCTCACTAACATAATTCTTCAGTCTAGAGAGAGCATTGCTCACTAACATAATTCTTCAGTCTAGACAGATTATTGCTCACTAACATAATTCTTCAGTCTAGAGAGAGCATTGCTCACTAACATAATTCTTCAGTCTAGAGAGAGCATTGCTCACTAACATAATTCTTCAGTCTAGACAGATTATTGCTCACTAACATAATTCTTCAGTCTAGAGAGAGCATTGCTCACTAACATAATTCTTCAGTCTAGACAGATTATTGCTCACTAACATAATTCTTCAGTCTAGAGAGAGCATTGCTCACTAACATAATTCTTCAGTATAGAGAGCATTGCTCACTAACATAATTCTTCAGTCTAGAGAGAGCATTGCTCACTAACATAATTCTTCAGTCTAGAGAGAGAGAGTATTGCTCACTAACATAATTCTTCAGTCTAGAGAGAGAGAGCATTGCTCACTAACATAATTCTTCAGTATAGAGAGCATTGCTCACTAACATAATTGTTCAGTCTAGAGAGAGTATTGCTCACTAACATAATTCTTCAGTCTAGAGAGAGAGAGAGAGAGCATTGCTCACTAACATAATTCTTCAGTCTAGAGAGAGCATTGCTCACTAACATAATTGTTCAGTCTAGAGAGAGTATTGCTCACTAACATAATTCTTCAGTCTAGAGAGAGAGAGAGAGCATTGCTCACTAACATAATTCTTCAGTATAGAGAGTGTTGCTCACTAACATAATTCTTCAGTAGAGAGAGAGAGACAGAGAGAGAGAGAGAGAGAGAGAGAGAGACAGAGAGAGAGAGAGAGAGAGAGAGAGAGAGAGAGAGAGAGAGAGAGAGTATTGCTCACTAACACAATGCTCCAATCTACAGAGAGTACATTTCACGAAGTAAAACATCCGAACTCCAGACTACTACACTACTGTCTATCCACACCGTAATATTGAGGGAAGAAAACCCTTTGATATTTACTGTAGAAGACTGAACACTGTCGAATTTACCCGAAGTTCACTCGCATTGATTCTGATGACGAATAAGAAAACGTGTTTTTTTTATTACGCGTGGCGTTTATTATTTAATTTTGGATCCTCTTTCGCTCCCTACTCCAATAATGTTCTCTGTATTGCGTAAATCTTTTATGGCGAAGGTTAAATAGGAGATGCAAGTCTGGACAAGTTTTGTTCAGTCACAAAAACATAATGATTAATCATCATTTAAAAACTTCACAAAATGGATGCGCCCATCTATCTCTCCCACGTCGCAATGATTTACTAATGCAAATAGCCCCAGATGAATAATTATATCAAATGTCAATCAGGTCAGTAAACCGTTTGATCGATCTTATCCTGCCCGCGCTGACTTGACGCATGAGTGAAATCAGACAATGGAAGTTTCTTTAGAGGATGGCCACTAGATTATAACTGAATGGAGTATGATCTAAGTACATGATGCATGCTGATATACAAATACACTCATTGTACCCGGAGCTGAATAAAGTATGAATTTAGGAATTAGCATCACTTCATTCGGGACATTTACACACACACCCACCTGCACGCACACGCACACATGTACACACACACACACACACGTGCGCGCGCGCGCACGCACGAAAACTTTTCTTGAAAAGCCATCGAAGAGTTCCAGTGCTCATTATTTCATCGTAACTCAGGGAGCTGTATTTTACTGTTTCGTCAAGCCGGTGCCTCAGTATATCCGACTTCGATAAGCATTTTTCGAGTTTGCATTCCTTGGTTTTTGACTGTCACCTTCAGGGTTGTGTATCCCTTCGTTTGGTACCTACCCCTTGTCTTGCCCGACATGCGAGACCCTACCAGTAGCTGCGCTACCGTCGACGTAGCTCTTGGGGTCATTGGAACATGCCATCCCCTCTACCACTACAAGGTGGATACAAAGCAGAGGGGTCAACAAGGTCATCTCACTGCATGCAGTATGGCGTGGCCAATAAAATAATGTAAATGTAGTGCTCAATATCTCAAGAAGGTATATCAGATAGTTCACAGTCAATACAGGAGTGAGACCGGGATTTGTGCTCTCTCCTCTGCTATTTAATATCTACATGGACAGAATATCCAAAGAAGCAAGCCTTGACAGAACAGATTAAGAAAAGTTAGAACTCTTTACTCCAGATGAAACAACTGACCCACAGGGAATAAATGAACTTCTATTTGCAGACGATCAGTGCCTGTTTTACAGCTATGAGGGCAGACAACAAAATCATATTAATAATCTGAGTTCAACATGCAGCAGAAACAAGTATAAACACAGCCAAAACCGAAGTAATGCAAGTTAGAAGATCGCCGGGCCCATTAATACAGATAAATAGCACAACTCTGAAACAAGTTAAAGAATTCAAATATCTTGGAAATATGATCTCAGAAGATGGCAGATTGGACAGAGAAATCGAAATCAGATGTCAAAAAGCTAGTGCACTTACATATAAATTTCCCTTACTGAAACATCCAAATATACCCATGTCTGCAAAACGATAGATAATAAACAGCATATTCACACCAACCCTATGCTACCAATCTCAAACTTGGACTTTATCCAAATCACACTTTCGCAAAATCAACACCTGCGAGATGAGATGCCTGAGGAGAGCTTCCAACTTAATAATCCGAGACCGAGTAAGAAATGCTGTTATCAGTCAGACTGTGGGATCAACACCTTGTGCCACATTTATTGAAAGACAGAAGATCAAGTGGTTTGGCCATGTCGTTAGAATGCAACGCCATCAACTACCATCACTGGCCTTACATCTAAGATCATCTGCGACGAGACCAAGAGGACGTCCAAGAAGAAAATGGATTGACGACATCAAAGACATTGTACAATCACACGGAACGACATTAGCTATACCCCTGACAGTAGACGTCATTGCTGCCGCGTTGCCTTCTTCGTGCCCCGTTCGCGTGGTTTGCGGATCAAGCCTCCTGCATGCTCCCAGCGGAAGCCAGAGCTTCCTCTGGGTTCATTTTATTCAGGTTTGGGTCTCCTCATTAACCCTCGCAATCGCTGCAGAGCATTGGTCAAGGGGGAGACCCAAGACTTAATAAAATAACACTTAACTGATTCAGTGCCAAAGATTATATAGGGTGTATTTTTAATGACTGTGCAGTGTTTGTAAATATTGCCGATCCAAGTTTTGTATTTGCCTATTAGTTTAGTTTAGTCCAGTTTAGTTTAGTCCAGTTTAGTTTA
The DNA here is from genome assembly GCA_963921405.1 of Cepaea hortensis. NCBI lineage: Eukaryota > Metazoa > Mollusca > Gastropoda > Stylommatophora > Helicidae > Cepaea > Cepaea hortensis. The sequence continues at coordinate 138,545,252 of OY992878.1, forward strand.
GTCCAGTTTGGTTTAGTTTAGTTTAGTTTAGTTTAGTTTAGTTTAGTCGACGGATCAACATCACGGCACACGGGTGTAACGATTTTTTAATGTTGCATGAACTTTACAGAAGGTGAATACAAAACTTGGACCGGCAATATTTTCAAACACTGCACAGTCATTAACAATACACCATATATATATCCCTACACTAAGGTCATCATGTTATTTGTTTTCGTTTCGGAGTATCTTACGCAATGATGGTAGAATACCAAATGACATATTTTTTTTATGAATTACAGATGGGTAAGAGATCTCAGGGTCGGCCTCTACTACGATACAAAGATGTGTGTAAGCGGGACATGATTGGGTACTTTTGCCTTAATTCACCGCAAACAAACGTCACCAGCTGTATTTAGAGTCACCAGCTATATTATTTAGCACTGACGGTGATCTCCTCTGTGTTCGGGTACAGTTCGTGTCAGTGCGTTTCAATTTTCCCCACAGTGTTTCTTTGGGCTTTGGCAACCGTTTCTCTGTGTGTGTGTGTGTGTGTGTGTGTGTGTGTGTGTGTGTGTGTGTGTGTGTGTGTGTGTGTGTGTGTGTGTCTGTCTGTCTATCTCATCATGAGTTTTCTGGAACTGGCGGCAGCAGGCAGCAGCTGTCCACGACAAGCCAGAGTAGCGTTGCCATTTCTGCAGCAGCATCATGGCATCTGACATTCTGCTAGACACTGTTCTCATAATCATGTCATGATGGTGCTATCGCTGACTGAGCGTCAGGACAGATGGGAGATGCCGACGACTACATTCACCATGTATGTCGGCAGGACATCCTCCCGCTGAGACAAGGCCACATGGCTGCATGGCCTCGCGTCTCCCGTACAGACAGATCATCATCATTTTTTTCGTATACTGCTGGTCTCAAGAGTTGACAAGCATTTCATTTGGCCAGTTACAGTTGGGGCGGTGGGGGATGTCGCCGAGAGCAACTGTTGCACACCGATAATATTGCGCACCGAGTTACGGCGCAACACAGGGAACCCCTGGATGTGACGTCATACCCTGGGATTCCGTTTGTTTGGGGTGAATAAAGGCAAAAGTACCCATGATTGATACAGGCATTGATAATACACATTGGGAGCAAGTAGCCGCTGAACTTGTTGCATGGAGGGCAAATATCAGAAATGGAATAAAGACAACGGAGAAAATGATTGCAGATAAGTCACACACCGAGCGTGTGAGACGTAAGATGGCGCACGATGGTGTAAATGACCATGTGTTCACATGCAATTGTCCTTATCAGCCCCATTCGCTAACGACATGGATTGTAGTTATTATGCTTTTTTGAAACACAATGTACCAAACTATCGTCTGCCAAGACGGCAAGGTGCCAATGAATCTTACGCAATGTTAAAACTCAGTGAATAAAAATTTCCAGTACCTGGTCATTTCATGGTTCGTGCAAACCTACTCTTTTATTTGACACTGTATCAGTTAAGCGAATTAATTTGCTGCATTTCTGAAGGTCATATTCAGTAAACTGTGATAATAGCTCGCCACAGATAAACACTACCTTGAACTATGGCTGTTGTAGTGCAGAGTTTCTGACTCTAAATGTGTAGGTTTTGTACGAAAAATTTTGAAAAATACGAATGAAGGGACGGCAGCTGAAAGTGAGTCTAGACATGATTCGGCAAAAGAAAATTTCGATATGCTACAGTGAATTGGTTGAAAAGAAAGAAGATATCCCGCTGCAGCAATAGTCGTTTGATGGAAACGTAAACAAACATTACCCAGCGTGAAAATGATTCTCCTAAATTACTGGGCGAGCCTGCACTCTATCACTTTTGATGTTGACTCTCCTGTGTGTGTGCACTTTTGCTGTGATTTATTTTTCGAAGCAGAAACTGTCATGGCTAATATGCTATTGCTTTTTGTGGAAATTGTACACACTTCACTGCGATGTCTGTAATATAAACACATAAATGTTAATGATGATTACCACGTAGAATAGTTTATGTTTACGTTTGTAACGTATCCTTGTTATCGACGGCCGGCTATGTGGTCAAAGGGTTACGAATGCAATTCCTAATCCCGCAAACCGCATTCGAAACAGCTGTGGGCGATTTGGAAGCAGACCGACTTGCGTTGGTTTCCATGGTATGAGTGCTAGTAGTTCAGAAAGCAATGGCAAACTACTGAATGTAAAATTGCCCAGTAATCACAACTTGCAAACAGCCAAAAAATGCTGGAGTTTACTGCTACGTCATGTAAAGGATATGCAATTAACTATCTTTGTTATCAACGGTACGTGCCCAAAAATAAATAAAGTCGAACTAACTCAACACCAAATTGTGGGTTGTGTGGTTGTCGTGATGAAAGTACAAACCCCAGTGTCAGTTAACCATCAGAGTATTTCATGTATGGGTTTTCTGACCGAAGCACCAAGACTCAGTGTCAGTTTACCATCAGAGTATTTCATGTAGGGGTTTTCTGACCGAAGCACCAAGACTCAGTGTCAGTTAACCATCAGCGTATTTCATGAAGGGGTTTTATGACCGAATTACCAAGACTCAGTGTCAGTTTACCATCAGAATGTTTCATGTAGGGGTTTTTGACCGGAGCACCAAGACTCAGTGTCAGTTTACCATCAGAGTGACATCAAGCTTACTCAATAAACGTGCTACTATTTCTAGTGTATTGTTCTGATTTTTTTGCGTGTGGTTTTACCAGTGTCACTCGCCATCAGGCTAACCCACTCCGACTTCAGAGGTAGTTGTAATTTACGACACCAAGTCAAGAGCGAGAAGTCAATATGTTAGTCAAACTGACCGGTGTATGGGTTAAACGCACTACCTCGACATCAGTACACCGGAAGTTTAAAAGGTAGCGCTCTTATCCATTCGAACATATTGACCTCCACTGAATCTGTTGTATGTGAAAGCTCTGTGGCTGTTACACGTTGTATGTTTTATACAGTCTGGTTTATTCAGTGATAATTACCAAAAAAAAACACAGGTATGTTTTTTTTTTTCACATTGCAACTGAAGACAGAGACAGTGTCTGTTAACCATCAGAGTGGCTCATGTAGGGGTGTCAGGATGGAGCTAAGAATGTGTTAGCTTAATTCCTTCATTAGGGAAAATACCTGCACATTTAATTAACAAATTAGAAATAATTTGTATGTCTTTCGTGGATATGTCATTGTATTGAATTTTTTATTGCGGTCGTGTAATGATTTACTATACCACTCAAACATAAACACAGGAACTCTTTGACATGTTATTCCAATATAATGTGTTAGGTTGTACTTAAGAGTTGTTTATTTACTTATTACTTGCTGTTTAAGTTTTTGTTATGTGTGTTCTCATTGATATCACTTGTCAAGGGACCACATCAATCTGGAGCTGATTGTGGCCGGATACCCACACGGACCTTCTGTGTATAAAGAGTGAGTGATCTTCCCTTGGAGGTTAGATGAATTTCCGATGCTCTATTGGCCATTTGTTAAGAAATATCACTGTATGACTAGCCTATACCCCTAACAAGTTTCATCGAGCCATTTCAAGTTTCTTAAACTGTGGCTGGTTAGAATTAGGGCCTTCATTCCCTATCTCTTTCTTTAATACACCACAGACTAGTTAAAAAACATATACAATATTGGAAACAACAAGCAGTCATAAGGATTAATAATGAAGTAGTCGATATCAGTGATCAGCCTATTAAGAGTGGTATGAGACAGGGATGTGTAATGTCTCCAGATCTTTTTTCCCTGTACAGTGAAAATATTTTCAGTAATGTAGAACGTATGAAAACAATTATCATTGGGGTACGAAACATCAATAATATTAGATATGCAGATGATACAGTAGTGATTGCAGACAATGAGCAGGATCTGTAAAATTTAGTAGATGCAGCTGTTGCACACAGTGAACTTCTATGGTTATAATTAAATTGTAAGAAGATACAGATTATGGCCGTCTATAGGGATAACAATGTAATATACAAGTAAATGTTAATATTCTTAAGCAAGTGAACCAGTACATTTATCTCTGAACAGTTATAACATCTGATGGGAAACTTATTAGAGAAATTAGACGTAGACAGTCAACATTATTTGGTCTCGTTATGAGAAGAAATAAATTAGAGAACTTGTTGACAACTGGCAAGATTTAGGGGAAAAGAACAAGCGGAAGGCAGAGAAGTAAAAGCCTCGATGGCTTGACCACGTGGCATGGTCGAGACAAGAACACGGAGCTGATCCACGACTATGGTGAACCACCAAAAGAAAAGAATGATCAAATCAATCAGAAAGCCACCAAACCTTACTCAAGACGACTACCACGTTATGGACAGATCAGAACAGGTCATTCTTCTGCGCCTCAGAACAGGACACAATAGATTACGCAACCACTTGTATACAAAATTCAAGATTGGTGACTCAGCCATGTGCACATGTGGTTTGGCGTCGCAGACAGCAGAGCACATACTCCAGGATTGCCCAAACTACAACATATCCAGGCGAACCTTCTGGCCTAGAGAGACAACAGTGGAAGATAAACTCTATGGACCGCTGAATGAACTAAAAAAGACTGTTGGATTCATACAAGAGACGACATTGCAGTTGTAAACATGTTTCAAGCGAACGAAAGAAGAAGAAGATGGTGAACGATTGAGATGATGAGACATGACTACCAACGCTTACCGGCATGGCACATAATGATGATAATTTTATGTGGGAGTTTTAAAATGGAAGCACAAGACTCACTGCGAGTTAACTATCACAATTTTGTATGCAGGGGTTTCGCGATAGCTGTACCAAACCTCATTGTAATTTATCCATGAGAGTATGTCATGTAGGGGTGTCAGAATGGGAAGCACCAAGACTCGTGTCAATTAACCATCAGAGTAGTTCGTGTAGATGCGTCATTGTGGACACAAGATTTATACCACGCAATCATTATTTTCTTTAGCGGTGGTATAATGGAAGTACAGGAAGACCCCGCTATACGTCGCTTCGGTTTACGTCGTTTCGTTATAACGTCGTTGTCACAATGGGACATAACTTCATTTTACGTTGCTACGTCCCGCTATAACGTCGTCACCTGTGTTGCTATGCTGCGTTAACTTCGTCATTTTACATTTTGTGTAGTGCGTTTCTCCAGGAATTTATCGTGTAATAACCCATAATTATGAGTTTGAAGCGCACAGTAAGTGCTGATAATGTGTCTGGTTGTAAGAGAAGCAGGAAAGTGTTACTCTTGGGGTGAAGTTAAATGTGTTACGTCGTTGTAAGGCTGACGATCGGGCTGTTGATATCGGTAAGTCCATGATTTACCTCCAGCCACGGTAAGGACTATTCTTGCTGGTGCCGAAAAAATCAAAGAGCGTGCTAAAAACGTAACCCCTTTGAATGCTTCCAAGATCACTCGTATCAGAAGTACTCTTTTGGAGAAAATGGAAGCACTGTTGGCCGTCTGGATTGAAGACCAGAACCAACGGAATATGCCTGTGAGCAAGATGGCTATCCAAGAGAAAGCAAAATCTCTCCATGAAGATCTAGCTAAGAAAGCGGGTGAGAGCAGTACTAGTAGTGCTGATGATAGTTTTGGAGCGAGTCGTGGTTTTAATGCCTCTACGTCCCATAATTCTACCACTCGCCCTCTAACCACCTCTATTTAGCTAATACACACCAACAACCATCAAAATAAACATTAAATAATACACTGTATTTAATTTAATTCTATGGGAAATAGTGTTTCGCTATACATCGTTTCACTTAAAGTTGCGTGTTCCAAGAAAGTAACTCCGAGGTTTACCGGGACCTTCCCGTACTAACACTTTGTGTCGATTAACCATCAGTTCAGCATTTCATGGAAATGTGTCATGATCGACGCAATAAGACTTAGGACCATCACATCTTGTAGACCTAAATTCACGGATGAGCATAAGGTAGTCTTTCCATCTCTTAGAGGATGATTAGTGCAGTCATGGAACCCTCGTCCAAGCGGACTCTGAAATTACAAGCCTAGCCCCCTAATGATTACACCAACACGCGCGCTAGTTCTAATATGCCAGGTGCTAATTCTGGATATTTTTCTAGAGGAATAGAGGTAGGTCGGCTATCCAGTGCCCTTGCGGCTATTTCCGCACTGTTTCATTCTTCTTCTAGAGCAGGGGTGGGAAAATACGGCTCGCGGGCCGCATGCGGCCCGGCAACTGATAGTATGCGGTCCTCGAAGGCGTTAAGAATTTTTTTTTTTTTTTTTTTTTTTTACAGAATTTCATGTACCCTTATGATAGTTTTAACATCTTTAATAAAATTTCTTTCTAATTTTCTATTTTTGTAAACAGTCCTTGCACTTCGCAATATAAAGCTAAAATGCGAATTTATCGATTTTAATATAAAGAAATATTTATCGACATGTAAAAATTTAATAAGGATGATTTTATGAAAAACAGAAATATAAAAATGATTTATTTTGCAAGAAAATATTAAATTTAAAAGTGTTTTGCTGTTATAAATTATTTCCACATTTACAATGTTCACATTAATTTATTTATTGTAGTAGTCTTGATATATTTCTGAAATTTATTCTGAGTTTACTCATTGTTTTCCGAATATATTATTTTCACACACAGCTGGAAGTAGGTTTTGTTTCCTTTCCTTTTTAAAGTTTTGTAAAATTCTATCTGTTAGAATTTTATTAAAACAATGGGTGTCAATAACAAACGTAAGATTGAAGATGAATGCCATGTTTTTAATGATGAATTGTCAACTAAGTACTATTTTATAAAAGTTGGTAGCAAATCAGTTTGCTTGTTGTGCCGTGAGTCAGCGGCTGCCTTCAAGGAGTACAATTTAAATAGACATTATCAAACAAAACATTCCGATTTCAGATACAATTTAACAACCGAAGAGAGGAAGTTTGTGAAAAATTTGGAGAAACAGCAAACTGTTTTCACTAAACATTCTTCAATTCAAGATGCTGCAACAGAAGCTAGTCTTGTGTTGTCACGCATAATTGTAAAACAGAACAAGCCATTTTCTGAAGGCGAATTCGTCAAGAAATGTTTGCTAGATGCAGTAAACATTATGTATCCAGAACAGACAACAACAAAAAACAAACAAACAAAAATATATAACATTACTTTATCAAGGAGAACTGTGGTCAGACGTGTTGAGAAGATAAGTGACAATTTGATGCATAAACTTCAAGATGCGAATAAACAACTGTTGCGGTACTCTCTTGCATTAGATGAGACTACCGATGTACATGATACTGCCCAATTATTGATATTTATACGTGGAATAAACACTTCTTTCAAACTCACTGAAGAGTTACTGAGTGTTGAGTCACTCAAAGACACAACCACAGGCCTTGATATATTCAATGCTGTTACTAACTGTATTGAAAGAACTGGGTTGGTTTGAAACAAGATGGCAAGTGTTACAACTGACGGAGCTCGTGCTTTGACTGGAAAAAAATGAAGGTCTGGTAAAGTTGATAAGTGATAAGCTTAAAGCAGAATATCCAGACCACACATTATTACCACTTTCCTGTGTGATTCATCAAGAAAGTCTGTGTAAAACTGTTTTGAATATCAAGCATGTTACTGACCCAGTTGTCAGTGTCATCAACCTCATTAGATCAAGAGGATTTAATCACAGACAGTTCAAGGCATTACTTGACGATTTGGAAACTGAACATTCCAGTGTCCTGTACCAGACCAGTGTTCGATGGCTGAGTCTCGGCAAGTTGTTGAGGCGAGTGTGGGAATTCAGAGAAGAAACAGTGATGTTCCTAGAGATGAAGGGCATTGAATGTGACTTTAATACTAGCACTGTCAATGAAGAGTGGAAGTTAGACTTTATGCTTGCCATTGAAATTATGGAAAAGTTAAATGAACTGAATGTCAAACTTCAGGGCAATGGTGTGTTTGCACATGAATTGTATGTACTTGTATAATCATTTCAGGCAAAACTCTCACTGTTCTCCAGACAAGCAAGCGAAAAAAGGTTTTGTCACCTCACTTTGCTGAAACAAGAAATCATTTCTGGTGAAATGACTGAAAAGTACAAAGCCCAATTAGATGCACTGATTGAAGAATTTGGATGGAGATTTCCAAGATTTCAAGAACTTAGAGCCACAATTCAATATTCTCAGTTCCTCTGTTAATGCAGAAGCTGATACAGCCACAGAGGACATACAGTTGGAGCTGCTTGACTTACAAGCAGATCATGATCTAAAAGAGAAATTCAAGACAGATGGTTTGCTGGATTTCTATGGATCTTTATCAGAAGAATCATTTCCCAACTTGAAAAACTTTGCAGCTAAACTTTTATCATTGTTTTTATAAACATACATTTGCGAACAAGCATTTTCTTGCTTGTAGGCCAACAGATCTAAGAATATGTTTTTATTTTCAGACTGCAACTTGCATGCTGTCATGCGAATTTCAACAAGTAAACTTGCTCAAGATTTCATGAATATTGTCAAGTATTGCAAGCAGAAATCAGGAACCTTAGAATGTGATCAACATAGAACAATTAGTATAATGAGTCACATCACAAAGATTTTGTTACGAATTATCATGCAAAGAGTGAGGAAGAAAATACAACCTGAAATAGGGGAAGAACAATGTGGTTTTGTAGAAGGAAAGGGTACAGTAAATGCTGTGTATATGCTGCGAACAGTTATTGAACGTGCTTTAGAAGTAAACAAGGATATACATCTTTGCTTTATTGACTACACAAAGGCTTTTGATAGAGTAAGACATGTCAACATTGTGGATATGCTGGCAGATCTACAAATTGATGGGAAAGACATTAGACTTATAAAAAACATATATTGGAAACAGCAAGCTGCCATAAGAATTGATAATGAAGTAGGACAATACCAACCTATTAAGAGAGGTGTTAGGCAGGGATGTGTAATGTCTCCAGATCTGTTTTCCTTATACAGTGAAAATATTTTCAGAAATGTAGAAGACCTAAATGGAATCAGCATTGGAGGACGAAACACAAATAACATTAGATATGCAGATGATACAGTATTGATTGCAGACAATGCACAGGATCTGCAACAATTAGTAGACGCTGTGGTTGTACACAGTGAGCAGCTGGGGTTGGAATTAAATTGTAGGAAGACACAGGTTATGGTCGTCACTAGGAAGAACGAAGTACCACAATGTAATATACAAGTAAATGGGAATATTCTTCAGCAAGTGAATCGGTTCAATTATCTCGGAACAGTCATAACATCTGATGGCAGATGCCTTGAAGAGATTAGAACAAGAATCGCCATTGCGAAGGTAGCCTTTAGCAAGATGAAAAACATTCTGACCAATAAAATGATGTCAATTGAAACAAGAAAAAGAGTGTTGAGGGGATACATAGAGCCTGTTCTTTTGTATGGATGTGAAACTTGGACAATGTGCAGTCAAGCTGAAAAACATCTGATGGCTGCAGAAATGTGGTTTCTGAGGAAAATGCAAAGAATACCACGGACAGATAGAAAAACCAATGACCAAGTACTACAAGAGACAAATGAAAATCGTAGATTGATTAGAGAAATTAGACGTAGACAGTCAAAATTTTTTGGACATGTTATGAGAAGAAATGGACTGGAGAACTTGGTGACAGCTGGCAAGATCGAGGGGAACAGACCAAGAGGAAGACCGAGAGGAAAATACCTGGATGGCTTGGCCACATGGCATGGACGAGACAGGAACACTGAGCTGATCCACGACTCTGGTGATCGAGTGAAATGGCGAATCATGACCGCCCACGCTTTCCGTCTTGGCACATGATTGATTGATTGCAAGCAGTTACATGCATCTCATTAGAAATCAACAATTATAGTGACAATGTGGTCGGTTTGTGTTTAAATTGAAGCCATTGATAGATAATTTTTAAAAAATTTATTATATTAAAAAGTTGTAAAATCTTGCTAACGAATTAGTAAATATTTTTGTCCATATTGTAAAATAAAATGTACAAGTGTATAGGTAAAATAAAATTGCAATAATTAGCTATTTATACTGTATAATAACCTATAAATAATTCATAATTACTTATTGTGATAGGTTGACATAGGTGGACATAATATTTATGCACCTCCCCCCCCCCCCCCAATAGCTTTATATTTGTCAATGTGGCCCTACGCACAAAAAGTTTGCCCACCCCTGTTCTAGAGGAAGATCCTTCTCACATGGAAATATTAGTATATCTTATATATGTCCCTTACATTACAGACCGGCATAGAGTCCTTCACATGCATATTGAATCCTGCCATTTTTAGCGACACAGCAACCAGTTGAGAACACTCTTGCCATGTTCGTTAACCTCTTATTGACTTATAGTCCATGTCGTGTGGCGCTGGTGATCAAGTCTGAGCATTGCCTTCCGTCTCGTGTACTGCTAATGATTTCTGACACTGATATTCATCCATGCCATGACTACAAACTGTCCAGCATCTTCTCTCTTGGTCCTCCCCTCCCATCTCCACTTCCCCGTTGCGACGACTTACTCCATTTCCTTTTCTCAAGACACGCCCAAAATATGCGAACTGTCGACGTCTGGTGCAAGTTATCAGTTCTCCTTGTGAGTTATCTTCTTTTGAGATATCGTCATTATTCTCCCTATCCCTCTACGGTGTTTTCAACAATCCTTTATAAAACCACAGCACCTCAGCTTCAACTTCTAGACAATAAAATACCACAGAAATGTGACGAAAATCTACCGGGAATTAACTTGTCACGTTCGTCTGTCAAGTGCTCTGTTGGCCATTAATGAATTATACCGCAACTATGGTCAATTTTAGCTAAACAAGATAGAATATCACAAACCTCATGAGAATGAACAATGACAGAGATGACACGTATGATTTAAATGTAACATAAAGTAGTGTGATCTTTCAAGGCTGTAGTTGTGTCGACGTGGGATTATCATATGATGGCTTCTGGTGTAGAATTCGACAATGGAATGACATTATTTTATAAATAATTTATTCATTCCCGAATTGCCATGTCGTAATCAGTTCTCATAATGATTGGGTTTCAAGTGGATTGAAAGTATAATATATCACGAAATATTCTCGGCAATGTTATAGGCATTGGAACAATCTAGGCATAAGTTGTAATTAGCAATTAATTCATACCTGGGGGTCATTATATATAGGTTGAGAGTTATTCATGGCCGTCCTCCCTGGCCAAGGAGTTAGCGACATTGTTAGTAATCCCGTATATCCATGTGGGGAAAACATCAGCTGCGAGAAACGGTAGCGGTTCGCGCCGCGCTGGTAACTTACGGGGGTTTGTGAACCGGTAGTTCAGAAAGCAATGGCAAACTACTGAACATAAAAACATGCCTAGTACATCAACAGCAGCTGAAAAATGCTGGTGTTGACTGCAACGTCCTGTAAGGGATATGCAACATAAAAAGTTATTCATGATATGTCATGCTGTCCACCGCGGTGAGTAGTTAGCAGTGTTTGCTTTAAACCTAAATATCAATTGGGGAACCGTTGAGACCGCTAGGACAGTTCATAAATAAACCAACATGCATTTTTTGGCGCTCATTGAAGCAGAAATAGGGATTAGAGGATGCAATAGACAACATGGCAGTTATAGTTCCGATGTGTTTGTATGTTTATTTGACCTATGCTGCTTTAATAAAACATTCTGAGACTTATGGTGCTATGTCAGAGGTTAGATACGAACTCTGTCCATATTCCATAGTTGTGGATTCACGTTGGTGATAAACCTGACTAATAAAAATACCTTTTTAAGGGGTGTCTAGTTGGATGGACACTTGTTCCTGCAGCTAGGCGCTGTCGTCATTAGGAGGTGACAGGTTCGAATCCCCGTCGGTAACTATTGCTTTCATTTGTATGTTCTCTAGTATGTCCTCACGCTTCAACTTCTATGAGCGCCAAACACATAATGTGTGTGTTTATTTAAGAACTGTCTTATGAATTCTTTTGTGCATGTCACTCCTTCATACAAGATTGTTCACCTGTTCACAGACTTATTCTAATTAAGATAGTATAGTTGTTTCCCCTTTACTTCCCTCGTCAACATGGTTGATTTGTGTAATCTTTACCTTTGACAGCAATCTTTGGTGTAAGAACAAGTGAGTACCCTGCTCATCTCACGTGTAGCGTTGCCC